>CM056059.1:310501443-311056443 GCA_029574335.1 Rana kukunoris
CCCTTTCTGACACTTCGCTCCTACATGTAAAAAAAAAATACTTTTTTTTATAGAAAATTACTTAGAACCCCCACACATTTTTTTTTTCTTTCAAGCAGAGACCCATAGAATAAAACGGTGGGTGTTGCAATTGTTTATACTGTATCACACAATATTTGTGCAGCAGTTTTTAAAGTGAACAGAACACTAAAGTTAACCCAATTTTTTGGCAAAATGTAAAAAAAGATGATGTCACGCGAGTAAATAGATACCTAACATGTCATGCTTTAAAATTGTATCTACCCATGGAATGGCAGCAAACTGCAGTGCTTTAAACACCTTTACAGGTTACCAGTTTAAAGTCGCATAGAAGGTCTGGTGGTAGAATTATTGCTCTCATTCTGATGTTCGCGACAATACCTAACATGTGTGGTTCAATCGCTGTTTACATATGCATTCGGAAGTAACGTACGTATTCGCATGTGTGCGTAAGCACGGTGTGAAACAGGGCGCTTTAAAAATATATATATTTTTATTTTTATTTATTACAAAATATTTACATTTTTTACACTTTTTTTTTGTACTAACTTTATTAGTATTACAAGGAATGAACAACATCCCTTGTAATAGCATGGGCCATGATTAGGGATGAGCTTTGAGTTTGAGTCGAACATTGCCTGTTCCCGAACAATTTGGGGTGTTTGCGGCAAATTCGAAAAGCCACAGAACACCCTGTAAAAGTCTATGGGAGAAATCTCAAGTGCTAATTTTAAAGGCTTATATGCAAGTTATTGTCATAAAAAGTGTTTGGGGACCCGGGTCCTGCCCCAGGGGACATGTATCAATGCAAAAAAAAAAATTAAGAGAGGGGAAGTGCTGAGAGAAGGAGGGTTGGGACTGAGAGAGGGAGGGGCAGAAGCTGAGAGGGGGAGGGGCAGCTCTGAGAGAGGGAGGGGTAGGGCTGAGAGAAGGAGGGTAGGGCTGAGAGAGAGAGAGGCAGGGGGGCTGAGAGAGGGTGCAGCAGTGCTGGAGAGAGGGAGGGACGGTGCTTAGATGAGAGGGGCAGGGGCTGAGAAAGAGAGGGGCACTGCTGAGAGGAGGGTTAGGGCTGAGAGAGGGAGGGGCAGGAGCTGAGAGAGGGAGGGGCAGGAACTAAGAGAGGGAGGGACAGTGCTGAGAGAAGAGGCGGAGCTGAGAAAGGGGGGGCGGGGTGCTGAGAGAGGGAGGGACAGTTCTGTGAGAAAAAGAGGCGGGCTGAGAAAGGGAGGGGCAGGAGCTGAAAGAGCTTGGGACAGTGCTGAGAGAAGAAGAGGTGGGGCTGAGAGAGAGAGGGAGGGGCAGGAGCTAAGAGAAGGAGGGTTGGGACTGAGAGAGGGAGGGGCAGGAGCTGAGAGGGGGGGGAGGGGCAGCTCTGAGAGAGGGAGGGGTAGGGCTGAGAGAAGGAGGGGTAGGGCTGAGAAAGAAAGGGGCAGGGGGGGCTGAGGGAGGGTGCAGCAGTGCTGGGAGAGGGAGGGACAGAGCTTAGATGGGAGGGGCAGGGGCTGAGAAAGAGAGGGGCAGTGCTGAGAGAAGAAGGGTTGGGACTGAGAGAGGGAGGGGCAGTAGCAGAGAGAGAGAGGGGCAGTGCTGAGAGAGGGAGGGACAGTTCTGTGAGAAAAAGAGGCAGGGCTGAGAGAGGGAGGGGCAAGAGCAAAGAGAGTGAGGGACAGTGCTAAGAAAAGAAGGGGCAGAGAGAGGGTGCGGCAGTGCTGGGAGAGGGAGGGACAGTGCTTAAATGGGAGGGGCAGGGGCTGAGAAAGAGAGGGGCACTGCTGAGAGGAGGGTTGGGGCTGAGAGAGGGAGGGGCAGGAGCTGAGAGAGGGAGGGGCAGGAACTAAGAGAGGGAGGGACAGTGCTGAGAGAAGAGGCGGAGCTGAGAAAGGGAGGGGCGGTGCTGAGAGAGAGAGGGACAGTTCTGTGAGAAAAAGAGGTAGGCTGAGAAAGGGAGGGGCAGGAGCTGAGACAGCTTGGGACAGTGCTGAGAGAAGAAGAGGTGGGGCTGAGAGAGGGAGGGGCAGGAGCTGAGAGAGAGAGGGGCAGTGCTGAGAGAAGAGGCGGAGCTGAGAGAGGGAGGGGCAGGAGCTGAGAGAGGGAGGGGCAGTGCTGAGAGAAGAAGAGGCGGAGCTGAGAGAGGGAGGGGCAGTGCTGAGAGAGGGAGGGGCAGTACTGTGAGAAAAAGAGGCGGGCTGAGAGAGGGAGGGGCAGTGCTGAGAGAGGGAGGGGCAGTGCTGAGAGGGAGGTGCAGTGCTGAGAGAGGGAGGGACAGTGCTGAAAGAGGGAGGGGCAGTGCTGAGAAAAGAAGGAGGTGGGACTGAGAGAAGAAGGGACAGTGCTGATAGAAGAAGGGGCGGGGCTGAGAGAGGAGGGACAGTGCTGAGAGAGGGAGGGACAGTGCTGAGAGAGGGAGGGGCAGTGCTGAGAGAGGGAGGGACAGTACTGTGAGAAAAAGAGGTGGGCTGAGAGAGGGAGGGGCAGTGCTGAGAGAGGGAGGGACATTGCTGAGAAAAGAACGAGGTGGGCTGAGATGAAGAGAGTGGTGGGGCGGCTGGAGAGAAGGGAAAAGGGGACATGTGGCTGGGAGAGGGGGAGAGGGGAGGGGCAGTGCTGAGAGAGGGGGAGTGGGCGGAGGGAGTGCTGAGAGGAGGGAGGGGCGAGAGCAGTGGCTGGAAGAAGTGCTGCGTCGAGTGCACTGAGGAGGGCAGTGCTGAGAGAAGCCGAGGGGTGCCACGAGATGAGGGCAGATAATCGTTTTATTTTTGCATTCTAATTTCCTATTGAAAATGAAGAAGTTACAAAAATTCTCGTACAACAGAATAAGAACCCAGAAGTGATGTAATGTGTTGTATTGAATTATTGATGAATTCTGTACTGATTAAATGAATATGGTTCGTTCTGGTATCATACGAAAAAAGTTTTCATGTTTGCCCCTTCTGATAATTTCAGATGAACTGTTGTAATCAGCTCTCGAAAACTGTGTACTGACAATCAGATTAGTGGTATTTTAGTGGCTTGGAACGTGGTATTTTTCATGTGATTTTCTGATGGTGTGTACTAGGCTTTAGAGAGGGAGGGGTTAGTGCTGACAGAGAAGGGGCAGGTGCTGGAGGAGAAAAGAGCAGGTCCTGGTTAAGGCCGATGTCTTGTTGAGCTAGTTCCCCTATCGATATGGTTCCCCCCTTGACTGCGCAGACGAAGCCCATGGAAATCTCCGAACCTGATCAGCTGTACATGGCGCATGCGCGGCTTGGGGCGGGGCATCCAGGCTCATTCCTTACCATCACCGTGGATTGGAGGATGTGAAAAAAAAGAGCCAGGAGGCCAAGTGAAGTGAGAACGTGCGGCCGACTGGCCACTTACCACGAATTTCACGTCGCCCTGGACCTATTGCTACAGCTGATCAGGTTCGGTGATTTCCATCGCCTCGGATTGCGCCTGCGCAGTCAAGGGGGGAACCATATCGATAGTTAGGAACCATATCGGCAGATCACCCCCCGGGTCAGGTGAGAGGGGGAAGGGTTAATGTTGATAGAGGGCCCTAGGGGCAAAGGCTGGAGGAGGGAGGGGCAAACCCTGGAAGAGGAGTGCTGAGAGAGAGGGAGCTGCAGGGGCTGTAAAAAAAGGGAGGGGTCTGGAACTCTGGATGAGTTGTAGGTCCTGAGAGCGGGTAGCTCTGAGAGAGGGAGGGGCAATTTCTGGGAGAGGGCAGAGTAGTGCAGTGAGAGGGAGGGGTTAGTGTTAAGGGAGGGATAGAGAGTGGGAGGGATTAGTGCTGATGAGGGAGGGATTAGAGTTGATGAGGGAGGTGCAGTGCTGAGACAGGGAGGGGCAGGGGCTAGGGGCTGAGAGAGGGAGGGGCAGACAAAGAGGGATTAGTGTTGAGAGAGGGCTGGGAGAGGTAGGTCCAGGGCAGTGCTGAGAGGGAGGGGCAGGTGCTAAGAGAGGGCGGGGTTAGTTAGTGTTGAGAGAGGGGCAGGAAGTGGGAGGGAGGGATTAGTGTTGATGAGGGAGGGAGGAGCAGAGGGAGGGGAACGGACTGGGAGAGGGTGGGGCAGTGCTGAGAGAGGGAGGGGCAGTGTGGGGTAGAGGAGCGATGATATGTCGCTCTGAAGGGGAGAAAAAAACATTCAGCTGGGGGTGGAGATTTATCTCTGATAGCCAATCACAGCTTGGCTTTAAACACGTGCAGCTCCGCCTTCTGTCACCAGCCTTGAAGAAACATTGCACATGCGCGGTGCAGGAGGAAGTGGGGACGCGCACGGGATGGCGTGCAGAACAACGCCTTCCGCTTTACAAACGGCTTGTCGTCTCCATGGTGCTGTTCCCGGAAGAGGCGGGGCTAGGAAGCTGACATCCGTGGCTCTGATTGGCTGGTTGGAGGAGCGGGGTGTATTCCGTGCGGCCTGCGGGAAGAGCGGAGATAGAGCCGGGAATGGCGGACAATGCGGATCCAAAGACGGTGCAAGACCTGACCGACGTGGTGAGTGCGTGTAGGAGGGGCCGTTCACCTCTACCAGGGGCCCCACGGTGTGTGCAGGAGACGCAGTGCACTGCCAGGGGCCCCACGGTGTGTGTAGGAGACACAATGCACTACCAGGGGCCCAACGGTGTGTGCAGGAGACGCAGTGCACTGCCAGGGGCCCCACGGTGTGTGTAGGAGACACAATGCACTGCCAGGGGCCCCACGGTGTGTGTAGGAGACGCAGTACACTGCCAGGGGCCCCACGGTGTGTGTAGGAGACACAATGCACTACCAGGGGCCCCACGGTGGTGTGTGTAGGAGACACAATGCACTGCCAGGGGCCCCACGGTGTGTGTAGGAGACACAGTACACTGCCAGGGGCCCCACGGTGTGTGTAGGAGACACAGTACACTGCCAGGGGCCCCACGGTGTGTGTAGGAGACGCAGTGCACTGCCAGGGGCCCCACGGTGTATGTAGGAGACGCAGTGCACTGCCAGGGGCCCCACGGTGTGTGTAGGAGACACAGTACACTGCCAGGGGCCCCACGGTGTGTGTAGGAGACACAATGCACTGCCAGGGGCCCCACGGTGTATGTAGGAGACGCAGTGCACTGCCAGGGGCCCCCGGTGTATGTAGGAGACGCGGGCACTGCCAGGGGCCCCACGGTGTGTGTAGGAGACACAGTACACTGCCAGGGGCCCCACGGTGTGTGTAGGAGACACAATGCACTGCCAGGGGCCCCACGGTGTGTGTAGGAGACGCAGTACACTGCCAGGGGCCCCACGGTGTGTGTAGGAGACGCAGTGCACTGCCAGGGGCCCCACGGTGTGTGTAAGAGACACAGTACACTGCCAGGGGCCCCACGGTGTGTGTAGGAGACACAGTACACTGCCAGGGGCCCCACGGTGTGTGTAGGAGACACAGTACACTGCCAGGGGCCCCACGGTGTGTGTGTAGGAGACACAATGCACTACCAGGGGCCCCATGCACATCTTGCTGCTCCTGAGGGCCTCGCACAGGAAGCATGTTCTGTATGACCCCAGAATCCTATAGTGTCCTCTCTATACACCGATCAGCCAGAACTCTATGACCAGTGACAGGTGAAGCGATTATCTGCATACAATGACATCTGACAGAGAGGCAGCAAGTGAACATGTTGTCCCTGAAGTTGATGTGTTGAAAGCAGAAAAATGGACATCACAGTGTGTTGTGTATGGGGCTGTGTGGTCAGGGTGCCCATGCTGACCCGTGTCCTTAGTGCCAACAATGGGCACATGAGCATCAGAACCACAGAGCAATGGAAGCAGGCGGTCCGGTCTGATGAATCATGTTTTATATTTCATCGCGTGGATGGACGGGTGTTTTGGGAAATGTTCTGCTGGGAAACATTGTCTTGCCATTCATGTGGAAGTTACTTTTACATGGACTGTACCACCCACCTAAACATTGATGACCAAGTCCACCCCTTCGTGGAAATGGTATTCCCTGATGGCAGTGGCCTCTTTCAGTATGATAATGTGTCCTGCCACACTGCAAACATGGTTCAAGGAACACCACAAAGAGTTTAAGGTGTTAACTTGGCCTCCAAATTCCCCAGATCCCAAGTCAATGGAGCATCTGTGAGATGTGATCTACACCTTCCCTCATCTCCCCCTCTATATATATCTATATATAGATATCTATATCCTCCTCCCCTGTATATTCCTATTCTACATCAATTTCCCTCCATGGACCCTCTTCCCCCACATTCCACGTTACATTCCCCTCTACACACCCCCCCCCCCCCATGTTCCCCTCTACATCTCACAACCCCATCATTGTAAATATACAGCTGGCAGTAAGCAGGTTCCCTCTTCGCAGCTCCTGATTGGTTCTTCTCTCTTTCAGGTCCAGAATCTTCTCCAGCAGATGCAGGACAAGTTCCAGACCATGTCTGACCAGATCATCGGCAGAAATATCCTTTCCTGGACACGTGGCATCACCCCTTCCAGAAATTCCATCTCAGTAGTATATATTCTGTACTATACACAGGCTGATCTCTGATTGGATGATTGCCACAGAAGGGTGTGTAGTGAAGAGCACTCCCCCTGACCAATCGGAGCAGACCGTGTGACTGCTTGTTTTGGTAATTGGGGGGGGGGGGGGGTTGTTAGTGTCTTATGGAGGCGTCTTACACATTGTGTCCTACCTTTTTTGGTACTTTGTCTGATTGGCTTCGGCAACACGCTTACATTAGTATATACCTGTCTGTCTGTATGTGGGCTATCAGAGACTCTGACACCTGAGGGGAGGAGTGGTCACTGGGATCATTTCTGATGGGGGGGGGGGGGGGGGGGGGGGGGGGGTCACTTAGACTCCTGGTGTTTACCACTCACTAACGCAGCCAATTTTGATTGACAAGCCAGAAGACTCCAGTTCTGTCCCATTCATGATATCAACAGGATTGACAGATCACCATCCCTCCATGTTCAAATACAATTTCCATTGCATGGTGGGAATTGTAGCTTGATCCAGTAGTGCCAAACACTTAGGGAAAGGCGTGGACTCCAGGAGACTGGGCAATGGCGGAAGGGGGCTCCGGGGGGGCGTTGGCGTCAGGGGGCTTCCGGGAGGCGGGGCGTTGGCGTCAAGGGGCTGCGGGAGGCGGGGCGTTGGCGTCAGGGGGCTCCGGGAGGGGCGGGGCGTTGGCAGCAGGGGGCTTCCGGGAGGCGGGGGGGGCGTTGGCGTCAAGGGGCTGCGGGAGGCGGGGCGTTGGCGTCAAGGGGCTGCGGGAGGCGGGGCGTTGGCGTCAGGGGGCTCCGGGAGGCGGGGCGTTGGCAGCAGGGGGCTCCGGGAGGCGGGGCGTTGGCAGCAGGGGGCTTCCGGGAGGCGGGGCGTTGGCGTCAAGGGGCTGCGGGAGGCGGGGCGTTGGCGTCAAGGGGCTGCGGGAGGCGGGGCGTTGGCGTCAGGGGGCTCCGGGAGGCGGGGCGTTGGCAGCAGGGGGCTCCGGGAGGCGGGGGCGTTGGCAGCAGGGGGCTCCGGGAGGCGGGGCATTGGCGGAAGGGACAATGTGCCAGCCGGTAAATTACTGGATACGACAATTTAATTTGAGAACTGTCTGGTTAGAGTTCCCCTTTAAGCTGACTCATGTTGAGGGTCATCCTCCTCCTCTTCTTCATCACAATCCAAACTCTGACCTCTCACACTGCAGAGGGCTGAGCGGCGTCCACGACAACTCTTTGTACCTCATAGCAAGCCGTTGTTACCGAGGAGACTGTAAACTAACAATACTTCGGCCTCGGTCCTGATTCATGAGGTATGGAGAGTTCTCTTCAGTGAAGAGGAAATGTGCATTTCCTATAAACGCCATGAAATGTATGTGCGAGAGTAACGGCTTACCGAGACAGACTTGGCCTTGCCTGCAAAGAAGATAAATAATCAGATTTGTAGCTGCTGTGCAAATTCTGAGCAGCCTTCGGGCTTGAGGGGGGTACAAGTCCTGGAGAGGAAGTCAGCTGTGCGTGGCCGAATATTTCCCCCCCCCCCCCAGTGTGGACATGACTAAAAAATGTATTTCCAATTCTGGTGATGGGAGTGAGAGAATCACACAGGCAAACAAGTTAATGAAGAAGGTTTTAAATATGAATGGCTATAAAAGTGGTATAAAAAAAAAATTGTGAAGGGTAAGGAGGAGACAATTAGGACTGACTAGTAAATGAAGGGTTATAACAGGGTAAATGGTAGCAACTTTTAGTTAAAACAGTATTCAAGTGGTTGTATAGGCAGAAGGTCTTCTCCTCCCCCCCCCTCCCTGTTTTTTTTTGGCTCTGCGTCATTTCTGCATACTAGCATACTCTGCATATAGCAACCAGTCCATAGCAACCAGTTTTTGATGGGGCAAATAGGATGGGGTAGTTTTTGATGGGGCAATGGATGGACACACTGTTGGATCACATTTACATCTCCAGGGGCACTGTCTCCAGTCAGGAGTATTGGTGGAGGCAAGAACACGTCGCACAATTTCCCCAGAAATTGTATATTTTCTAGTTATTATAATAACAAATAAATGATCACAAGTGCAGCGTTCTGATGCCTCACAGGACCCCTTCGTCAGGCATGGGGAGAAGGGGCTCTTATGACCTTCAGAACCTGTTTTAGAAACGCTCCAGCAATAGAAAGGACTTTTATATAATGGGGTTCCTTCTCAGGCGTTTCCCCCGTACATACAGAGTGTATTGTGGTGATCTGTGTACATCGCCACTGTATATGCTTTCCTTAATCTAAACACTTGATGAGATGAGCACACGCATTGATGACCTGGAGAAGAACATCGCAGATCTTATGACACAGGCCGGTGTGGAGGAGGAGGACCCAGGAAACAAGGTTAGTGCCTCTATTTCCATAGTGCATGGAGAATTAGAGCTTACACTCTAATGTCCCCACCACAGTCGCACTCTATTAAATATTTTACATTTCTATAGCTCTGATATATACTGCAGTGTTGTGCAGAGAACCCTGACATTCATTCAAGTGTGCTGCGCATTTTTATTCAGCCCCCCCGGAGTCAATACTTTGTAGAACCGCGCAAGTCTTTTATGGGGATGTCTCTACCAGCTTTGCACATCTAGAGAGGGACAGATTGGATGGAGAGTGTCTATGAACAGCAGTTTTCAAGTCTTGCCACCGATTTTCAATGTGATTTAGGTCTGGGCTGTGACTAGGCCATTTTAACACATGAATATGCTTTGATCTAAACCATTCCAGTGTAGCTCTGGCTGTATGTTTAGGGTCGTTTGTCCTGCTGGAAGGTGAACCTCCCCCAGTCAAGTCTTTTGCAGACTAACAGGTTTTCTTCTAAGATTGCCCTGTGTTTGGCTCATCCATCTTCCCATCAACTCTGACCAGCTTCCCTGTCCCTGTTGAAGAAAAGCATCCCCACAACATGATGCTGCCACCACCATGTTTCACAGTGTGGATGGCGTGTTCAGAGTGATGTGCAGTGTTAGTTTTCCGTCACACATAGCGTTTTACTTTTAGGCTAAAAGGTTCACTTTTGGTCTCATCTGATCAGAGCACCTTCTTCCTCATGTTTGCTGTGTCCCCCACATGGCTTCTCGCAAATTGCAATGGGACTTCTTGCTTTCTTTTAACAATGACTTGCTTCTTGCCATTCTTCCATAAAGGTCAGATTTGTGGAGAGCACGACTAATAGTATTCTCCCACCTGAGCTGTGTGGAGCTCCTCCAGGGTTCCCATGGGCCTCTTGACTGCTCTTCTGATTAATGCTCTCCTTGGCCGGTCAGTTTAGGTGAACAGCCATGGCTTGGTAAGTTGAAGGAGGCAGTGAACACTGCTATGGGCAGGGCCACCCCCATAGCCATGTCCTCTGCCCCCCTCCCTCCAATCCCTGCATTCTGAGAGCTACACACTCCCAAACCCTGCACCCTTGTAATACTTTTTTTTTTATGTCCACTGTGTTTGCGATCTACATTTGAGGTTAAGACTGTATCATTACCCTCAGTAGATTACAAAGGCTGTGCGTTTTGACCACAGGGCGGCAAAAGCACATGGAACAAGCCTTTCTGGCATTGTGTTCTGGTGTGAATCGGCCCTAGCAAGATACTGTGCACTGTGATCTTTGACTTCATCAGTGGTGTTCAAGTAGATCTCCATCTCTCTAAGGTTGCCTACCCCTGCACTAGATTTAAGGGGGGGGGGGGGCTGAATACAAATGCACACCACACTTTTCAGATATTTATTTGTAAAAAAAAAAAATTGAAAACCATTTATAATTTTCCCCCCACTTTACAATTGTATGCGCCACTTTGTGTTGGTCTATCACATAAAATCCCAACAAACATTTTTAAATTTTTAGTTGTAACATGACTAACAGTCACCACCGTTTCCGATCTTCCATCAACCCACCCAAGACAGCTTATCCGACACTCCGACAAACCCGCAGACCCGATCCATTCCATTTCCCAGAATAAAGACAAGCTCCGTTCTCTGAGTCAAATGTATGAACACTTTTAATGGTAACTCCTAGTCTTACATAGTTACAAACATGTCACAGGGACAATGAAACTCTCCAGCCCCCTCGTCACACAATGGGGGGGGGGGGGGGGGGCTAACGATTCTCCATTACACATCCCACAGACTTTTCAGCACCGGTCTGACATAATTAACATTACCTGAGAAGTCACATTCCACACCTATTATCAATACTATCAAAATGAAAAGGTCTGTAGAGCAGACCTAATTAACACAATGGACAGGCCTTGGAAGCAGACCTAATTAACACACCAAAAGCATGTGTCCCCACATTGAATGAAAACACTCCATTGTCCTGTTGGAGTCAGACTTTAACGACTTGTAATATTTCAAGATCTCCTGCAATACATGAATTGTCATTTCTCAGTCGAGTCATCAGTGAGGCTTGTACAGGAGCACCCCCCCCCCCCATCCTTCAAAAGTCTCTGGGTGTCATGGGCCATTCTGTTACAATGACAAAATGTGGAACATTTTTAAGGGGTATGAATACTTTTTCAAGTATCTATCTTTAAAAAAAAAAATAGATCAAGGTTTGGTCTTGGTCAGTGTTTGTTCTTGGGTCAAGCAAGGGTCAAAGGTCAGGGTCAGTATATTTTGGGCAGGATTTTTTTTTTTTTTAAGTGATTTTTTTAGGGGAACAAGTAAAATGTGCACTATTATGTTTTATTTTTATTTTTTTGGCTGTACTATGGGTACATACAACACCTAACGTACACATATGTGGTATCGCTGCAAAACGCCGAGAGCAGGATAATTGGTTTTGGGTTGTTCTTGAGTGGCAAGTTATGGTAGTAACAAGCACTATAAAACTAAATAAAAATTTTTGGGACAGTTTTCCTATGATATTTAAAAAAAATAATCTTGAGATATCCCTTATAACAAGGTATAATCCACCTGGATGTATAAAGGAGTTTGTGATATGTACTGTTTTACTAATAAATTGCAAAATTGTGCTTGGGCATTTAGACTTGTTTTACCCTTAGACGTGAAGGGTTTAATGTCCCCACACATGGTTCTGATTGGTCGCTCTGTCTCTCTTTCCAGCAGGCCCCCAAGTGATTCTGGGTGACCTTTTCTATCGGGATTGTCGTCTGTTGAAGTTTTCTAATTCCGGTTGGCGGTCATTTAATGTATTGTATATTTAGAGTGTTTGTTTGTTTTGTACTTTACGATGACCTGTGATGTCACTTTTTATTTTAAACATATACAGTAAAATAAATGTAAAATAACGACTCCGCTGTGATTTGTTTTTCTTAAGAACGAAGGGAGAACAGAGCGTCTCCAGGCAATTATGAAGGTAAAATCGGTCCCTGTGTACTACACCTGACCAAAGAGCAAGAATTCTGTTTAGCTGGACATATAGGTCACCTCCTGTCTGACTGCACAGGCCGCTGGTGACACCATTATTAGGAGACAGCCTGAACAAACAGAGGGTGACATTTATTTTTCATAGCCATACAGAGAGTGACACCACTACTCAGAGCCTGTCTGCACAGAGGATGACGCTATTATTCAGAGCCAGGCTGCACAGACAGAGGGTGACACCATAATTTTACACACAGCGTGCCCACAAAATCATTTGGAGCCAGCCTGCACAGAGCGCAATACCACTGTACAAAGCAAGGTTGCATAGACGGAAGATGACACCACTATTCAAAGCCATTCAGAGCCAGGCTGCACAGACAGAGGGTGACATCATTATTCTGAGCCATTCAGAAGGTGACACCATTATTCAGAGCCAGGCTGCACAGACAGAGAGTGACACCACTGTATGAAGCCAGTCTGCACAAAGGATGGTGCCACTATTCAGAGCTGAACTGCACAGACTGGGTGACACCACTAGACAGGCAGGTGGTGCAGAGAGAGGGTGTCACTATTATTCAGAGCCCGCAGCTTTGTGTGTCACATTTAAGCTGGTGATTGAAGCATGGATGAGCTTCATCACAATGGTGAGGTACATTGCGTGACTATTTACCGCAAACTGCATCTAAAGCCAGGTGAGGGGGGGTTAGAACCCCTGTCAGGTTCTAGCTCATTCCCCACTGTGGATATTCACCTTCTGTGTGTCCTGGGGTCACTAATGCCTCGTTTCCACTGAGCGGATCGGTACGGTACGCTATTTTGGGTGTTTCCATTATGAAAGCGTACCGAAAAACCGAACCGTACCGCACCAGCAAGGGTCCTGCTTCAGATGAGGGACCAGAGAGAGTGGAACGGTTCGGTTAGGGCGGACCTACAAATGCATCTCACTGATTGGTGGATGCGCTAGGATTTTTTACTAAACCCTGAATGGTCCCTCACGGTCCGATTTGCAGTGGAAACGCTCACGCGATTAGACCGGCCCCATCCGAACCGCTCCAAAATAACTGACCCGACCCGATCCGTGCAGTGGAAACGAGGCATAAGACAGGTACAAGACCAAAGGAGAACGTCGATTTGCAGTCCAAGGACCTCAACTGTGGAACGCATTACCAACTAATATCCGAAAGGAAATTGATTACCTGGCCTTCAAAAAAAAAAATTCAAGACCAACCTATTCTGAGGGTTAACTAGAAGGAAAATGGATGCCAAGCGCCTTGAGGCGATTCAGTTTGCATTTGTAGTGCTTTATAAGTTACTTAGTCACTCAGGAAGTGACAAACATCCAAAATGTTAGTTATCGCTAAAATACGAATAGAGGGAAATCTTCCTATGTGAGGACACCTGTTCTGGTAACAACTAAGAGGGGATTTGCCTCACTTCCTGTTTGTGTCTTCAGGACTGGAGTTAAAGGAATTGTACAGGCCAAAGTTTTTTTTCATCTTAATGCATCAAAATTTAAAAAAAAGCAGCCCCCCTAACACTTACCTGAGCCCATATTTATCCAGCGATTTGTTGCAGGAGTTTCTCGGCTGCCCGGGACTCCCTTCCTCATTGCCTGAGACAGCAGCGTGCCACGATTGGCTCCCACTGCTCAAGTAAATAGAGGGGGAACAAGGGTGGGACTTTACATGAGGTCTGGGTATCATTACCCAGACTGATTGCTGCAAATCCAAAACTGATTATTTTTCCATCATAAAAAAATAAACCTGAATATGCGACTTACACTTCCTGCTCCATTAAAGGGGTGGGGGAGGGGACACACGTAGTGGTAAAGTAATGGGTATCTTGTAAACCACTTTAATCTAATTTTCTTTGTCACCAACCGTGATCCCTGATCGATCCTCCTCTCATACAGACGAGAATGATCCGCGATCTAACACACAGCGTACAAATCCAATGTGTCAGTTTAATGAGTGGAGTCATTGTCCATTTCATGGAGGACCCCCAGGTGACTTTACCACTCAGTCAGATAATCCGTATAATCGCCACACTCTACACCACAGTTGTCGTTGGCCAATTCTGATTTAATTGGTGTCACCAGAGGCCGCCACGGCGTTGTCATCTCCCGAATATTTTTCCAGCAATATACTCATGGGTATTAGAAGCAACAATTATGACAGGTCCTCTTTGATTTCTTATGAACATTTGCAGCTCCAGCTTCTATCACAAAGCGAAAGAAGCAAAGACCAGAGGATGTGTTTGAATCATCCCCCATCCCTTACCCTCTCGAATTAGGATTTTTTAAATGTACAACCTTCCTAGCAGTGGTGACTGGTGCTCAAAATTTTTGGGGGCGCAAACGAAAAAAAAAAAAACAATTGCAGCCTCACTCTACCCATCAAATGCAGCCACTGTGCCATCAATTGTCACCACTTTTCCAATGCCATCAAACGCAGTCACTGTGCCATGCCATCAAACACAGCCCCTGTGCCCATTAATTGTCGCCACTTTGGCATGCCATCAAACGCAGCCACTGTGCCATTAATTGTCACCACTGTGCCATGCCATCAAACGCAGCCACTGTGCCCTTTAATTGTCGCCACTGTGCCAATTGATGCCACTGTGCCCATTGTCGCCACTGTCACTCTGCCAAATGTCGCCACTGTACCAATTGATGCTACTGCGCCCATTGTCGCCACTGTGCCCTGTAAAATGCCCCTCCCCCTGCCTGGCACTTACCTTTCTGGGGTCGGCCATCCTCCTTCCACGTCCCTCGATGTCTTCTCCCGCCCTCGATGGCGCTTCAGCCAATCAGGTTACCAGTTACCAGAACCGGTGAACCTGATTGGCTGAGACGCCTGTCAGTCTTATCCAAGGAACGCATCCCCCATACGTCCCTTAGATAAGTATCTGGAAGCCAAATACAGCCTTAGGGCTGTACTCGGAAAGCCTATCAGAGCCGCTGGCTCTGATAGGCCCTTCCACACAGCCAACCAGCTGCCATTACAGATGGCTCACCATCCGGTCGGCCATCTGAATAGTCGGCGGCAGCGGCAACAATACATAGATTCATGCAATGCATGAATCTATGTATTGTAACCAGTGGCGGAGCGAGAGGAGGCATCGCTCCGGCGCCTTCTATGGATGCACCACCACTGCTTCTTAGTATGGATGACCCATGTGACGGCTATACAATTTATTGCATGAGTTCTGCCATTGTGCTAGACCAGTGATGGCGAACCTTGGCACACCACATGTTTTGGAACTACATTTCCCATGATGCTCATCTACACTGCAGAGTGCATGAGCATCATGGGAAATGTAGTTCCAAAACATCTGGTGTGCCAAGGTTCGCCACCACTGTGTTGGACTATGTTTTTTGGGAAGTAGCCACATATAAATTTATCAGGAGAATAAATCTAACAAGGCCAAAACTATGTGAACCCAATGATGGAGTTCAGGTGTCTCCAGTGAAGGGTAATGTACATCATACAAAGACATTGTGGACAATTGTGCTCTGCCAACCTTGTGGTAGGAGTTTGTAGAAGACCTTTTTCTGTTCCAGCATGGCTGTGCCCGTGTGTACAAAGCCAGGCCCATAAAGACACAATGTGACCAGTTTAGTGTGGAGGAACTGGGGTGCCCTGTACAGAGCCCTGACCTCAACCCTACTGAACTAATTTGGAATTAACTGGAATGCCAATTGTGAGCCAGGTCTTCTCATCCAACATCAGTACCAAACCTCCCAATTTTTCTTTTGGCCCAATGGACACAAACTCCCACAAACACACTGCAAAATATTGTGGGAAGCCTACCCAGAGGAGTTGAGAATGGTTTGACCAGTTGGGAGCATTTTCACAGTTGGACTGACTTGAGCCAATCATACAAGCAGACAATTAAATTTGCTGGGGGCATTCTGTGTAAAGAATACCTCCAGGTAGCCATATTGCATTTCACAGAAAATGAAAAGGAAAGGTAACTTTTAATAACATTTTTATTGCAATATGACTTGTGTCCCAATTGTATAAACTACTATATTATTATTCTCTTTTTTTTTGGTCTAGTTTTTCCCCCCACAAAAGTGGAGTTACCCTTTAAGTTCCTTCTAGGCTGCTTTCGTTTAGATTTTAGCTGAGTTCTATGGAGAGAAAACCGATCCTGACCTGCGCCAAACCCGTACACACAGATCGATCATTAAAACACATCTGCAATATTCATCAATGGACAGCAGAGGGCGGCAAAATACCACAGAGGAGGCTCCAGTGACAAATGGCCTCATAAACCCTTTTTTATAAAGGGTTGAATAAAAAGGAACAGGATTTATTTTTGTCCACTGTACCCCGACCCCTCCATCCCCTTCCCTTCACAACTGTCCATCTACTGTACCCCGACCCCTCCATCCCCTTCCCTTCACAACTGTCCATCTACTGTACCCCGACCCCTCCATCCCCTTCCCTTCACAACTGTCCATCTACTGTACCCCGACCCCTCCATCCCCTTCCCAACTGTCCATCTACTGTACCCCGACTCCTCTATCCCCTTCCCTTCCCAACTGTCCATCTACTGTACCCCGACCCCTCCATCCCCTTCCCTTCACAACTGTCCATCTACTGTACCCCGACTCCTCTATCCCCTTCCCTTCACAACTGTCCATCTACTGTACCCCGACCCCTCCATCCCCTTCCCTTCACAACTGTCCATCTACTGTACCCCGACCCCTCCATCCCCTTCCCTTCACAACTGTCCATCTACTTTACCCCGACCCCTCCATCCACTCCACAACTGTCCATCCACTGTACCCCGACCCCTCCATCCCCTTCCCAACTGTCCATCCACTGTACCCCGACCCCTCCATCCACTCCACAACTGTCCATCCACTGTACCCCGACCCCTCCATCCCCTTCCCAACTGTCCATCTACTGTACCCCGACTCCTCTATCCCCTTCCCTTCCCAACTGTCCATCTACTGTACCCCAACTCCTCCATCCCCTTCCCTTCACAACTGTCCATGTACTGTACCCCGACTCCTCCATCCCCTTCCCTCCACAACTGTCCATCTACTGTACCCCGACCCCTCCATCTCCTTCCCTCCACAACTGTCCATCTACTGTACCCCGACTCCTCCATCCCCTTCCCTTCACAACTGTCCATCTACTGTACCCCGACTCCTCCATCCCCTTACAACTGTCCATCTACTGTACCCCGACTCCTCCATCCCCTTACAACTGTCCATCTACTGTACCCCGACTCCTCCATCCCCTTACAACTGTCCATCTACTGTACTCCGACTCCTCCATCCCCTTACAACTGTCCATCTACTGTACCCCGACTCCTCCATCCCCTTCCCTCCACAACTGTCCATCTACTGTACCCCGACTCCTCCATCCCCTTACCTTCACAACTGTTCATCTACTGTACCCCGACTCCTCCATCCCCTTACCTTCACAACTGTCCATCTACTGTACCCCGACTCCTCCATCCCCTTCCCTCCACAACTGTCCATTTACTGTACACCGACCTCTCCATCTCCTTCCCTCCACAACTGGCCATCTACAGTACCCCAACCACTCCATCCCTCCACAACTGTCCATCTACTGTACCCCGACTCTTCCATCCCCTTCCCTCCACTACTGTACTGTACCCCAACCCCTCCATCCCCTTCCCTCCACAACTGTCCATCTACTGTACCCCGACTTCTCTATTCCCTTCCCTCTACAACTGTCCATCTACTGTACCCCGACTCCTCCATCCCCTTCACAACTGTCCATCTACTGTACCCCGACCCCTCCATCTCCTTCCCTTCACAACTGGCCATCTACAGTACCCCGACTTCTCTATCCGCTTCCCTCCACAACTGTCCATTTACTGTACCCCGACCCCTCCAACCCCTTCCCTTCACAACTGTCCATCTACTGTACCCCGACCCCTCCATCCCCTTCCCTTCACAACTGTCCATCTACTTTACCCCGACCCCTCCATCCACTCCACAACTGTCCATCCACTGTACCCCGACCCCTCCATCCCCTTCCCAACTGTCCATCTACTGTACCCCGACTCCTCTATCCCCTTCCCTTCCCAACTGTCCATCTACTGTACCCCGACTCCTCCATCCCCTTCCCTTCACAACTGTCCATGTACTGTACCCCGACTCCTCCATCCCCTTCCCTCCACAACTGTCCATCTACTGTACCCCGACCCCTCCATCTCCTTCCCTCCACAACTGTCCATCTACTGTACCCGACTCCTCCATCCCCTTCCCTTCACAACTGTCCATCTACTGTACCCCGACTCCTCCATCCCCTTACAACTGTCCATCTACTGTACCCCGACTCCTCCATCCCCTTACAACTGTCCATCTACTGTACCCCGACTCCTCCATCCCCTTACAACTGTCCATCTACTGTACCCCGACTCCTCCATCCCCTTACAACTGTCCATCTACTGTACCCCGACTCCTCCATCCCCTTCCCTCCACAACTGTCCATCTACTGTACCCCGACTCCTCCATCCCCTTACCTTCACAACTGTTCATCTACTGTACCCCGACTCCTCCATCCCCTTACCTTCACAACTGTCCATCTACTGTACCCCGACTCCTCCATCCCCTTCCCTCCACAACTGTCCATTTACTGTACCCCGACCTCTCCATCTCCTTCCCTCCACAACTGGCCATCTACAGTACCCCAACCACTCCATCCCTCCACAACTGTCCATCTACTGTACCCCGACTCTTCCATCCCCTTCCCTCCACTACTGTACCCCAACCCCTCCATCCCCTTCCCTCCACAACTGTCCATCTACTGTACCCCGACTTCTCTATTCCCTTCCCTCTACAACTGTCCATCTACTGTACCCCGACTCCTCCATCCCCTTCACAACTGTCCATCTACTGTACCCCGACCCCTCCATCTCCTTCCCTTCACAACTGGCCATCTACAGTACCCCGACTTCTCTATCCGCTTCCCTCCACAACTGTCCATTTACTGTACCCCGACCCCTCCAACCCCTTCCCTTCACAACTGTCCATCTACTGTACCCCAACTCCTCCATCTCCTTCCCTCCACAACTGTCCATTTACTGTACCTTAACTTTTCTATCCCCTTCCCTCCACAACTGTCTATTTACTGTACCCCGACCCCTCAATCCCCTTCCCTTCACAACTGTCCATCTACTGTACCCCGACTTCTCAATCCTCTTCCCTCCAGAACTGTCCATTTACTGTACCCCGACTCCTCCAACTCCTTCCCTCCACAACTGTCCATTTACTGTACCTTAACTTTTCTATCCCCTTACCTCCACAACTGTCTATTTACTGTACCCCGACCCCTCAATCCCCTTCCCTCCACAACTGTCCATCTACTGTACCCCGACTTCTCAATCCTCTTCCCTCCAGAACTGTCCATTTACTGTACCCCGACTCCTCCAACTCCTTCCCTCCACAACTGTCCATTTACTGTACCCCAACCCCTCCATCCTCTTATCTCCACAACTGTCTCTGGCCCTTCCATGGAAATCCATCTTGTGTACCCCAACCTGTCCATCCCCCTCCCCCACAGTTATCCACCTACTGTAGCCTGACCCCTCTGTCCCCCTCCTTCCACAGCCGTCCATCTACTGTATCCCGTCCCCTTCCCCCCAGTGTCATCCATCTACTGTACCCCGACCCCTCCATCCCCTTTCCTCCATAACTGACCCTTTAACGTCTCATATATGAATGATGGGAGGTGTAGCTTCTGTACACAGGATGAGGGAACATGCTGGGAGTTGTAGTCCCCTAGCAACTGCAAGAAGCAGAATCAATAGAAACCGATCATCAATCATTTTTGGCGATTAATTAGGTACACCTTCCCAATCGCCCCAAAGAACAGACATGTACAATCCATGCACACACGCTGATCACTTTCTATTACAGAAGGAACAAATCCTCGTTCTTTCTGAGCACTTGCGCTGAATGGCGGTAACAATTACCCCCGATGGATTTAAGCTTCCGAAAATGCCCGTCACAGGCGGTAATTTCTCCTGTTTAATATTCAGCAGGAAAAAAAAATCAATTTTAATAACTAGAGGAGAGCAGAACAAAAAGGCAAAAAAGTACAGAAAATGTTCCTGTGGCGTTCTGCTTCGCTTAGCAACCACAGCGAAGGCGGCACTTTAGAGAACAGCGCGCTCCGCCGCGTTGGAAGATAAAGGATCCCCGCCACGCACTGAGTGAAAAGTCGAGGGCTGAGCGCGCCTCCCCGCCGCGACAAGTCTTCGCCGTCATCAGGAAAATCCTTGGGATTAGAATAATAATTGCAGCGCAGTGTCAAAACATCACTCCAATTACCTGATTTCTGCGAGGACAAGAGCGGCGAACAGCGAACGCTTTTACAGGGGCGGCAATTAGTCCAAATGGATTTCATAACACAGAGAGCTCTGAATGAGAAAACATCCCCCTACCCGTGCAGCCGCTAAAATCAGCGAATGTATAGCTTCATTAAAGTAGAACTCCGCCAAAATACACATATAAGAGCTGCGCCATGGATCAAAGGATTTACACAGCCAGCCTGCTGAGCCAGCTTTGTTCTGCTGCAGTTACAGTGATTGTAATCCTCAGAAAATATGAACAAAGCATATCCCTCCATAGTGTGTACTCGTCTCTATCCAGAGCACTAAGTGCCATTTCTGTCTGCTGCTTCATTCCTCTGCTATCAGCATGAGTCACTTCTGACCAGTTTTCCTGACATCAAAATAAAAAAGGTGATTGGGAGCTCCCGCACACAGCCTGTGATTGACAGCCTCTGTTCCTCTGTTCCCGCTGTGTGAAGGGGAGGGTGTGTCCCTTCCCTCCAATCATCTTTTAGAGCTCTCCTTACTGAGCTCTGCAGTGTGTAATTTCATCTCTCCGCCCCTGAGGAAGGTGAAAATACACGAGGGAAGGTGAGAACACACTGAGGGAAGGTGAGAACACACCAAGGGAAGGAGAGAACACACTGAGGGAAGGAGAGAACACACCAAGGGAAGGAGAGAACACACTGAGGGAAAGAGAGAACACACTGAGGGAAGGTGAGAACACACTGAGGGAGGGAGAGAACACACCGAGGGAAGGTGAGATCACACCGAGGGAAGGTGAGAACATGCTGAGGGAAGGTGAGAACACACTGAGGGAAGGAGAGATCACACTGAGGGAAGGTGAGAACACACTGAGGGAAGGAGAGAACACAAGGAGGGAAGGTGAGATCACACCGAGGGAAGGAGAGAACACACTGAGGGAAGGAGAGAACACACTGAGGGAAGGAGAGAACACACTGAGGGAAGGAGAGAACACACTGAGGGAGGGAGAGAACACACCGAGGGAAGATGAGAACACACTGAGGGAAAGAAAGAACACAAGGAGGGAAGGAGAGAACACACCAAGGGAAGGAGAGATCACACTGAGGGAAGGTAAGAACACACTGAGGGAAGGAGAGAACACAAGGAGGGAAGGTGAGATCACACCGAGGGAAGGTGAGAACACACTGAGGGAAGGTGAGAACACACAGAGGGAAGGTGAGAACACACCGAGGGAAGGTGAGAACACACTGAGGGAAGGAGAGAACACACCAAGGGAAGGAGAGATCACACTGAGGGAAGGTAAGAACACACTGAGGGAAGGAGAGAACACAAGGAGGGAAGGTGAGATCACACCGAGGGAAGGTGAGAACATGCTGAGGGAAGGTGAGAACACACCGAGGGAAGATGAGAACACACTGAGGGAAAGAAAGAACACAAGGAGGGAAGGAGAAAACACACTGAGGGAAAAAGAGAACACAAGGAGGGAAGGAGAGAACACACTGAGGGAAGGTGAGAACACACTGAGGGAAGGTGAGAACGCACAGAGGGAAGGTGAGAACACACAGAGGGAAGGTGAGAACACACCGAGGGAAGGTGAGAACACACTGAGGGAAGGAGAGAACACACTGAGGGAAGGTGAGAACACACTGAGGGAAGGTGAGAACACACAGAGGGAAGGTGAGAACACACCGAGGGAAGGTGAGAACACACTGAGGGAAGGAGAGAACACACCAAGGGAAGGAGAGAACACACTGAGGGAAGGAGAGAACACACTGAGGGAAGGTGAGAACACACTGAGGGAAGGAGAGAACACACCAAGGGAAGGAGAGATCACACTGAGGGGAGGTAAGAACACACTGAGGGAAGGTGAGAACACACTGGGGGAAGGTGAGAACACACGGAGGGAAGGTGAGAACACACTGGGGGAAGGTGAGAACACACTGAGGGAAGGAGAGAACACAAGGAGGGAAGGTGAGAACACACTGGGGGAAGGTGAGAACACACTGAGGGAAGGAGAGAACACAAGGAGGGAAGGTGAGAACACACCAAGGGAAGGAGAGAACACAAGGAGGGAAGGTGAGATCATGCTGAGGGAAGGTGAGAACATGCTGAGGGAAGGTGAGAACACACAGAGGGAAGGAGAGAACACAAGGAGGGAAGATGAGAACACACTGAGGGAAAGAAAGAACACAAGGAGGGAAGGAGAGAACACACCAAGGGAAGGTGAGAACACATTGAGGGAAGGTGAGAACACACTGAGGGAAGGAGAGAACACACCAAGGGAAGGAGAGAACACACTGAGGGAAGGTGAGAACACACTGAGGGAAGGTGAGAACACACTGAGGGAAGGAGAGAACACACTGAGGGAAGGTGAGAACATGCTGAGGGAAGGTGAGAACACAAGGAGGGAAGGTGAGAACACATGGAGGGAAAGAGAGAACACACGGAGGGAAGGTGAGAACACAAGGAGGGAAGGTGAGAACACAAGGAGGGAAGGTGAGAACACACTGAGGGAAGGTGAGAACACACTGAGGGAAGGTGAGAACACACTGAGGGAAGGAGAGAACACACTGAGGGAGGGAGAGAACACACCGAGGGAAGATGAGAACACACTGAGGGAAAGAAAGAACACAAGGAGGGAAGGAGAGATCACACTGAGGGAAGGTAAGAACACACTGAGGGAAGGAGAGAACACAAGGAGGGAAGGTGAGATCACACCGAGGGAAGGTGAGAACACACTGAGGGAAGGTGAGAACACACAGAGGGAAGGTGAGAACACACCGAGGGAAGGTGAGAACACACTGAGGGAAGGAGAGAACACACCAAGGGAAGGAGAGATCACACTGAGGGAAGGTAAGAACACACTGAGGGAAGGAGAGAACACAAGGAGGGAAGGTGAGATCACACTGAGGGAAGGTGAGAACATGCTGAGGGAAAGAAAGAACACAAGGAGGGAAGGAGAAAACACACTGAGGGAAAAAGAGAACACAAGGAGGGAAGGAGAGAACACACTGAGGGAAGGTGAGAACACACTGAGGGAAGATGAGAACACACTGAGGGAAAGAAAGAACACAAGGAGGGAAGGAGAAAACACACTGAGGGAAAAAGAGAACACAAGGAGGGAAGGAGAGAACACACTGAGGGAAGGTGAGAACACACTGAGGGAAGGTGAGAACGCACAGAGGGAAGGTGAGAACACACAGAGGGAAGGTGAGAACACACCGAGGGAAGGTGAGAACACACTGAGGGAAGGAGAGAACACACTGAGGGAAGGTGAGAACACACTGAGGGAAGGTGAGAACACACAGAGGGAAGGTGAGAACACACCGAGGGAAGGTGAGAACACACTGAGGGAAGGAGAGAACACACCAAGGGAAAGAGAGAACACACTGAGGGAAGGAGAGAACACACTGAGGGAAGGTGAGAACACACTGAGGGAAGGAGAGAACACATTGAGGGTAGGTGAGAACACACTGAGGGAAGAGAGAGAACACACCAAAGGAAGGAGAGATCACACTGAGGGGAGGTAAGAACACACTGAGGGAAGGTGAGAACACACTGGGGGAAGGTGAGAACACACTGAGGGAAGGAGAGAACACAAGGAGGGAAGGTGAGAACACACTGGGGGAAGGTGAGAACACACTGAGGGAAGGAGAGAACACAAGGAGGGAAGGTGAGATCACACCGAGGGAAGGTGAGAACATGCTGAGGGAAGGTGAGAACACACAGAGGGAAGGAGAGAACACAAGGAGGGAAGATGAGAACACACTGAGGGAAAGAAAGAACACAAGGAGGGAAGGAGAGAACACACCAAGGGAAGGTGAGAACACATTGAGGGAAGGTGAGAACACACTGAGGGAAGGAGAGAACACACCAAGGGAAGGAGAGAACACACTGAGGGAAGGTGAGAACACACTGAGGGAAGGTGAGAACACACTGAGGGAAGGAGAGAACACACTGAGGGAAGGTGAGAACATGCTGAGGGAAGGTGAGAACACAAGGAGGGAAGGTGAGAACACATGGAGGGAAAGAGAGAACACACGGAGGGAAGGTGAGAACACAAGGAGGGAAGGTGAGAACACAAGGAGGGAAGGTGAGAACACACTGAGGGAAGGTGAGAACACACTGAGGGAAGGTGAGAACACACTGAGGGAAGGAGAGAACACACTGAGGGAAGGTGAGAACATGCTGAGGGAAGGTGAGAACACAAGGAGGGAAGGTGAGAACACATGGAGGGAAAGAGAGAACACACGGAGGGAAGGTGAGAACACAAGGAGGGAAGGTGAGAACACAAGGAGGGAAGGTGAGAACACAAGGAGGGAAGGTGAGAACACAAGGAGGGAAGGTGAGAACACATGGAGGGAAAGAGAGAACACACGGAGGGAAGGTGAGAACCCACCACACTGAGAGAAGGTGAGTGTAACGGAACGTCCCACACTCCGCTTGAGTGCTTCCGTCATATACCGCTTCCCAGGGCTTTTTTTCTCAAACAATAGGTGCTGGAACTCAACTACGACCCCCAAAACTCCTCCCCTCCCCCACACACCCTCCAAATCACATCAAATAGTGGGTGTGATCAGATTTCACAAACAGTAGATTGGTCTTAAATGGGTATTAAATACCAGGATTGCAATACATACAGAGTGCAGAGCTGTCACCTGTTAACACAGAAACAGGACTTCTGTGTTTACAAATGATTGTGTTGAGCAGGCACCAAAGGGTCTGAGCCCGAGGTGGTGGAACTGAGTTCCACCAAGTTCAACCAGAAAAAAAGCCCTGCCGCTTCCTATCAGTCTGGATATAGATATCGGATATTCCAGCTGCACTAACACACAACGAGACGAGACTTGTTTGTCTGCTGAACATGGAGTCTTTAATAGAACCAAGAATGCAACCTTATATACGGTTTAAAGAGAAGGTAACCAGAACAAAAATTAACATCAGCTAATTAACTAACATTTTTTAAACAGGATATACTTACAGTATGCTCCTAAAAAATAAAAAAAATGTCCACTGAGCGCCCCCCACAGGTCCACCTAAAATATTTGATCACCTCTGCAGTCTTTATTTTTTGCGCTATAAACAAAAAAAGAGTGACAATTAAAAAAAAAAATGGCAAGATTTTTAACTTTTTGCTATAATAAATACCGGTATCCCCAAAAAGTATATAAAAAAACAAATTTTTTCCCTGTATTCTTCTACATATTTTTGGTAAAAAAAAATCGCAATAAGCGCTTATTGATTGGTTTGCACAAAAGTTATAGGCCCGGATTCTCAAAGCACTTACGCCAACGTATCTCCAGATACGCCACGTAAGTACAAATATGCGCCGTTGTATCTGTGCGCCGAACCTACAAACTTAGATACGCCTAAAAACTGACTTCACCCCACCGACGTAACTTGCCTACACCGGCGTAGAATGGGCGCATATTTACGCTAGACGCATGTGGCTTTCCCATTGATTTTCTATTCAAATATGTAAATGAGGGAGATACGCCGATTCACAAATGTACTTGCGCCCGGCGAATGATTTAAGTGGTTTGCGTAAGTTTTACGTTCGACGTAAAGTTATTCCCCATAGATGAGGCGCAACCCATGCAAAGGTATGGACCAGGGAACACAAGCCTACGTATTGTACGTTGGACGTCTGTGAATATGGGCCGACGTGGGTCTGGCTGGGCGTAGGTTACGTTCACGGCGTACACAGTGATCCGGCGTATTTTAGGCAGTTGTTCCGACGTGGTGGTGCGCATTCGCAAGGGGATACGTCCATGTCCCGACACATGCGCAGTTCATTTTAAGTACTTGTCTGGCGCCCGGCCCATCATTTGCATGGGGTCACGCTTTATTAACATGGATCACGCCCACTTCCACCTACTTCCACTTACGCCGGCTTACGCCTACGAAATATACGCTACGCCAGCGCAGAGTTGGGAGCATTTGTTTGTGAATTTCATGCTTGCCTCTCCGCGCTGCACCGGCGTAGCGTAAAAAAGATACAATACGGCGGCATAAATATGCGCTGATGTATGTGAATCTGGGCCATAGTGTCTTCAAAGCAGAGGATAGTTTTATGGCATTTTTATTATTATTATTATTTTTTTACTGGTAATGGCGGCGATGTTGCAACGGACACTTTTAACACTATTTTGGGATCATTATACAGCGATCCATGCTATAAAAATGCACTAATTACTGTGTAAATGACACAGGCAGGGAAGGGGTTAAACATTAGGGGGCAATGAAGGGGTTAAGTGTGTCCTAGGGAGTGATTCTAACTGTGTGGGGGCTGGGCTACCAGTGACACGACACTGATCACTGCTCCCGATGACGGAGCAGTAGATCACTGCCCTGTCACTTGTTTACATGGGCATCTCCCTGTTCTGCAGCTCCATGACACGATCGCGGGACACCGGCGGCACGGTCACGGAGCTTGCGGCTTGCCCGCTAGGTGGCAGATTCAAAGCAATGTACAGGTACATTGCTTTGCCTGCCCGTGTGCACCCTTAAATAAAGTTTTTAAGAACACCCCTTACATCAGGGTTCCCGTTTACATTAGAGTCCACAGAGCTCCCCTTACAGTGTAAGTGGAAATTCTGTGCAGACTCTGAAGTAAGGGGGGGCTCTGTGCAGACTCTGATGTAAGGTGGGGCTCTGTGCAGACCCTGATGTAAGGGGGGGGCTCTGTGCAGACTCTGATGTAAGGTGGGGCTCTGTGCAGACCCTGATGTAAGGGGGGGGCTCTGTGCAGACTCTGATGTAAGGGGGGCTCTGTGCAGACCCTGATGTAAGGTGGGGCTCTGTGCAGACCCTGATGTAAGGGGGGCTCTGTGCAGACCCTGATGTAAGGTGGGGCTCTGTGCAGACCCTGATGTAAGGGTGGCCTCTGTGCAGACTTTGATGTAAGGGTGGCCTCTGTGCAGACTAGGACTGGGATGCTATTAAAGTAGGGTGACCACATTTCCAAACTACCATTCAGGGACACCTCCCTTCCCAAAAATTAGGTTGTACTGTAACGAATCATAGCACAGTGATTGGACACAAGAGGCGGGATTTGTGATTTCCCCAATCACAAGCAGTGGGGCGGGGCTTGTGCTCCTCCAGGCATTCCCGGCCAGGTCAAGTACTGTCAGTGAGTAAAGCGGTGATGTGGCGGCCTTTTTTGGGGGCATTCGTTTGGCTTGGGGGGTGGCTGTGTCAGTTTCATTTCGGGACACTGTATTGTCCTGGAATGAAGCTGCCCGGGACAGACCTGCAATCTGAAACACATGGTCACCATATATATTAAAGTGTCCCAATACTTTGACAATATAGTGTATTTACCGGATGCTTTCCTCACTCTCTGTCCTGAAGAATCCTATTGTGTGCTTGCAGCACTGTGGGGGCACATAGGGGGGCCTGGGCAGCAGGGGGAAATGTATGGTGCACAGGGAGGGTGATTACTGGAACCAACCTTCTATATGGCTTTTTCTGGCAGGAGGGAGAGGAGAAGCCAGCTGCTGCAAAGAAAGCCATACAGGGGATCGGTTCCAGTATCCCACATCCGATCACCTTCCCTGTGCACATACAATTTGCTCAGCTGGGCCCCAGGGGGTACCCACTTATCCACGGCCTTGAATGGTGAACAGGTGTGATCTCGCCACCACCTCCTCCGTCTGCGCCGCATCGGATTGTTCCTGTGAAGCTGCGTCCGCCCAGCCAATTTCTTAATGAACAATCTGACACGAAGACTCTAATTAAAGGATGAACATTTTGTGCCGAAGATCACAGCCACCGTCTGGCGCTTCATCTGGAGCTGCCGAATCTTATGGCAAAAAACGTACTGAGGAAAGTATGCAGGTCGCTGTTGTTGAGCTCTGTTTAAACATGCCACACTCAATATGCAGAATCACTGACTTAGTACAAGCATGCAGCCAGTGAAGTCAGAATTCACTGGGTATATATAAGGGTTCACAACCACTTGAAGTACTATCCTCAGGTGATACAGAGATTAAACAAATCCTCCTATGTAAGTTGTACCTGTTATCTGCAGTCCACAGCTCCCAACTGTCCCTGAATTTGAGGGACTGTCCCTGTCCCTCTATCCTCCTCATTTTGGTCTGATCTATAGAGTTGTATATAGAATGCCCTTTTTATCCTTCAAAAAGTGTTTCCCAGTGCTAAACCTTCCAACCAATTTCTAAATTGCTGCATATATTTTTTTTAAAGCCAATGTAGCGCCCTTCGCCCAAATGACTGGGCACTATGTTAAATTTAGTGGCTCAGATTATGGTTCATTCTAAATCAGCGTCTGTCTTGGCAGTGGTTGCGCCTGATAGCATATTCCCACTGTTGCCTGTGGTGGCGATACCCCCACAGTCCAGTGTTGGAACACGGGCAAGCCATAGGTCATTGAGTATCTTTCTTCGGGAACAGCCCAGTGGGAGTGGTGCCCCACTGTGCATGCCGGGAAGGGATACTTAAGGGGCAGACGCCATATTTTGGGGTCCTTTGCAGCGGCGGTGCGTCCATAGTGGGCGCAGGAGCGCCGCTCCCTCTCTCCCCTGCGCGGTCAGGTGTAGAATACATAGAGATTCACGCAATGCATGCACCTCTATGTATTGTCTCCGCTGCTGCCCACTATATAGATGGCCGGCCCCTGGTGAACGCCGCCATCTGAATAACAGCAGTTTGTTGGTGTTTGGAAGTGCTGGCTCTGTTAGGCTTTCCGATTACAGCCTGTTGGCTCTAATTGCCTTCCAAATATCTCAGCCAATCAGGTTCACCGGGTCTGGTTACCGGTAACCTGATTGGCTGAAGCGACATCGAGGGCGGGACTTGGGAGAAGACATCGAGTGAGGATGGCTGGCCCGAGAAAGGTAAGTGCTGGGGGATGGGGAAGCAATCTGGCGGCAACTGCTGGGCACAGTGCAGTGGTGACAATAGCTGGGCACAGTGGTGACAATTGCTGGGGACAGTGCAGTGGTGACAATTGATGGGCACAGTGCAGTGGTGACAATTGATGGGCACAGTGAAGGTTGACAATTGCTGGGCACAGTGCAGTGGTTACAATTGCTGGGCACAGTGCAGTGGTGATAATTGATGGGCAAAGTGGTCACACATGCTCAGCACAGTGCAGTGGTGACAATTGATGGGCACAGTGCAGTGGTGACAATTGATGGGCACAGTGATGACAATTGCTGGGCACAGTGCAGTGGTGACAATTGCTGGGCACAGTGGTGACAATTGCTGGGCACAGTGTAGTGGTGACAGATGCTGGGCACAGTGCAATGGTGACAATTGATGGGCACAGTGTAGTGGTGACAATTGCTGGGCACAGTGCAGTGGTGACAATTGATGGGCACAGTGGTGACAATTGATGGGCACAGTGCAGTGGTGACAATTGATGGGCACAATGCAGTGGTGACAATTGCTGGGCACAGTGCAGTGGTGACAATTGCTGGGCACAGTGCAGGGGTGACAATTGGTGGGCACAGTGCAATGGTGACAATTGATGGGCACAGTGATGACAATTGCTGGGCACAGTGCAGTGGTGACAATTGCTGGGCACAGTGGTGACAATTGCTGGGCACAGTGTAGTGGTGACAGATGCTGGGCACAGTGCAATGGTGACAATTGATGGGCACAGTGTAGTGGTGACAATTGCTGGGCACAGTGCAGTGGTGACAATTGATGGGCACAGTGGTGACAATTGATGGGCACAGTGCAGTGGTGACAATTGATGGGCACAATGCAGTGGTGACAATTGCTGGGCACAGTGCATTGGTGACAATTGCTGGGCACAGTGCAGGGGTGACAATTGGTGGGCACAGTGTAGTGGTGACAATTGCTGGGCACAGTGCAATGGTGACAATTGATGGGCACAGTGCAGTGGTGACAATTGATGGGCACAGTGGCGACAATTGCCATGCCATTCTGTCAACGTAAATCTGTGTGCGTCGGTCCTTAAATTATTTTTAAAGAATTTTTGATTGATCTTGCAGCCATCTCTTTCATTGGTGGTTGCGGAGGTGAGCTGGGGGTGGGCACCTGTGATATCATCAGGCTTCCCATCTCACCTGGAGCAGCGAGTTCTTTTGTTTAGAGAGGAAATCACCAAATTCATTTCATACCGGGATGATGCCTGTAGGTGCAGCCATTATGCCGGTATAACCACCGCAACGTGTTGCAAGTAGTTAAAGTGGTTGTAAAGTCTCCATATATCCAGTGAAGCGACTTGCCTCAGGTTATACACAGAGATGAAACAAATCCTCCTACATAAGTTGTACCTGTTTACCTGCCATCTTCTCTACATGTTCAGTGCTGAATTTACAGATCTTGTCTGAGAGATCAGAAAATGGTGGGTGTAGAGCTGAAGTTGCACTCCACAGAGAGTCTGATTGGAGGAAAGAGACACCCCCCCCCCTCAACAGAGCTGAGGCTGTCAATCAGCTGGAGGTGCCTCCCCGTCACCATTTTTCTCTTGGTGTCAGGAAAACTTGTCAGAAGTGATGCATACAGATAACAGAGGAAGGAGGCAGCAGACATAAATGACACTTAGTGCTCTTAATTGAGACAAGTAAACACTATAGAGGGATATGCTTTGTTCATATTTTATGTCGGAGGTTTACAACCACTTTAATAAAAAGATTATACTACATTCTGACCACTAGGTGGAGCTGATATTACAGGCATTAATCTTTTTAGAAAAAAATAAATAAATATGGTGAAATTTCTTTCAATTCGAACAAATGCTTCTGACATTCTTGCAGCAAATGTATATAAAATAGACCCCAAAGTTTCTACATTTCTCCCTTCCCACCTAAAACACGCAGGGCAACATCAACTACAAAAAGGTCTTTATTGTAAAAAGTAGATTATAACAACTAAAGTTTAAATGACTCCTTTGTCTCTTTTTTTAACATTAAATAACTTAAGGTGACAGCAGTATCGCTTCTTCAGATAAATAAATCTAAAATTTCCCCAAGTTTTCTTTTTTTTTATGTCTGAAAACAAATGAGAGAATCAGAACACAGATAATAAAAAAATAAAAAAACACACAATTGGTCTAAAGTATACTAAATAACCGAAGCACAATTCAGAGTCCTGCCAGAATTTATACAAAAATAGTTCAACTAAATCCAAATGTAATATTTTTTCCCGCCTTTGTTAAAAACTACGATCATGATATACAAAGCCGGACGTTCCGATGTTCACAATATACAAAGCGGGCGCCGCGACGACATCTCTCCTACAATGTTGGTCCAAGTTCTCGGAAAGAGGAAGAAAAACAAAAAAAAACTATATTCTTTCAAAGAAAATTAAAAATATATTTCATAAAAAGGAAAACTTAATTTAAGTCAATGCGTATACTAACGTTACAATATTAGTTACAATGTGAAATAGTTTGGGGGTGCCGCCTGCGGGGGGGGGGCTCAATACTGAGACATGGGAACTTAAGATCGCTGCCAAGTTTCCTCTATGTGAAACGGTCCTTTGGAGGCTGGCATTTTGCTGGCATTCGGGGGCTGACCTTCTCCTGGTATTCTGGGGCTGACCTTCTCCTGGTATTCGGGGGCTGACCTTTTTCCGGGTATTCGGGGGTTGGCCTTTTCTTGGTATTCGGGGGCTGGCCTTTTCCTGGTATTCATGGGCCAGAGTTGACCTCATGACATTTAGAGGGCAGCAATGACTATGTGCTAGATTTGGAGGCCAGGGCTGACCTTGTAATGGTATTGGTATTACCTGACCTTGTGTCTGAATTTGGGGGCGGACCTTGTGCTGGTGACGATATTGGGGTATATATGGGATTTTTAAGGTGCGTATACTACGAGATAGATCCAAAGAAAAACATGTTATTTTAACATTAGTTATAAAAATATCTAAATCCGATATCGCAGCGAGTACCTATAGTACCGTCCTTATGGATACAGCAAATTTGATGTAATTCCCAACATGTTTTGCCCTCAATCTGGGCTTCCTCGGGGGAAGCTGTCCACTTAGAGCACAAACCTGCTCAGGATCTAGGGCAAATATATAAGCTGCCAATCAATGGAGATTCAAGGATTTTACAAACACCACAAGCCAAGGACTGCATGTCATTTAAGGTCCAATAAATATGATTTGCAGAAACGTGAAACACCCAGGGACACAAAATTTCCAAGACAGGCCACTCGTATATAGAGCTAAAGTCCTGTAGTTCCGGGAGGTTTATATATTTGTAGTTTAAACTGATTGCAATTTATGTGTCCTAGATCCTGGGAAGGTTTGTGCTCTAAGTGGACAGCATCCCCTGAGGAAGCCCACATTTAGGCTGCATTCACATCTAGGCGTCGGCGGCAGCAGGCGTATTCGGGCGACATGCAATAGGCGTTTTGTCCCCGCGATTTGCGGCGACAAAACGCCTATTGCTTTTTTGCTGGAGGGCAGAATTTACACTGTCGGCTATGGCCGAACGCCCGAAAAAAAGGGTCCGGGACTTGTTTCAGGCTTCACGCTTCAGGCGTATCGGCGTTCAGATGTGAACCATCTCCATAGCCGACAATGTAAATTCCCCCCTCCAGCGTATGTCAGGCTGCTTCAGCGTCGGGCTTCAGGCGACAAAACGCCTAGATGTGAATGGAGCCTTAGCGCAAAGAATGTTGGGAACTACATCAAACTTGCTTTATCCATAAGAACTGTACTATGTGTACTCCCTGCGATATTGTTTAACTAATGTTAAAATAAAAAAATGTAATATTTTATTTGGATCTATCTCCTAGTATTGCACACACACCTTAAAAATCCCACATATACTCCAATATCGTCTTAATCTAGGGATGTGGTGCCAACTTCAGTGGTTTTGACCATGATTAAGAAACTACCGACCTTGTGATGGTGTTCAGGGGTCGGGCAGACCGCAAGCGGTATTTAGGGGCCACAAATCTCCTTGTGCTGGGACTTGGGTCCTGGACCGGCCTCATGCAGAGATCTGAGGGCTAAAGCTCACCTCATGCTGGGATTTGGGGGCCAGGCCTGACCTAATGAAAACAGAGGTCTAGGCTGGCCCTTGTGCCGCTATTCGAAGGCCGGAAAACTCCTTGTGCTGGGATTTGGGGGCCAGGACTGACCTCATGGTGGGATGTAAGGGCCAAAACACCTCATGCTGAGATTCAGGGCCGTGGACTGACCTAGTGTGGAGATTCGTGGCACTTATACAGTGAGTGAATGAAAACTTATATAGCGCGGCACATGCAAACTAAATCGCCTCTAAACAACAGTTAAGATTACAGCTCATATATCAGGATATTTGCCACCCAGGCTTAGCCTACGAACCAATGAGTGCTTACATGGCATCAGATGGGAAAAATGAAGGGGAACTCCAGTCAGAAAAGATACAAAGTTATGCCCTGGGGGGGGGGGGGGGGTCATGAAATTAGCAGAAGCCAGCAATGGGGTCAAACCAGCATTTCTAACCCTTTACCGCTCTATCCAAGGCAGTTTTTTTTACTGCTTCCTGGGGCTCAGTTACAGAAATTTCCCCTCACTTCCTGTCTAGTGAAACGGTTATTACTGGGACAAGGGGTTGGGTTAAACTCCTATAACAGAGCCCCAGGTTGCAATGATGTGTTTCTACATGCACATTCGTGTGTTTTTGGATGCATTCCAGAAGCTTTTTTTCCTTGGCGTTTTTTCACTGTACTGGGGTCTAGTGCGTTTTTGATGCATTCCAGTGCATTTTTCCACATTCCAGTACAGTAAAAATGCAGCATGCTCTGCTTTTCTTCCTGGAATGCCCTGAACTATGCCATTGAAAACCATATAGCCTACTTTCCATGCATTTTTGATGCGGAAAAAAATCCGGTTTATAAATGACAATTGGATCCCTATCCTCCAACACCCACTGCCAAACGCTTTGATGTTTGTAGAAAATTGCCAAAAAGATTTATTGCTGGTGTGTGAAAGACAACATGTTGGTCAACTACCCAAGTCGCAGAATAGCTCTGGCTGCCTGCCCACCAACAATTTAAATATTAGGAAAGAGGGGGCTTTAGTTACAGTGTGTAATTAGCATTAAGACCCGAAGCCTGCGGGATATGGAACTCTTTATTAAGGATTTTGCGTAAAAAAAAAAGGAAAAAAAAAAGCTAAAAGCGCAGAGCTGGAAGTGCCTTTCATGGGTCACATGACATTTACTGAATCTGTGTTCTGATTGGATTCGGATTGTCCTTGAAGAAGCCTGCTGCGAAGATTGGCTGGGGTCACGATACGTGTTAAAGGGCCGGTACACACATCTGAGGATATAAAATGACTTTCATCCGCATGTAAAGGTTTTATTGCACACAGGCGACGTCCAAGTCAGGTAGCCCCATTACAAGAAACCGTTCGCCAAAATAATGGCGTTTTAACTGGGCTGAACTTCGTTCTATAGCTTTTGCCTCCTTTGATAAAAGCTTCGCAACGCATTATAAAAACGCTGAGAAGTGGCCAAAAAACTGATACTTTCATCTCCCGCCACTGTGAAGGAGGCCCTGTACATCGTATGGATCCCACATCTGTTGTGAATAAGCCCCAATCCAGCCTACAGATCTCACATTCTGCAATGGAATCTGATTGGTGAGATTTTAGGTCATGCCAGCAATACTGCCCACGACTTATGTTGTATGAAATCTACGGCCAGACAGCACGGGAGGTCAGTATTTTCGTGTGGTTTGTATGAAGCTGGTCATACACCTTACAATGTGACCACACCATCTCCTTTAAGGTGACCATACCCCGGACAATGGGACTGTACAATCTCCTTTAGGATAGCCATACGCATTACAATATGACCATATAATCTTCTTTAAGGAGGCCTTACACCTGACAATATGACTGTACAATCTCCTTTAGGGTTGCCATACATGCAGCAATGTGCGGTCCACCTCAGTACAATGTAACCATCAAATTTTGGACCACAAACACGGTACGGCTGAACGCGATATGAGGCCTGGTTCACACCTATGCATTTTTTTTTGCGCATTTTCTGTTTTGTAGAAATGCACTACAGTCCATATAACATGGTTTCCTATGGATGTACAGTGAAACCTCAGATTGCCAGTAACGCGGTCAACAAGCGTTTCGCAATACGATGACTGCTTTTTTTTTTTTTTTTTATTCTGACTCAGTTTGAAAGTGTTGTCTCGCAAAACTAGCAGGATTCTAGCCACAGCAGTGTGCAGTACCGCATTTGGCCTGGGGTGAGGGGGGGCGCCAGAGCCGATTGGAGCTGTCCGGAAATTCCGAGTTCAGCCGAGCTGTCTCTGAGCCTTTCCAAAGCTCTCTGGCACCCCCCCATCTCTGGCCATATGCGGTATTGCATGACATAGAAGTCAATGCGGAACAAATTATTTTTATTTCCATCGACTTCTATTGGAAAACTCGCTTTGATTCGCGAGTGCTTTGGGTTACGAGCATTCTCCTGGAATGGATTATGCTTGTAATCCGAGGTTTCACTGTAGTTCACATCTGTGCATTTGATTGAAAGGACCAGGAACTTTTTTTCTGGTTTTTGTTCCATAGACTTTAATGGATCAAAAAAAAGAAAAAAAAAAACGCAAGAGGCACCTGAAATATGCAAACTGCATCCTGCATAGGTGTGAGTCAGGCCTAAATATAAACAGTTTATAACCGATCCTACAATCAGTCTGTATCACGATTGGTTTTCCAGCATACAGATATATTTTTAAGCAATCACAAGTGATCAATAAAAAACGTAATCGGACGAGAGTTTGGTTCTCCGTTGAATGGCGGGTCTCCGATTTTCAAATTTCAAACCGATTCAGCCCCCCTTCACACCACAGGCTTGACAGGTCAAATCGCATGACAAGCCGCACCCTATTGACGGCAATGGCCATGTTCAAATCGCTGCGACACCAAATTTGTGGTGCCGCATCGAATTGAAGAAGTTGTTCCTGCACTTCGTTTGGGGATTCCGCTTGGCGAGTTGCATAGACATCTGTCTTCCAAGTCGCATCGACATGTGGCTTTTTGAATTGTGCGATTACAGATGAAGTCAAACGATTTCAAAGCCCCATTCAATGTGAACGAGGGATCAATCAGGACCTTGTATAGAGACTTAAACAGTCTGATGTGTACCCAATCAGGCCTTGGACTCAGGGTCACCGATGGGCTGAGGAGGGATAGGGTGGGGGGCTATGCTGGGTCCCAATAAGTCAGCAGGAGACCGGAAGGGGCTGACTACAGATGACTCTAGTCCTGCACCTACAGCTTGGTTCAGGGACCCCCTTCGGAACCTTTCTTTAGGTTGGGTGGCCAGGCACAGCACCACAGAGTACACAGAGTTAATGTGACGGACAAGTGGGAGGAGCTGGAGGAGAGGGGAAGAAATAAAAGGCAGAGCTCGTCCAATGGAAATGTTGTGGGTGGGGAGTCCTCCCTGCCAGGTATGGGGCCCCATTATTTTTAATGGTGACCCTGTTTGCACTAAATTGATAGATCTAATGGCGATTGTGCCGTCATACTGTGGCACGCTTGGTCTGCGATTCGCGTTTTGCGTGTAGAATATTTGCTCATAAACCATCATTATGATGATTTGGCCTCTAATTGGTTTCTCTGATGGAGAGATCGGTTTTTATCAATGGTCCAAACTATTTGCAGAAGTATTAAAATAACATCACCAAAAAAAAAAATACAACTCAATAACGAATTACAGGTCGGCCTGTATGCAGTGCCCGATACCCTCACAAACTGCGCATGACCCTGCACCCTCCCCTACAGCACACCGACACAGTTCATGTATTTACAAAGGATGCAATCTTATCATCCTGTGGCCATGTCCATCTGGCCTCGCCCCCTACACAACCCTGACGCATTTAATGTATGAACAGAGGGTGTGACCTTGTGCTCCTGTTGCCGTGTCTGGCCCCGCCCCCTCCACTTCAGCACTCTGTCACAGTTCATGTTTTGCTGGAGGGTGTGATCTCAGGCTCCTGTTGATGTGTCCGCCTTGCCACGCCCCCTCCACTCCAGCACACTGATGCAGTTCATGTATGGGCGGAGGATGTGATCTCAGGCTCCTGTTGATGTGTCTGCCTGGCCACGCCCCCTCCACCACTGACAGTTCATGTATGAGCGGAGGAAGTGATATCAGGCTCCTGTTGATGTGTCTGCCTGGCCACGCCCCCCTTCACCACTGACGCAGTTTATGTATGGACAAAGGATGTGATCTCGGGTGACTGTTACCATCCGATATGTAACATAAAAGAGTTAATGTGGATTAAGTGCTAATACTGCCGCTACGTTCTACACTACGCAGATCCCGGGCCTCCCCCCGCGGCGCGGCACTAACTGAAAAAGTAATAAATAATGGTGGCGACGCGATTTAGCTCTAGGTACGGGCTGCGGTGGTCAGGCCGCGAGTTAATGGCACTTTCATTAAGGGGGTCCAGTGTTGGCATCACCCTGAGAGGGTCAGCGGTGCCCCTTGGCAGCCCCCCTCCCCCCCCGGATTGTGTACACACAGTACGGGTAGATGGGCGAGCAGTCTCTGTCTTCCTCCTCCTGCCTCTCCAGCGGTTCAGAGTTCCGTGACATGCATGGGATAGCTGGAGGGGTGAGGAGGCGGTGGCATGGTGACGTTTATACGGTGGATGTGACAACCGTGGCACAGGAGGTGCCCGTCTAGGGGGTAGCAGCGGTGACCTTCCTCGTCGTTCAGCTGCAAGTGACAGTCCTGCCAGGAGAGGGAGACAAAGAGAGAATGTGTGTCAGTAAGCATCACCATGGGCAGAGCTTTATAGAGTCCAGGGACAAACATGACATATTTATAACCCAGGAATTTGTACTAGTAACCATCGGCCAGGTTTACAGAAAAAGTATAGAAAATCCAAACTATTATAGGTGTCACCAGAACAGGAATTGAGGGGAAATCAGATAATGGGGACATCTGTTCAAGTGACAAGAGCTTGCCTATAAATTCCTGTTGCGTCCTCAGAACAGGAAGCGAAGCAGCACACATCACAACAGAAATGTGCCCCACCAAATGGAGGAAAAAAAAAACCACCACACCTTTAACAGATGTGGACACAGGGCATTCTACACACACCAAAAAACCTTCATAGAAGTACACAGGAAGTAGCACATCCTGTCCTTCTACCCCCATTGCCCTTCCCCTCCTCACACTTGCTGACCATTCCCAACTGTCCAGATGACAGCACAGAGTTGTATAAACACTGTTCAGTCAGGAGATGGAGAAATACAAAGTAACGTTGTCTATAAACAAAGTTCTATTTTATCTCTCTGTTGTATCTCTCTCAAAGTAACAGAGATGAAAAGTAACAATGTTCAAAGACAAAAGTTACTTTGTATCTTGCCATGTCCCATCTTCACAGTGTTTATAAACAATGTTACTTTGTATCTCTATCTCCCATCTGAACAAGGTCTATAGACTAAGGGCTCTTTCACACGGGCGGACCGTATGTCCGCTTTTTAATCCATCCGTTTACGGATGAAAAAGGGACATACATTGGTCCCTATGAGATTGTGGGTGCTGACACCCGATCTCGCCCGGTGCCGCAATCCTCAGATTCTGCAGACGGAAGAAAACCCTATTTTTCCCCATCAGTCTGCGAATCGGATAAATACGGACACACGGTCAGTGTTCATCCGACACCCCCCCCCCCCCCCCATAGAGGGGACCGGAATAAAGACGGGGTGGTCCCTGCACAGTGTGCGGGGACCACCCTGTCATCCGCTGGCTTGGCAGGGATCAATGGAGCGATCCCCGCTGAGCAAGCAGAGGTTCACGGGGTTAATCATTACTGATCCGCCCCGTGTGAAAGAGCCCTAAAGCCTCGTACACACGAGCGGATTTTCATTTGTCCGAATGGCGCTGGCCGTGAACTTGTTCTGCATACAGACGGCAGAACTTTTCCAGCCAACATGCACAAAACTATGTGGTTTTTCAGCTCTTTGGCGCCACCCTTTGGGCAACTTCTGTAACTGTTGTGCTATGGTTAGCATTGGTTCAGAGCATGCGTGTTTGTACTATGGATTTTTTTTTTCCAGGGACTTGTTTCCACACGATCAGATAATCTGACAAGACACATTTGTTGTCGGAAAATTTGAAAGCATGTTATCCCACATTTGTGGTCGGAAATTCCCAACAACAATTGTCCGATGGATCGTACAAAACGGTCGGATTATCCGACAAAACCCTTCCATCACACAATTCCTGTTGGAAAGTCCGATCGTGTGTACGGGGGCTTACCAGAAAAATCAGGTCTCCAGCCCTGCCAGAGAGAGCTGTGCTGTGTGGCAGAGTTGTGAAAATCTCAGGACTGGCTGGACAGAAATGCATTCCCCACATATATGTATTTAGATGACCTTTAACATATAAAAAAGATGGATGCCGTGAAGATGTCAGCAGCCGGCGGGGAGCTCCGGGACATGGCAGCCCTGGAGAGAAGGCGAGTATAGCTCTGCTTTAAGCAGTGAGAACGCACAAAACGGGAAAATGTGCGATCCAGATGGACGACCTTCTCGGGGTGATGATTAACTCACCTCACAGTGATAACACTCCACGTGGTAATCTTTGTCCATGGACACCACCCGGATGGTCTCCTCTGAACCCTGCAATACAAAACACACACACACACACACAGGTAAACATAAGATGGAGCAAGCCCAGCCCACAACATTCCACAATATTAAGGGGGGGACACACAAACATTTCTCAACTGAAGGTCACACAGCCACCCACATCCAGAATTGAGCAATGTGTCCGGCTGATTGTGAATACAGGATGCCGAGCACAGAGAGGGACACATCCGGGATCTGCCTCAAGGGGGAGACTCCAACCATAACACTGCATGTGGGTGGAGTTATGAGGGGCGGGCTGACAGTCACCCAATAGGGAGGAGCCCCACACTGCAGAAATGAGCTTAGACACCGCCTTCCCCATCCCTCTCCACCCCTAAAATTAAAAATGTAATTAGAGACGTTCTGCTAACCACTTCCTCCCAACATGGCGCATATATCAGGCACTATATTTTATATATATAAAAATATAAACACTTTTCTGTGATGAGAGCGCCGAAAGCAGTCACTGGCAAGGACCGGAAACCACCCAATCAATGCCTGTGGATGGAATCTTTTGGATCATGTGACCACTGACAGCCAATCACAGTGGTCACATGACCTGAATGCCCGCCTGCCAGCATTTAGAAGCTCATAAAGGGTCGGGAGGCGTCAGGAAGAGGTGAAATTCTGCTCCACACAGAACCAATTCTAGTTTCCTCCGTCTCTCTGGGACTCCTTTACACCAAACATTACCGAGTGACTTATGTGAGGCTCCCTCTTTTTTTAATTTTTGCAGCGAGAGGAGTGAGACAGAAGATAATGTGGAAGACAGATGCAAGCTGCTGCATGACCCTACACAGACACAATGAGATCTCAGCACTAGAGGGGTCACATGTCTCCTCCAACAGGAAGGATCATCAGCAGGTCCCTCTCTCCTTCTCATGGGCACAAATGGGACCTCAGCCCTTCACAAACTGTCTCTTTAAGCATCTTGTGGCTCCAACCAGACATAAATGGGATCTCAGTGCGAGTTTATTTAAGTGGGTCACATGTCAGCACTTGGGGGGACTGTCCCTATAAGATGGTCACATCTCCGCCCCAAGAGGATCGGCATACCTCACTCTCCTCATGGACACAAATGGGACCTCAGCACTTTGGTCAGCAGCCAGGAAGACTGTCCCTTTAAGCAGGTCACATGTCAGCAGCCATAAAGGATGTCCCTTTAAGCAGCTCACATGTCAGCAGCCAGGAAGACTGTCCCTTTAAGCAGCTCACATGTCAGCAGCCAGGGAGGATGTCCCTTTACACTGGTCACATGTCAGCAGCCAGGGGGACTGTCCCTTTAAGCAGGTCACACAGCAGCTAGGAAGGATGTCCCTTTAAGCAGGTGTCAGCAGCCAGGGAGGATGTCCCTTTAAGCAGGTGTCAGCAGCCAGGGAGGATGTCCCTTAAGCAGGTGTCAGCAGCCAGGGAGGATGTCCCTTAAGCAGGTCACATGTTTGCAGCCAGGGGGAGACTGTCCCTTTAAGCAGCTCACATGTCAGCTCCCGACAGGAAGGACCAGCATGCCTCACTCTCCTTCCCATGGAATCTTTGTGTTGTTAGAGTCCCCCGGGACGGCCGGCTCGGGAACTATGTTCCTGGGAAACAGTGCTTTATAATTAGCTGGCGGCGCAGCGTCCAACATAAACACAGCCAGTGACGTCAGAGCTGTGACGCATCAGATACGAGGTGGGAACCCCTTCACATTCCAATCTCATGTTTGGGGGGGGGGGGTGTCTCTGGGATGAGCACGGCTCAGCTAGGAATGCAGAGATGGCTCCGCACAGCCCTTACTCTGGGGTCTCCCTTTAGAAGCCATCACTGAAAATCTGACCCCCAACTGACAGCAGTCCAAGCACACAGACAGCATCACAAGTATGTTAGGGAGGAACTCTGACAATTACCTGTGCCGGCAGAATCGGCTGGTTGCACGAGGCACATTTAGGTGCAAAAACTCTAGAAGAAAACAAAAAAATAAATACAAAATTAACACAAAAACTATACAGAGTTCAGGGAATAACATTTCCATCAGATGTTTTATTTTTTTAAAACAGCCATACAAGAGCAGAGGTCTGACTCCATCTATACCAGGTATGGGAGGATGTACACAACCCGACATCGGTCTGAGGTCACCACACGGGGCGTATAGCGTACATCCTCACATACACAATGGTCATTCTGGCCAATCCATGTGAAGGACCAGGATGGGGAAAGAGCCTAAAATATTCACTTTAGTCATTGACCAATCACGGCTTCCTCCTCCACTATATATGACAAGACACATTGTTAAGTTCTATATACAGCTTACTGATCAAACACTGCTTCCTTCTCCACTATATGACAAGAGCACACTGTCGCCTCTTATATACAACTTACTGATCCAGCGCTGCTTCCTCCTCCACCATATGACAAGACACAATGGGGGTTATTTACTAATAATAATCTGGTGCAGCTCTGCATAGAAACCAATCAGCTTCCAAGTTTTATTGTCCAAGCTTAAAAATTGGACAAGCTTAAAAATTGGACAAGCTGAGGTTAGAAGCTGATTGGCTACCATGCACAGCTGCACCAGATTCTGAGTGCTCCAGTTTTAATAAATCTCCCCCAACGTTCCCTTATATATACACAGCTTACAGATCCAGCACTGCTTCCTCCTCCACTATACGACAAGACACAATGGGGATGATTTACCAACACTGAAGGAGTATAAACTCTGGTGCAGCTGTGCATGGTAGCCAATCAGCTTTCTAATTTCAGCCAGTTCAATTAAGGTTTGAGAATAAACCCTGGAAGCGGATTGGCTACTATGCACAGCTGCACCACATTTTGCACTCTCCAGTTTTAGTAAATCAACACCAATGCTACCTTGTATACAGCTTACAGATCCAGCACTGCTTCCTCCACTATCTAACGAGACACACGGTCAACTTATATAAAGATTACTGAACCAGTGCTGCAACCTCCTCCATCTGAAAAGACATTCATGATCACCTTATATGCAGGTTACTGTTCCAGTACGGCTTCCTCCTCTGTATAAAAGAGGCGACAGTGTGCTCTTGTTAGATGGCAGAGAAGGAAGCCGTACTAGAACAGTAAGCTGCATATAAAAAGTGACCATGCATATCTTTTTAGATGGAGGAGCTGATTGGCTACCATGCACAGCTACACCAGAGTTTGCACTCTTCAGTGTTAGTAAATCAAATCCAATATGTATTGTTAGATAGTGGAGGAGGAAGCAGTGCTGGATCTCTAAACTGTGTAGCATTGGTGAGGATTTACTAAACCTTATGCACTCAGAATCTGGTGCAGCTGTGCATGGTAGCCAATCAGCTTCTAACCTCAGCTTGTCCAATTTAAGCTTTGACAATAAAACTTGGAAGCCGATTGGTTTCTATGCAGAGCTGCACCAGATTATGCACTCCCCCGTTTTAGTAAAAAAAAAAACATCGTGTCTTGTCAGATAGTGAAGGAGGAAGCAGTGCTGGATCAGTAAGCTGTATATAAAAGGGGACAGTGTGCTCTTGTTAGATGGCAGCTTACTGATCCGGAACGGCTTCCTCCTCCACCATCTGATAAGACACACATATTAAACGTATATAAAGCTTACTAATTCAGCGCAGCTTCCTCCTCTGTCAAGATATGCATGGTCACCTTATATGCAGCTTACTGATCCTGCACTGCTTCCTCCTCCACCATATGACAAGACACAATGGGGGTTATTTACTAAAACAAGGGTGTGCATAATCTGGTGCAGCTCTGCATAGAAACCAATCAGCTTCCAAGTTATATTGTCCAAGCCTAAATTGGACAAGCTAAGGTTAGAAGCCGATTGGCTACCATGCACAGCTGCACCAGATTCGGAGTGCTCCAGTTCTAGTAAATCTACCCCAATGTTACCTTACAACGTCCCCTTTTTATATACAGCTTATTGGTCCAGCACTGTTTCCTCATTCATTAGCTAACAAGACACACACACACTCTGACACCCTTATATATTACTGATCCCGAGCTGCTTCCTTCTCTGACAAGACATGCATGGTAACCTTACTTAACGCTTACTGATTCAGGACTGCCTCCTCCTCCGCCACCGGACAAGATACACACAGCTTACTCATTCTTGCCTCTTCCTCCACATTCTTCCCTCTTTAGATTGCTAGTTCTGCGGACAACACTCTCTCTCCTGTACTAATGACAATATCTTTTTGCCATTCAGTGGCACTTGAAAGTGTTTGTGTACTTGTGTTATCTGTATTACTCCCTCTGGTTTGTATCCAGGTAGATGATGGTGCTATAAATAATAAATCAATCAGTTGACCACATTCCTCACCATGAAATCATAAGGGCTGGAGCAGGTCAGTGTTCAGGACCGGCCAAAGGTTATTCAAGCATTAAACATTCATTTGAGGGGGGGGGGGGGGGGATGAGGGGGGGGGGGGGGGGGGGGGAAACATTAAATAAAAGTTGTGCCATGAAAATTTGGCGTTTGCCCAGTAGTGTTTGATAGCAGAGCCTAAACCCTCCCCTACCCATGCTCCACGCTCTCTCTTGTTCCCTGCGGTCAGCAGACGTTGATCTTACGTGTGATAATCTTTGACGCAGTAGATGTTGTTCTCCACGTCTACAGTGAAGGGGACGCCGTCCAGGCACTCGTTACACACCACGCAGCGGAAGCAGCCAGGATGATACGACTTCCCCAGGGCCTGCAAGATCTGAGAACAGACAGACAGGTTAATGTAAGGAGGCAGCCCCAGGCTAGGCAAAGGAATCGCATGATGGAACGACCCATCTAAGAGAACAGTGGTTCTCAAACTCAGTCCTCAAGTACCCCCAACAGGCCATGTTTGCAGGTTTTTCCCTGATCTTGCACAGGTTCTTTAATGGCAGTGGTGGCTGGTGCTCCAATTTTTTTTGGAGGGAGCGCAAACAAACTCAAAAATCAATTGGAGCCACTGTGCCCATCAAAAGTTAACACTGACCATCGCTCCCCCACCCACCAGCCGTCTGCCCGGCACTTACCCTATCTCGTGGGGCAGCGGGCGACAGCAGCGAGCGGTGTCCTCCATGTCTCCTCCTGACAGGTGCTGTGATTGGATGCCTGTCATTTCAGCCAATCAGGTGATGGGCAACACACCCGCGCTTCCTGGTTGGCGAAGAGGCGGTTCAGTGTTAGAATACTGAATATTGCTTTGCTGTTCTAACCCACCTGGGTGAGTTGCGAGTATGGCTCCAATCAGGTGCTTCAAAAATGCACCCCCAGCCACTGTAATTAAGGTGCCTGAAAAGGGGTCGGACGTCTGAATAGGCGGTGGTGGCGTTGGCAATGGATAGATTCATGCAATGCATGAATCTATTCATATAGGGAGTGGCTGGAGAGAGAGGGCGGTGCCCGTGCGCCCTTAATGGACGCACCGCTACTGGACAATGGCTTTGTATTTTGGACAGCGATTTGATCTAAGAGAAATTCCCAAAACATGGAATGTTGGGGGTACTTGAGGACCGAGGTTGAGAACCACTGTAATAGAGGGTGGAGAGGAATTCCTAGTAATTGGATATCTACACATTAAAGCCCCAATCCATTCAAAATTAAAGACCCAGGAGATATCCCCGGTTCACAACAGTGTGATTTGTCATGCACTTTCACAGTTCAAAAATTGCATGACAAGTTGCACTCCATTGCCGACAATGGACCTGTTCAAATAGTTGCAACTCAAGTCGCAACAACTTTGAAAAATGTTCCTGCATTACTTTTTTTGCGATTTCATCGACTTCTGTTACATGAAGTCGCAATGAAACGGCATATCAAAAAATAAAAAAAGCACTGATCTGGTGGCTTCGAAATTACTCTGAAGTTGCGCGATTTCTAAGCTGCACTAGTGTGAACCGGGGATCGTTCTGACTGATTAGTGGTCAATAGCAGAAAAAAGCCAACATATTTTGGAGCCAAACAAACTCCTCCTTTATTAGGGCTCAGGAATCTTGGCTGTGGTTTAATGAGTTCAGAAAAGCTTGGTGATGCAAGCAGTGGGCTGGCCCATGGGAGGAGTTATGCAAATATCAAAATGCCTTGATGAGTTGAGGTCAGTCTGGAGGAGTGGATGTTCCTAGGCAGGCTGTATTTGCATGCAGACCACACTGCACTGTGTGTGTGTGTGTGTGTGTGTGTGTGTGTGTGTGTGTGGGGGGGGGGGGGGGACAGTCACGCTGGGGAGGAAACAACTTTCAGGGGTCTCAAACCGGCGGCCCTCCATCCTTTGCAAAACTACAAGTCCCATGAGGCTTTGCAAGGCTGACAGCCACAAGCATGACTCCCACAGGCAGAGGCATGATGGGACTTGTAGTTTCACAACAGCTGGGAGTTAGATGATTCTGGATTTCCTCCAGCCAGTAAATGGGGCAGACTGACTTGTTGCAGCTTCTAATGCACATTGTGAGAAGCTCACAGTGTGCAGCGAAATCAGAGTAAGCCATTTCAGTCCTGAGAGGAGTCTGTACAGCTGTGCAAGACTGAAGGGAAGGATGGAGGTCAAATTTAATGGTCTACAAGACTTGCATCCAGTCTCTGTTTACAGATACCTAGTAATGGGTCACCCTATAATTTTTTGGGACAGAGGGGAGTGATCCCCTAATGGTGGGCCGTAGTCTAGGGAAGGAATTCAATGCCGGACTGTGTGGATATGAAATAAGATACAGTCACTAAAACACAAGAACAAACATCCCCGCGGGCGAGAGGGAGCGCGCGTCTTCACACGACCGTGACTAAACGCTGACATGGAGCTAGTGACTGCTAAAACGCCTCGGGCCGTCCTCGGCAGGATGAGATAAAAAAGGTATAAAAGACACGACGTCGCTCCTTGCATGCTGCACAGACATAAACAGCAGCCAAACATGTCTTTGCACGTATGAGGAACTCGTGAGAGACGCGGTGCTGAGCCTGCCAGCACGCGACGTCAGCGGGGGAGGGAGATTATCGCACCGATTCACAGCTTCAGAGGAAGTATGCGCCACTCAGTTCACGACAACAACGTGTCTGCAGCACCTGGAGGAAAGATTCATTTTCTCCCTTAAAGGGATATAATCGCCTTTGCTACATAATGTACAGAGCCTGCATTTAGATTTATGGGGCCTGTTGTGGCTAGCTTGCATGGGGACACATTACCAGGACTCTTTAGCCAATAGCGTCACAGCTTTGATGGGCTCGTCAGCGCGCTCTCAATTAACACATCTCCTCACAAGGGCGAGATCACAGTCAGTTTGAAAGTATTGACTGAGCAGCGCTGTGTCTTTAGCAGTGGGATTTCTGAAATGTGCAGTTCCTCAGGGGCGGGAACAAGGCGGGGCTATTGACATCAGATTATCCTGAGCAGAGACGTGTCAATAGCAGGCATTGCACTTACCATTTCCATTATAAGATGGCCGCACACAAAACATTTGTCTGCCGTCTGCTGGAAGCCAGAATACTGCAAAGAGAAGAGGAGACAATTGGGGGAGGATTAGTGAGTGAACAATCCCAACCGAGAAATACAAACACACCCTCCCCGAAATGTAAAATGACCAGAGCAAATGAAGCATGACGTCCTGTTATTGCCTACATTGGGGGAGAGCGACCTTAGAGCTCCCACGAGTCACTACACAACAGACGTGATTACCAGAGGCTGAGGCATGATGGGAGTTGTAGTTTTACCACAGTTGACGACCCCTGGTCTACTTAACCCAAAAACAAACATATGTATTGCAGTTTACACGTTTTTAGAGGTGTTGACTGCAATAGTTTTCAGTATTTTCATCCCCTTCATTTTCACCTGGTGATCCTGCCAGTAACACTTCCTGTCCTAAGATGACAACACTCACTAATGTTTCCATGGAGGGGAAGTGTTGTCACACTAAGACAAAACTACAGAGCAACTCTATCTTCAAATCAGAGAGGGAAGGTGTTCTGTAGTCCAACGGGTACAAAGTGAGAACAATGTAAAGGATATAAAAGCGGCACAGAGTACAGAAAGTGATCAGCTCACAAGATTTCAGGCAGGATCAACTGGTATTTTTTGGACACATGAAACAAAACACACCCTCAATGGTATATTTAAAGTAGAATCCAAGGACTTTGTTTAACAATTTGCCAACCGGGCACTTATACCCCCTTCCTGCCCAGACCAATTACTATTTGCATTTGAATAACAATTGCGCGGTCATACAACACTGTACCCATATGACGTTTTTCTTTTTTTACCTCCCCACACAAAGCTTTCTTATGGTCATATATAATCACCACTGGGGTTTTTTGCTAAACGAACGAAAAAAAGATGGAGAATAAAAAATAAATCATAGTTTGTTATACAATTTTGCAAACTGGTAATTTTTAATTGATGTGCGCAAATAGGCGGCACTGATGAGGCAGCACTGGGGGGCACTAGTAGGTGGCATGGATGGACAGCACAGATTCTGGGGCGCTAGTAGGAGGCATTGATGGGCAGCACTGCTGCTCTGGTAGGTGGCATGGATGGGCATCACCAATGCGGGGGCACTAGTAGGTGGCATGGATGGGCAGCACAATGCAGAGGCACTAGTAGGTGGCATGGATGGGCAGCACTAGTAGGTGGCATGGATGGGCTGCACTAGTAGGTGGCATGGATGGGCAGCACTGATGCAGGGGCACTAGTAGGTGGCATGGATGGGCAGCACCGATGCGGGGGCACTAGTAGGTGGCATGGATGGGCAGCACCGATGCGGGGGCACTAGTAGGTGGCATGGATGGGCAGCACCGATGCGGGGGCACTAGTAGGTGGCATGGATGGGCAGCACCGATGCGGGGGCACTAGTAGGTGGCATGGATGGGCAGCACCGATGCAGGGGCACCAGTAGGTGGCATGGATTGGCAGCACTAGTAAATGGCATGGATGGGCAGCACTAGTAAATGGCATGGATGGGCAGCACTAGTAAATGGCATGGATGGGCAGCACTGATGCGGGGGCACTAGTAGGTGGCATGGATGGACAGCACATATTCTGGGGCGCTAGTAGGAGGCATTGATGGGCAGCACTGCTGCTCTGGTAGGTGGCATGGATGGGCATCACCGATGCGGGGGCACTAGTAGGTGGCATGGATGGGCAGCACAATGCGGAGTCACTAGTAGGTGGCATGGATGGGCAGCACTAGTAGGTGGCATGGATGGGCAGCACTGATGCAGGGGCACTAGTAGGTGGCATGGATGGGCAGCACCGATGCGGGGGCACTAGTAGGTGGCATGGATGGGCAGCACCGATGCGGGGGCACTAGTAGGTGGCATAGATGGGCAGCACCGATGCGGGGGCACTAGTAGGTGGCATGGATGGGCAGCACTAGTAAATGACATGGATGGGCAGCACTGATGCGGGGGCACTAAAATCTGGTGCACCTCTGTATATTAACCAATCAGCTTCCAGGTTTTATTGTCAAAGCTTAATTCAACAAGCTGAAGTTAGAAGCTGATTGGGCCAAAAACTTGTGACCTATTAGAGTCTATGAGGCCACAGATAAAACGTGCAAGAACTGCGATCACACCTACGCTCCATTAATCGATTAGGAAAATAGTTGACAACTATTTTCATAACCGATTAGTTATCGATTTAATCGATTAGTTGTTTCGGCCCTAAGGGGAAGTACAAAACTGCTTCTGATTGGGCTAGCTCTGGAAGAGACCATGTGACAACACGGACTTGCACTGAGGAGGGCCCAGAAGGGAACATGCTCAGGGACAGTCATACAAATGTGATGGAAAGTGTCAGGTTTCTGTAGACAGGTTCTCTTTGCCTAAGCAGAGCGAAACTTCCAGGAAAGTGTGAGGAGCCGCCATGTGCCAGGAAACGCTGAGCCGTCACCCAGTCACACCACCGGCCGCCCAGAGGGATATTTTTAAATACCAGAAGGTTGGTGAGTCACTGAAGATCAGATCTCCGATCATCTGGCAGCACAGTGTTCCAGAGCGACAGGTGGGGGGAGGGGGGACCCCCCATATCACAGCACAGAGCGGGAGAGCTGACACTCTGCCACCTGGAGGTCATGTGACCAGCAGCCCCAGAGAGAACCTGCCCCTCTCCAACATTGGCACAATGATCTGACCAACATAAAGGGGGACTCCGCGGAGTACCGAGGATTTGGCTCAGTAATTTCAGGTTTCAGTAGTAGAATCTCCGACACAAACCGATTTCACGGCCCCCACATCACACCGCAAAACCAATTCATCACACCAGAAAAAAGAAGACATTTAATGAGCGAATTACAGCAACCCGACCGCAAAAACTGACCGGAGGCAAAAACGAACCCGCCACTGCAACACACACACCATCATGGCGACACCAGTATGGGGGTTCAACATTATACTGCAACACTATCAGTGAGCCGGACAGATGATTCCCCCCCCCATTTCTAACCCATTAGGCCCCTCACCTTACCTCTTTCCTATTCACATGGCTCAGCTCCCCCCCTACAAATACAGCTCAGGGTCATTGCCCCCATCCCACACAGACAGCTCAGTGTCTTCCCCCCACAAACACACAGAGGCCTTGAGACCCCCCCCCCCCCCATAGACAAGGCTTAGTGTCATTGATCCCCACAGAGGACTCAGCATCCAACCCCCCCTCCCCCCAAGGGCTCAGTGTTGTCCCCCACAGAGGAGTCAGAACCCCTCCGACCAGGGAGGGCTCAGCACACCCCCTCCCGACCACAGAGGGTTCAGCATCCAACCCCCCCCCCCCCCCCCGAGGGTTTCAGTGTCATCCCCCACAGAGGGCTCAGCATCCAACCCCCCCCCCACCCAGGCTCAGTGTCGTCCCCCACAGAGTCAGCCCCCCCCCCCAACCACACGGAGGGCTCAGCATCCCCCCCCTCCCCCGAGGGCCAAGTGTCTTCCCCCACAGAGGAGTCAGCACCCCCCCCCCCCCAACCACAGAGGGCTCAGTGTCGTTCCAGCACAGAGGGCCCGGCCTCAAACCCCCCCTCGAGGGCTCAGTGTTGTCCCCCATAGTGGAGTCAGCACCAACCCCCCAAAACAAAGGGCGGAGCAAACAACCCCCCCAGGCTCAGTATCGTCCCAGCATCCCCCCCGACCACAGAGGGCTCAGTGTCCCTCATCCCCCACAGATCTAAGGCAAGGCTCATGGCCCTCCCCCTCCAACACAGGGCTCAGTGTCCCCCCTAAACACACACACAGGGCTCAGTATCTCCCCCCCCCCCACATACCGGGGTTGAATAACATGTAATCCGCTCATTTGCACAAATAATGAGTCACCGGCCACAAGTTTCGTTAACCCCTCACCTCCCACCGCAGCGCCCGCGGCTCAGAGACAGCAGTAATAATATCGGTCGCCTCTGGAGCCGCCAACAAAGGAGCATTGTTTACCCGGAAGACACGCGGCAGACAAAACCAGTAAAGCCCGTCGGTGTCTGTGCCCAGATGTGGGCGAGATCACCGCTTTGTCAGCCGAAATACCAGCTGGGAAGCCAATGTGCCAATGTTCACTTCCTCCTCAGTGGCCCCCCCCCATGTAACAGATTGATGACCCATAGCTGAAAACTAAAAAGGAAGAGAAATGACCGATCACTTCTGAATGTTGTATGAAGACGATCGATTACAAATCAATTCCAGCCAGGAGGATAAAAGGAAGGCAGCAAAGTGTGGCTCTGCAGCACTGGGGCCCCCGGGCTCAGCTTCCACCAGGGTCCTTTTCTCACTCACTCCATATCTTTGCGAGGGGTGTCCCCCGCTGTCCTGGAGAGTGTGTGATTGGGGGGGGGAAGAAGCCCGGAGGAGCAGAACAGAGAGGACTATGGGTGATAAGTGCAGATCCATCACTGGGGCCCGGCACTGACACTTCCTACTTTCCTGCCTGTCACAGGGGCTCCTGGCTGGGGGAATGGAATGTGTTACTGGCCCCTGAGCCACGTCTGGGCCCCTGTGCTCCTCCAGCTGTGTGGGTGACAGAGGATTATTCCTTGAGGAGTAAAGAAGCCAATAGGAAGTGTTCTCTGGCTGACAGCTTGTCCCTGGGAATGTCTGCGCCCCGAGCCTGGGATAGTGGAATGACCCGTCCTGCCCCCTTCTATCATTTCCCATCCCACGCCCTCCCCGTGTCACAAGGATGACAAACACAGAATCTGCCCCAGTGCTCTGAGATCTGCAATACCCTCCCAGCTGGGGCACGCTCTGCCCCCTGCCAGACAGACTGCAAGCTGAAACAGTCCACATGCCCTCAATGCTGGGCACTTTGTCTGCAATCTGTAGCGATGCCCAACTACCACCCCATAGCCAAGACTCACCCTACCCCTGCCAGCCTGACTGTGAGCTGCATCAGTGTCCCCCATTCCCCCAGCTGGGCATGCGGTCTGCGACTTGCCCCCACCACCCTCCTAGCTAAGCTAAGACACACTTTGCCTGTCAGCCAGACTGCAGCAGTTCCCCCTCACAGCTGGGCACTATCCACCAGCACACTGCAGTGCCTCCCACCACCCTTCCTAACAGCTTGGCACACTCTCCCACCTGTGAGCTGCAGCAATGGCCCCCACCATTACCCTAGCTAAGACACTCTCCTGCTGCCAGCCAGACTGAGCTGCAGCAGTGCCCCCTGAACAGCAGGGCACACTCTGTTAGCCGCAGCAATGCCCTCAACCACCCCTGGCTGGGTACACTGAGCTGCAGCAGTAACCCTCCACTTCCCCAACACCACACTTAGCTGGGCACACTGTGCATCTGTGAGCTGCAGAAATCTTCTCCATCACCACCCCCAAACTGGGCACACTGTCTAAGCTGCAAGTCAGACTGTGAGCTGCAGCAATGCTCCACCCCCCCCCCCCCCCCTACCTAGCTGGCCACACTCCATCTGTGAGCTGCAGCAATGCCTCATCCCCAGTAGAGATGCACGGAATTTTCAGTGGCAAAACATAATTGGGCAAAAATTGCGTTATTGGCATTTTGCCGATAAGAGGAACAGGTGCCAAAAGCGCAGGCGATTGTGCAGCGACTTTACTGTGCTTATGGTGTCTCTTTCATATGTAACGCAAGCAAAGATTTTTAACACCACAACGGAAAAGGCAAAGGACCAGTGTGAAGACACACATAGAATTTAAAGGGATGCATTTTTCTTGAGATTTTCTTGCACACTGCAGCTTGAAAATGCTCAATACCGCTTATTTTTTTCTACTGAGCTAAAATACAGCCCATTAGACCCCTTTCACACTGGATGCATTTTTTCAGGCGATTTAGCGCTTAAAATAGCACCTGAAAAAAGCCTCATCTGCGAGTGCTTCCACACTGGGGCGCTGCACTGGCAGGGCGTCAAGAAAAGTCCTGCAAGCAGCTTCTTTGCAGCGCTTTTATACACCGCTCCTAAAGCGCTCCCCTGCCCATCGAAATCCATGGGTAGCGCTGCTGAACCGCCGGCAAAGCGGGCGCTTTTAACCCTTTTTCGGCCTCTAGCGGGGTTAAAAGCGTTGCAAAAATGACGTTAAAGCGCTGCTAAAAATAAAAGCGTTTTACCGCTGACGCCTGGGCGATTTCAGTGTGAGAGCAGTCTCAATTGTAATGTGCCTAAAACAAGCACTGTGTATTCTTCAGTAAAACAAACAAAAACAAACAAATAAAATAAATAAATACATACAGGAAATTTACGTAAACAGTAATTTACGCCTCATACTTGCATGCATTCGCGCAAATGCACACAGATTTCTCCACGGACATTGTCTATCCGGGAACAAGCTACTGCACATGCGCGAAAATGTGCACAAATGCATATATAAAAAATTTTTTTTTTTAAAAAACACTTGAATAAAAAAAAAAAAAAAAAAAAACACGTCTGAAAAAGTAGGAAAATCGTGTGCAAGAGGCCTAAAAGTGGCAATAATGGGCAACAATACATTTATATCCATTTAAATTCATGATATTAAAATAAAATTCTAAAATATAATACAAATAAATAAAAAATTAATAATATTTATTAAATTATTTAGCAATAAAAAATATAATAATTATTAAATTACTTTATTATTTATTGAGATATATATATAATATATATATATATATATATATATATATATATATATATATATATATATATATATATATATATATATATATATATATATATATATATATATATATGAGATATAGAGATATATATACATACACACACACACACACATTTTTGGTTTCTGCACCAAATTACTCACCAGGAAATCTTCCTCGCAGTAGACTTTTCCGTTGACGTTGTAGAAGGCCTTCCCCCGTAATCTTCTCCCTGATGGAAGGAACACAAAGAGGGATCAGTGAGACCCCCATAACACAGTAGGAAAAGATCCGACCAATCAGATCCCTCCATACATCGTGTGTATAAAGCATCCTGTCCACATCCAATAAAGGAAAGTTCCGGGACGACATGATCTACAGTGCGGAAAATAAGTATTTGAACACCCTGCTATTTTGCAAGTTCTCCCACTTGGAAATCATGGAGGGGTCTGAAATTGTCATCGTAGGTGCATGTCCACTGTGAGAGACATAATCCAAAAAAAAAAACCTCCAGAAATCACAATGTTTGATTTTTTAACTATTTGTATGATACAGCTGCAAAGAAGTATTTGAACACCTGCCTATCAGCTAGAATTCTGACCCTCATAGACCTGTTAGTCTGCCTTTAAAATGTCCACCTCCACTCCATTTATTATCCTAAATTAGATGCACCTGTTTGAGGTCATTAGCTGCATAAAGACACCTGTCCACCCCATACAATCAGTAAGAATCCAACTACTAACATGGCCAAGACCAAAGAGCTGTCCAAAGACACTAGAGACAAAATTGTACACCTCCAAAAGGCTGGAAAGGGCTACGGGGAAATTGCCAAGCAGCTTGGTGAAAAAAGGTCCACTGTTGGAGCAATCATTAGAAAATGGAAGAAGCTAAACATGACTGTCAATCTCCCTCGGACTGGGGCTCCATGCAAAATCTCACCTCGTGGGGTCTCAATGATCCTAAGAAAGGTGAGAAATCAGCCCAGGACTACACGGGAGGAGCTGGTCAATGACCTGAAAAGAGCTGGGACCACCGTTTCCAAGGTTACTGTTGGTAATACACTAAGGCGTCATGGTTTGAAATCATGCATGGCACGGAAGGTTCCCCTGCTTAAACCAGCACATGTCAAGGCCCGTCTTAAGTTTGCCAATGACCATTTGGATGATCCAGAGGAGTCATGGGAGAAAGTCATGTGGTCAGATGAGACCAAAATAGAACTTTTTGGTCATAATTCCACTAACCGTGTTTGGAGGAAGAAGAATGATGAGTACCATCCCAAGAACACCATCCCAACTGTGAAGCATGGGGGTGGTAGCATCATGCTTTGGGGGTGTTTTTCTGCACATGGACAGGGCGACTGCACTGTATTAAGGAGAGGATGACCGAGGCCATGTATTGCGAGATTTTGGGCAACAACCTCCTTCCCTCAGTTAGAGCTTTGAAGATGGGTCGAGGCTGGGTCTTCCAACATGACAATGACCCGAAGCACACAGCCAGGATAACCAAGGAGTGGCTCTGTAAGTAGCATATCAAGGTTCTGGCGTGGCCTAGCCAGTCTCCAGACCTAAACCCAATAGAGAATCTTTGGAGGGAGCTCAAACTCCGTGTTTCTCAGCGACAGCCCAGAAACCTGACTGATCTAGAGAAGATCTGTGTGGAGGAGTGGGCCAAAATCCCTCCTCCAGTGTGTGCAAACCTGGTGAAAAACTACAAGAAACGTTTGACCTCTGTAATTGCAAACAAAGGCTACTGTACCAAATATTAACATTGATTTTCTCAGGTGTTCAAAAATACTTCTTTGCAGCTGTATCATACAAATAAATCGTTAAAAAAATCATACATTGTGATTTCTGGAATATTTTTTTTGATTATGTCTCTCACAGTGGACATGCACCTACGATGACAATTTCAGACCCCTCCATGATTTCCAAGTGGGAGAACTTGCAAAATAGCAGGAGTGTTCAAATACTTATTTTCCGCACTGTATATCCACCCATCACAGTTCATTGACGCAATTCTCAGATATACACAAAAATCACAGTGACGCGTTTCATAGACTGCGCACATTTCTTCAGGGCCGGGATAGTCCGCAATCCCCGATCCCAGTCTGATAATCCCATGCAGTGTAATAAATATGAACATCAGATCACAAAAGGAGTATGAAATCATCATATACCTAGTGGCTTAGTGTTTAGCACTTTTGCCTTGCAGCACCGGGGTCTGTGCTTAAAATCCCCGCTGGGACCCCCATCTGCATGGAGTTTGCATGTTCTTCCTGAGCTTGTGCGATTTTCCTCCAGGTGCTCCGGTTTTCTCCTACACTCCAGTCGTTTAGAGTAATATTACGAACAGAGCAGATCAGCAGTGTTGCCCCCTACGGAAGTGGCCAAGAAAAACGACCCAACACCTCCATCCTGCTGGATTCAGTCACTCCCCGGCGGAGGACAGACCAGCTTTACATGGACTTGTGCACAAAAACGGGAGAGTCCAGCATGCTGAGAAATAAACGGTGCGATTTACTACACACATCCCGCAGGAAGGAAAGACTCCAATAACAAATGTATCCCGCATTCCTCCCACCACCACCCCACTGCCTGACATATGAATAGACAGCCTGCGTCCCCATTGGGTAGATTCCCTCTCACTTCCTGTCTGAGTGACCACATGGTGACAAGACAGCCATCAATTAAAAAACACAACTGAGAATCTCCCCCAAAGCTAAATTGATAACACCTTCTTGTTCTGGTATGTGCAGGCTCATGAAGTATCCAGAGTACACAGCGGCCCTGGGGGAGCTCACAAATAGATCACTACCTTTATTTCCTGCTTGCATGATTGGCTGACTGATTTTCCCAGAAGTCTGCACCAAGATTTTTGGCATCCCCTGCAACAAAAATTTCATTTTTGGCGAGATTCTCTCAAAGAGAAATTACACCTAAAAAAGGGATGCAGACCCTGCTACTTTCCTTATTAGAGCCCTGCAGGTGCAGCAGCTGAACGATAATGAAAGTTACTCCCATACAGATTCACTCTACACACAGAGACAGGCAGACACACAGCGATTTCTTCAGAGTAACAAAACATTGGAATCCACAACAAAGTTTGTCAAAATCCTTGCAATTTAGGCTACAATAACACCTATTCGCATTGCAGTTTTTTTGGCCAATAGGAATGTACCGAGTGCGACTTTGATGCAACTTCACACTCTTTGGAACTCAAAGTCACATCAAAGTAGTGCAGGAACCTTTTCAAAGTCACTTGCACTTTAAGTCACACCCTATGAAGCACTCAAATCGATGCGACTCCGACATGCTCTGCTCTAGAAAAAGGTTCCTGCACCATGTTGGGCCATTTCATGTGCGATTTGCACAGACACCTGCGCATGAAGTTGCAGATTTCAGAAAGCCGCACATAAAAAAAAAAAAATCGCACTGACCGGCAGCTTTGAAATTGCACAGAAGTAGTTGGATTTCAAAGCTGCATTTGGTGTGAACCAGGGGACCAGTCGCAGAGACTTGGAGGGGATCCATTGCCATCAATGGGCTGCGACTTGTTATGCAACTTTATGTGTCCAAAGTTACATGTTAGGGTTAGAACGCTGACCCTTAACCCCCAACATGCGACTTTGAACAAAAAGTCACAGCCCATTGATTTAAACGTATCCCCTTTAAATCTATGTGACTTAGCCCCGGTTTACACCAAGGGTCGGTAGACATCATAGAAACGCAGTGCGCATGTGTTCCACATGATTTTCTGCATGTGCGTTTTTGATGGGTTCCAGTGCGTTTTTTCCTCTTTTCTTAACCTTTACAGAAAGGATATATGTGAATCGATGCGTTTTTGGTGCATTTGATGCGTTTCACAGCGTTCCAGTACAGGAAAAATGCTGCATGTTCTACATTTTTTCCGGAACTGGAACTGCAAGCAGTGGTGGTATGAACTATGCCACTGAAAACCCACATAACCCAAAAAAGACGCAGTGGAATGTATGTGGTGAGAACTGGCTCTCTGAAATTGCACTGGAGTAGCACAATTTTAAAGCGTCATTCAAAGTTACCAGTCAGTGTAATTTGATGCCAACATCTAAGGGACTGCATGCATAGGTGTCTATACAAATCACACATGAAAAAAAAAAAAAAAATCACCATAAATAGTGCCAGAACCTTAAAAAAAAAAAAAAAATAGGTGCAAGTTGAAATCGCATCGATTTGAAATTAAATAAAAAAAAAATTATATAATATATTTTAATTTAGTTTTTTGCCTTTTGTTAAAGTATTGAGTTCAACACTCAATACTTTAACAAAAGGCAAAAAACAAAATTAAAATATATTATATAAATATATATTTGTAATTTAATAAAAATATATATTTGTAATTTAATTAAAAAAAAAAAAAATTCATTTATATATATATATATATATATATATATATTATTTTTTTTTTTTTATTAAATTACAAATATATATTTATATAATATATTTTAAATTTAAAAAAAATATATATATATATATATATATATATATATATATATATATATATATATATATATATATATATATATATATATATATATATATATATATATATATATATATGAATTTTTTTTAATTAAATTACAAATATATATTTTTATTAAATTACAAATATATATTTTTATTACAAATATATATTTTTATTAAATTAAAAATATATATTTTTATAAAAAAAATTATATACATTTAATAAAAAAAATTTTTTTTTTAGTGTGTGTGTGTGTGTGTGTGTGTATATATATATATATATATATATATATATTATACTATACACACACACACACACACACACACACACACACTAAAAAAATATATCTTTTATTAAACATATATAATTTTTTTAATAAAAATATATATTTTTTTATTAAATATATAATTTTTTTTTTATAAAAATATATATTTTTTATATAATAAATATATATAACATGTATTTATTTTATTTAAAAAAAAAAAAAAACCTGCAACATCCGTGTTTTTGGTGCCATTCCATCGAAGTCTTTGGCACCAAATAAACAATCTGCTGCTAGGGAAAATGTCCTTAACTCTTTCCAAAAATTGCAGCATGTGAAAACGCACAGATCTGAACGTGTTCCATAGGAAACCATGTTAAATGGACTGTAGTGCGTTTCTGCAAAATGCAATAATATATATTTTTTTTATTATTATTAGGTGTGATCCAAGGGGTGCACAGATCACTCATGAAGGGAATGGTTTTTCCCCCCCATAACAAAGTGGAGTTACTCTTTAAAATGACAGACCATCTGCTGTGTCCATTGATTTTCCACTGCGCGTCGCTCGGCAATGTCGGTGTAAATGTGATTTCTGCTCCCATCTGCTCCACACGCTGTGATTTGGCATTTAGAAGCGAGGAGGGACCTCCAGGACTCACATGTGATCAGGCAGGACGCAGCGAGTGTCGGGGATCGATGAGCCGGTCTGCGCAGAGTATACTAAAATATTATTCTAAGCCGCAGAATAGTGTCGCCCCCGCAGTGGCCGGGACACGAGTACACGCCGCGCTCGCACAAAAGGCCGCTTGTTCCCGAGACCTAAATAGCTGCAGAGGAATGTTCGGTCCTCACTGGAGACCCTCAAGGAAGGGCAGGGAGTGGCGGGTGACGCAGCCGGGCCGTCACCTCACCGGCACACTAATCCTCACCACAATCATCTCCGATATAAAGGGGAACTCCGGACTTCCCCTTCAGTCTTGCACAGTTGTACCGCCTCCTCTCCTGCACTGAAACGGCTTCCTCTGATTTCACCGCACACTGTGAGCTTCTCAGAGATCCTCCAGTATCATTTTCAAACTACGGCCCTCCAGTTGTTCAGGAACTACAATTCCCATCATGCCTAGTCATGTCAGTAAATGTCATGTTACAAGGCCTCATGGGAGGTGTAGCTCTACAACAGCTGGAGGGCCCTGATCTAGCTCCTCCCCAGCCTGAGTGTCCCGCCCAATTCATTGGCTGGATTTCTATTATGGCGTTTCAACATCACATGTGGGCGTTCCTTAGAGTGATCAGCATGCAAACAGGACCGCCCACTACTTCAGACTGACAGCCACCCATCAGGGCATTTTGAAATTTGCATAACTCCTCCCAAGAGCCAGCCCACTGCTTGCATCAGGACTCTTTAGAGGAGGACTGAGGCAGGGGGCGGGGATGTTTTCAGGAAGCCATGTACAGCCACCCCCTGCTGGCCCCTTCCACCAGTCATGATCTGCCTGCATTGCATAGAAAAGAACAGAGATCCAGTGAGGACAAGGTTATAATATTATACAACGCCATTAGCATGTTAATAAAGGGAGGGAGGGAGGGAAGGAAGGAAGGAAGGAAGGAAGGAAGGAAGGAAGGAAGGAAGGAAGGAAGGAAGGAAGGAAGGAAGGAAGGAAGGAAGGAAGGAAGGAAGGAAGGAAGGAAGGAAGGAAGGAAGGAAGGAAGGAAAGAAAGAAAGAAAGAAAGAAAGAAAGAAAGAAAGAAAGAAAGAAAGAAAGAAAGGGAGAAAGGGAGGGAGAAAGGGAGGGAGGGAGGGACTGGATTAACTAGCCAATCACACTCCAATATAAGCGCGGTCATCTATGAGTAATGATTGGTGGCACACCATTGATATCTGCATTATAAATGGTAACCAATCACTGGATAAATCGTACACTCCCTGACCGCCTTCGTGTTGGTGATCGAAGTCAGACCCCGCCCACAACTCTGTCCCAAATACGGGGATTACTTTTATTTATAGGAAAACATTCTTCTGCATTCTCTGACCTACGTGTTCCCTTCCTCCACTGGTGGAAAATCTCTGCCATGTGCCTGCGCCATTCCCCACCCCACTCTCCCGGGGCTGGCAGGGATCCCCCTTGAGTCACCCCATGGAACTTTCCCCCCAGAGAGTCCAAATATTCATCACAAGGTGGGAAGGGATCAGCAGATTCCATGTGTGTGGCGCTGGCTGGCAGGAGACGTTCTATACGGATCAGAGCCTTTCCTTGTCTCAGCTTTTCCTGGCCAGGAACCGGCACCCTGGTTGTGCCGAGCTCCTCCCACACACGTTTACAGGAGGAGAAGGACACCCCACAGTATACAGCCACATGAGGGGGTAGGGGTGTCACATACAGAGTGTGATACAATGCTGGGGGAACCCTCGTAATGGGCACAGTGGGTGTACAGACCCGGGAACTTGGCACAGGGATGGTGGGAACCCCTCGTAATGGGCACAGTGGGTGTACAGACTCGGGAACTCGGCACAGGGATGGTGGGAACCCCTCATAATGGGCACAGCGGGTGTACAGACCCGGGAACTCGGCACAGGGATGGTGGGAACCCCTCATAATGGGCACAGCGGGTGTACAGACCCGGGAACTCGGCACAGGGATGGTGGGAACCCCTCGTAATGGGCACAGCGGGTGTACAGACCCGGGAACTTGGCACAGGGATGGTGGGAACCCCTCGTAATGGGCACAGCAGGTGTACAGACCCAGGAACTCAATAGATACAGAGCCGGGACCATTATCTTTAGGGTGGACTGTGTATAGCTGAGGCTGAATGATGGAGGGAAGAAAATTCACACAATAACTGGACTCATCAAGAGTTCTGTTTCTTCCTGTGGTCAGTCAGCCCCGTCCTGTCCTGTCCAGGATGTCCTCCCCCTCCCCCTCCTCATGCCTGTGACCCATTTCCTGCCCATTACACTTCCTGTGTTGGCGACAGCAGATGATAGCAGAGAGTTCATCCTCCAATCAGCACTGGGACCACAGTCAGTTCTGTACAAAACCCGGGAACACTGGTCAATAAATGACCACAAAGTCTTTTTTTTTTTAAAGAAAAATGTATGGTTCATTTTTCAAAGGAGATGACGGCAGACAGAATATATAAATATGCAAATACTGACCCCAGCTTCCAGACCCACCCACTCCTCACTTTACAGACCTGCCTCCTCACTGTACAGACCCACCCCCTCCCAACTGCTCGTCAGTGACTCATCATCCAGACCAGCCCCCTACTGACTGTCCAGACCCGCCCCCTCACTAGCAGTTAGTGGCTCAGCATCCAGACCCGCCCCCTCACTAGCAGTTAGTGGCTCAGCATCCAGACCCACCCCCTCCTCACTGTCCAGACCCGCCCCCTCCTCACTAGCAGTTAGTGACTCAGCATCCAGACCCACCCCCTCAGCTGTCCAGACCTGCCCCTCCTCACTAGCAAGTAGCGACTCAGCATCTAGACCCACCCCCTCCTCACTAGCCGGTAGTGACTCCGCATCCAGACCCACCCCCTCCTCACTAGCCTGTAGTGACTCAGCATCCAGACCCACCCCCTCCTCACTGTCCAGACCCACCCCCTCCTCACTAGCCTGTAGTGACTCAGCATCCAGACCCACCACCCCCCTCCTCACTGTCCACACCCACCCCCTCCTCACTAGCAATTAGTGACTCAGCATCCAGACCTGCCTACTCCTCACTTTCCAGACCCGCCCCCTCCTCACTAGCAGGTAGTGACTCAGCATCCAGACCCACCCCCTATTTACTGTCCAGACCCACCCCCTCCTCACTAGCAATTAGTGACTCAGCATCCAGACCTGCCCACTCCTCACTGTCCAGACCCGCCCCCTCCTCACTAGCAGGTAGCGACTCAGCATCTAGACCCACCTCTCCTCACAGTACCGACCTGTCTCCATCATAGTCCAAACCCACCCCCTCCTCACTGCTTGTCAGTAACTCAGCAACCAGGACAGCTCCCCCCTCACTGCCCAGACCTGCGCTGCATCCTCCTCCTCACTGCCACGACCTGCGCCGCCTCCTCACTGCCATGACCTGCACCACCGCCTCCCCCTCACTGCCACGACCTGCACCGTCCCGTCCCCCCATTGGTCAGTTGCTCAAAATTAAAATTCCAGACGGAAGACATGATAAAAACACACATTGGCCAACGTTTTTCCCTCAGAATTCTGAGCCGTCATAGGCTCCTCCCACTGCACTCACTTGCACCTCCCCCTTCACTCCACTTACAACTCAAATTTTAAAAACTTTAGAAGGACGGTGAAGGCTGCGGAGCTTTTTCTCCGACTTTCTGAACAGATGGCAGCACTCCGCACATAACATGACGCAGTCATTAGTAGGTAGTGGTGTGAATGTGAAATAACAGATGAACGCAATCTTCCGCCACCAGGAAGAAACATGATAATTAGGAGGGAGACTGTTCAAGGCAGCGAGGCAACAGACATTAAAGGAGAACTCCAAAAATCACTGAAGAAATCTGAATTCTCACCTCTTGCTGTTGGCGGCCCAAATAAGTGTCTGGTGGGGAACCTGTCACAGGACCCCAGTGCAGCGCTGCAGTGACACACCCCCAGCCCCTGTGTCCCAGGATCCTCAGAGGCCAAGGTGTTTCCCATGCATCAAAAAACGGTAAGGAAGGATCCTTTTAAATTTTTTGTTTACTGGGAGGTTTTTATTTTTATCCAAAAGGCCGATGTAGCAGGTCGGTCACACAGCGACACGCCATTACATCCTGAGGATTGCGGGCAGTCGGCAGCGAACGCTGTGTGAATCATTAAACAGCCTGGAGAGATTTCCTGTTATGATTTCCTGGAGGAAGAGGCTCATCAGTGACACCAACAGACAGTGCAGAGAGAGTGCGCACAACCAAGCTTCTCCTGTCCACGAGGGCCAGGTGGGGGGCTGGGCGGAGTGGGAGACATAAAGTGAGGACTTACCACAAGAGCAGCAGGTGAAGCAGTTGGTATGGAAGAGGTTCCCCATGGCTTGGCAGGCCTGGCTGGCTCCGTACACCCCCTTCCCGCACTTTATACAGATCCCTGCGGAGAGAGAAAAAAAAAAAAAGACACGGTCAGAGCTCCGGCATTACAGAGATAAACACTCATCTCATCACATACAGCAAGACTGGATCTGGCAGAGATATATCGACGATGCAAGAAATCATTCACTGTACCAGGTGTTCTATCGGAGATCAGGGAATTATCCCATAGAATTTTTTATTTTTTTTTCTATTGAAAAGCCTGTGGCGTGCAAAACACAACCCAAAAACTTCACCCGGTGCAGGAAAAAATGTGCACACACATAAAGAGTGAAACACAAAAAACTGCGACGGGTGCCATCGTCAATGGTCCTCCGAAGAGGACCCAGCTCTGATCCCCCGGGGCGTTAGGCTCCTGGCAGGGAAAAGAGTATAGGAGTCCAAGCAGCCGAAACCACTAGGACCCCACTAAGGCCCATGCAGCCGAAACCACATGGCCTAACAACCTCGGAGGGACTCCTGAAACAGAACCCTCCTCGGTGAGGCTCCCCCGAAGGGAGACCCCATGAGAGCAGGTGAACTAAGCCAGAAGGCCATGTCCACCTACTCCCAAGACTTTCAGAGTCAGGCCCGAGGACCAGCACCCTACTCATCACACTAAAGTGCAAGCACCAACAAAAAAAAGTGACAAAACAAGACAGACAGGGGGTAAAATAAAAAAAGAAAGTGGGGGAAAAGGAAGGTGGGAATGGTGAGTGGAAAGTGGCCACCGTGCAATACGATGGCCGGCCCTCCGGCCAGGAACAAAAATTCCTCTGGTCCTAGCCAAAAGGCTCGGCCCTAGAGGCAGGTGTCAAAAAGGTGTATGTGGAGATATGTGACCTAAGGTGCCACACGTTGAGTGCCCCTCAACACTCAGTGCAATGTATGGCACCCCTGGACTGCCACTCCAGGGGCACTATCTCCACAGGCTTTTCAACGGACCCCGACGTCCGGACCGGCAGCACCCTTCCCAGCCAGGAAGGTAGGAGAAGAGGTTGGGGAGAGCCAGCCGCAGCCGACTACTACCCACAACCCCCATCTCTCCCACCTAATTACATTCGGGAAGTACTACCCGCCTCTCCCCGAAAGGATTAGCAAAGGTTCCCTCGCCGAACAACTGACTGGGGCAGACACCACCGGATCCAGGCCAAAGGCCAGGGTCCCGGCCCTTCAGCTTCGACCTCATGCCTTTCTGCCCCGATCAGAAGGCTTTCGCCTCTACACCAACAGGCTTAGCGTCCACCGACTGCCATCCCTTTCCCCCTCGCCGAGTACTGGGGACAGTCAGTTTAGCACCACCTATTGGCAACTGATAAGAACAGATACTACACTTGATCTTAGCCAAAAGGCCGAGAAGCGATTATCCCATAGAATTGGAGATAGATATTAGACCGGGACGATTCTCTGATCAGTTTTAATAATCTTAACAGCACTACATGGACATTCTTGCAACAATTCTCCCACTAAATGAGACTGCCCACCAACGCGTTTTGCCCTCGATAGGGGCTCATTCACATAACTAGGTCCTGACTGTGGGTAAAATTTGTTTTCTGCTCAACTGGGGAAATGTTGGGTGACTCCTGGTGACCGGTGGGAAGTTTAACCCCTTTCTGCCCGCCATATAGCAAAACGATGGCCGGAAAGTGGTTTCATTATCCTGACTGGGCGTCATATGACGTCACTAGCGTGAGCGGCGATCGGTGGTGTGGCGTGTCAGTCTGCATCTCCGATCTAGGTAAAGAGCCTATGATGTAGGCTCTTTAGCACAGTGCTCATCAACCTTGTCCTCAGGGCCCACTAACAGGCCAGGTGCAGTATTCTAGTCTGCATCTCCAAGGCAATACATAAAACCTGGCCTGTTCGGGGGCCCTGAGGACAGGGTTGATGACCACTGCTTTAGCATGTGATCAGCTGTGTCCAATCACAGCTCATCAGTGTAAACAGAAAGACGTTTAAATCGGCTTTTCCTCCACTCACAGATGCTAGTAGAAGAGAGCCGATCAGCTGCACTCTTGACAAGGGGGGTCTGTGCTGATAATCAGCGCATTGATTATCAGTTCGGACCATAGGCGTGCGCACAGGGTGTGCCAGGGCACACCCTAATCACCTTGTATGCTGCAGATGCCCCCTGTTTAGACCAATGACATTTCACCAAAAAAAAAAAAAAATATATATATATATATATATATATATATATATATATATATATATATATATATATATATATATATATATATATATATATAATAATAATAATAATAATAAAAAAAAAAAATAGTAAAAAATTATAATAATAAAAATGTAATTGTAAAAAATAATAAAAAATAAAATTGTAAAAATAAAAAACGACTGACACAGTCCACTGCCCCATGGACACCAAACTCTGCTTTACTGACATAATAGGGCTCCTAAAAATATATATAAAAAAAATGTAATTATAAATAATAATAATTAAAAATAATGACAAAATAATTGTAAAAAAAATTATAAAAAATAAAATAGTAATAAAAAAAAAAATTACTGACACTTTTCACTGCCCCACTGACACCAAACTCTGCCCTAATGACATCATCCACTGCGCTACTGACAACCGGCAGTATATACTATATACACATGCACAGGCATGTGTGTTTGAGATTTGGGGTGCACACCCTAATGCAATAGGCTACGCACACCTATGGTTCGGACCCATCGAGGATACCCACTTCAGACCACCAGGGATGCCCACCAGGGGTGGCACTGCTGTGCCCATCAATTATGCCTGCCAGTGCCTCCTGATCAGTGCTGACCATCAGTGCTGCATACAAGTGCCTCATTATTAGTGCCAATCAGTACTACCTCATAAGTCAAGGTGAAAACACTTAACAACGTTTTGTGACAGAAACTAAGAACCCTTTTTTAAATTTTGGTCTTCATTTTTTTTATTTGTAGCGCAAAATAAAAACCCTAGCAGTGATAAAATACCACCAAAATAAAGCTATATTTTGGGGGCGGGGGGGTTAGAAATGATAAAAATGTTGTTTGGGTACAGCATCGCATTACTGACGCATTTCACCAGAACATGGGATTAGGTAGGTCAGAAAGGGGGGGGGGGGGTTCCAAGCATGCACGTGCAGTCCAGAATAAAGTTTTAATGAAACGCTGGGGTCAGTTGTGCAGCCAGTCCAATCACTGAGGATTACCTATGAAGAGCGCAGACGAGCGTTATCTAAAGCCAGCACCGGAGATTCCAGACACTGATGGATCAGGCGATTTTTTTTTCAGCAATAAAATCCTGATGGGGTCCTAACCCCTCGGCTCTCCACCCAAGAATAACTGAAGGAAATGTTTGGCTTCAGAGAGACAGCCATGAGATACAAGATGAGAATCCCGGCCATTCTTCCCCAATTATTCACCTTCACTGATGAGCCGTGTTGGGGTTACACAATGTTGTGTACATAATGCAGGTTAATGATCGCTCTTTCCTCCGGCGGCTGCACTCCCTCCTGGCGGGTTGTTTACCACTGATAACAGCACTAAAGTTTATTGGCGAGTTATCTGTGCCCGGCGTCTCCTTGACATTTGCCGCATTCCTCTCCTATCAGGCACGTTCCAGGATGGCAGAGAACTTCACCCCCCCCCCCCCCCCACACACACACACACACACAGATCACATCTGCCTGGGTATAGACACACACACACACACACTTCACCTTAGCTTCCCTTTAGTCTTGCACAGTTAAACCATACGAGTACAGGAGAGGAGCAGATACTGTACTCATATGGCTTAATCTGATTCCACTTCACACTGTGAGCTTCTCACAATGTGCATTAGAAACTAGGGTTGTCCCGATACCGATACCAGTATCGGGACTGATACCGAGTATTTGCGGGAGTACTTGTACCCCTGATACCTAAATAGAATACTTGTCCCGCCGCCGCACACGCCGCAATGAAAGCCGCCGCACACGCCGCATGGTTAAAGCGTGCGGGAACATCACAGCTTTCATTTGAATAGCTGTAGTGTCCCCGTGCGTATAGACACTCCCCCTTGCTCGGAATTGGATGGGTGATCTGTCCAATCCCGAGCAAGGGGGAGTGTCTATACGCACGGGAACACTACAGCTATTCAAATGAAAGCTGTGATGTTCCCCGGGCGGCTGCTAGGGATGGGGGACATGGCTGCATCTGTGGGGAACATGGCTGCGGGGACATGGCTGCATATGTGGGGGACATGGCTGCATCTGTGGGGGACATGGCTGCATCTGTGGGGGACATGGCTGCATCTGTGGGGGACATGGCTGCATCTGTGGGGGACATGGCTGCATCTGTGGGGGACATGGCTGCATCTGTGGGGGACATGGCTGCATCTGTGGGGGACATTTTAAAAAAGTATCGGTATCGGCGACTACTTGAAAAAAAGTATCGGTACTTGTACTCAGTCCTAAAAAAAGAGGCATCGGGACAACCCTATTAGAAACTGCAGCAAGTCAGACAGAGCCCGCCCCATTTCCTGGCTGCAGGACATCCAGCATCATCTAGTACTTTCCTCCCCAGCCTGACTGTCCCTGGCTGAAATTCGGCCTGTGTGTATGGCAGCCGATCTGACAGAAGCCGGACGAACAGCAGACTTCTGTCAAAGGTTCCTGATCAGCAATCTTAGCAAATAGCAAAGAGCGCTGACCGTAGCGTTCTGGCAAGGAACAGCTCAGCAGGGGAGATCGCTGTACTAACATCGGATTGCTGTTTTTTTTTTTTTTACCTAACTCGATGGGTTGAACGAAACAAATGTAGTGGTGTGTACGTGGCTTCAAGCGGTTGTATACCCAGCTTTGTGATTTTTACCTACAGGTAAGCCTATAATAAGGGTAACCTGTAGGTAAAATGAGTATATCTCCTATACCTGTACGGTTTAGGAGAAAGGGACCTTGCGGCACATGAGATCTGAAGGTCCGGCGGATGCTGACGAAAATCAGAGCTCCTTACCGGAACGGAGGACTCCTGCTCATGCACGGGAGTGACGTCATCGCGGCTCCGGCCACTCACAGTGCTGAAGCCACGAACCTGGGAAAAGACACACAGAGGGAACATGTCAGCTCCCTCAGCGGTGACCGGGCGGCGCTGTGTGCAGTTCATTCTAAGACAAGTATTTCATAATGAGCTAGTATGCAATGCATATTAGCTCATTATGCCTTTGCCTTACAATAATTTTATTGTTTTGGCTGGGCATAAACCGCTTTAATGGGGTTCCAAAAGGTATAAATACGCCTGTACCCAAATCTTTCTGCTGTGTCTACACACACAGGGACTCGGCCACACCCCCTTTCTGTCATTACTGGCTTTGATCGACAGCCCTGGGAGCCAATGGTTTCCGGTGCTCCAGCAAAGCCAGCGAGACCCGAAAGTGAGGCCTCATACACACGAGGCAATTCATTTGTTCAAATCGGTCGGACCGACCGATTTGAACAAATCTGTCTCTTTGGATTTTGGCCTGCTCGCGTGTACACACTAGCAAACCAAAATCCCCGCCAGCAGACGGCGCGCTGACGTGTCGGTGACGTGGCGGTGACGTTGACGCCGCCACGTCACCGCACCAGGAAGTAAAACACTTCCGCGCATGCGCCGAATCCATTCGGCGCCGGTGCGAGACGACATGTCTGCTGGTAAGTGTACTAACCAGCAGACATGTCGGGCGGACGGGTTCCCACCCGATAGATTTCAAAGCATGCTTTGAAATCTGTCGGGTGGCCAAATCCGTCGGCTCGCCTGTACACACGATCGAATCTGTCTGCGGAGACGGTCTAGCAGACCGTTTCCAGCAGACAGATTTGATCGTGTGTACGAGGCCTGAGGGGAGAAATGATCCGCCGTCGTGCACGACCCTGGATTGAAAGGGGTCTCAAGGGGTGATGCCAACGCCTTAACATTATTTACCTTAATGCAATGAATGCATCAAGGAAAAAATAAAAAAAAAGTGGTAGTAAACTCTGTACTACCACTTGTACCTACAAACAAGCCTATAATAAGGCTTCCCTGTAGGTACTATGACTATCTCCTAAACTTGCAGTTTAGGAGATATTCAGAGTGTATGCAGCCGATGACATCACACATGCACTCTGAAGGTCCGGCTTACAGGGCCAGAAACGGCGACTCACGCACGCATGCGTGGAAGCGATGTCATCACGCCCCGGCCACTCATGTAGCTGGAGGCCACGAACCCGGAATGAAGACTAGGGGAAGGTGTGATCCATTTCAGCTCATTGTAGCGCAGGAGGGCTTCATTCTCAGGTAAGGTCTATCACAATGTGCTAGCATGCAATGCATACTAGCACATTATGACATTGCCTTGCTGGGATTTTTTTTTTTAAATCCCCTGTGGTTTACAACTGCTTTAAAATGCAGACAACACACACACAAAAAAAAAAAATATTAAAAATTAGAGATATATAATATATATATATATATATATATATATATATATATATATATATAAATAAATAAAAATTTTTTTTATATAATAAAGCTGAAAAGCCATAAAAGGAGTGCTCCTTTAAATCAGATAGGTCTGCATCTGATTGATAGGTAATGCGATAAACCAATCTGTTTGTGTCCAATCAATAGTAAACTTTTTAAACCAACCTGCCTGCATGCAATCAATAGGTAATGCGATAAACCAATCAGTCTGCTTCAATCTGATACATATCACAAGCCAACTGATCGATAGGCACGGCCGATCCGCCCTATAGGCTCACTATGCAGGCCGCTTAGGCCCCCGCAAAGCTGCGGAGGGCCTCCCAAATTACTAGAGGCCCCGCCTGGTGAGAAGTCATTTTTGGCTCCTCACCCCGCTTCTCAACTCGCTGGCTGCATGGGAGAAGAGGTAAGAAGTCAGCACCCCCCGCCTCTCACTTTAATGTAAGATGTAATTTCCAACAGCAGAACACCCCATCCCCCTCAACTTTAATGTGACGTGTCACTGTTGGCAGCGCCCCCCCCCCCCGCTTCTCAACTTGAATGTGACATGTCATTTGTCATCATAATGCGATAAATAAGACGAATCGGCCCGTTTACGATAGATGGGAAACACAGATCAGCCTGCATTGCACACAAAAAAAAAAAAAAAAAAATGACCAGCCTGCGCCCAATCAATAGGCAACAAGATCACCGAATTGGTCTGTGCCCGATCAATAGAGAACGTTTTACACCAACTGGTCTGCGCCTCACTGACAGGCAACACAGATAAACCAGTTCCCTCTGATCAATATGTAACACGATACACCAATGGGCCGGTGTTCAATAGAGAAGTAGCGCGATAAACCGCTCCGCCCAACTCCAATCAATAGGTAACACAATAAACCGATCGTCCTGTGATGGGCCATAACATTCACTCGTTTTTCTAAGCCCCCCCCCCCCCATTAGATTTTCGGCAGATTTTTGTCTTCAGATTTACCAAAACCATGTAATAGGAGGTCAAACCTTAAGAGTTTTAATTTGTATGCAATCAGGTAGGCCCTTGTACTACATGGTTTTGGTAAATCTGCAGAAAGTGTGTATGGGGGCTTAAGGTCGCCCATACATTATACAATTTTCCTTTAGATTTACCAAAACCATATAATAGGAGGTCAAACCTAAACATTTACAATTTGTATGCAATCAGGCCGGCCCTTCTACTACATAGCTGAAGGTAAATCTAAAGAAAATTGAATAAGAAAATTGTATGGTGTATGGCCAGCTTGTATCCCATCGGAAATCCGTGTAAAAACATTACCAAGTAGGCCCTCCATGCCATCCGCTGTGCGGGGGGATTCTGCGCCTCACGATCGGCACGCCAGCTCAGAGTTCCCCTTTAAAAACACAGGCAGGAAGTCACGTGCTCACATTCCAGCAGACACACGAGTCCCGTGTCGGCTTCCAGCGGGTGTGACACAACACCTAAGGAGAATTACAAGTGGCAGCGCTGAGATGTGTATTTGCTTGTCTTGGAATGCGATTACGGAAAAATGTGGGCGGCCGGGGGGCGGGGCCTGGAGATGGGGTGAGAGCGTTTGGGAAAAATATTTTTTTGCAGATCTAACGTTAACCCCTTGCTGGCGGGAGAGGAGACGGCGAAGGGACAACAGTTTATTGTGGGATTCAACAGGAAGTGTGGGGTGGGGGGGGGCGATTATACCAAAAAGCGATCGCCCCCCCTATAAGGCAGCGATAGAAGATTTCCCAGCACTCAGCAAAGAGGACCGGTCACATCAGTGACAAACAGAGGTTCAAAGTGAAGTTACCCCGGACCCCTCCTGTGTACTCCCAACAATGCCATGAGCTTCCGGCCCCAGTGGAGAAGCCACTGTATATTAAAGCGGAGCTCTAGGGCTCCGTCAGGAAAATAAAAAGTCAGGAGGTACAAACACTGCTGACTTTTATTATTAGGACACTTGCCTGTCCAGGGACCCAGCGGTGCCTTCACCCCAGCTGATTTTTTAATTGTCTCTCGGGTGCGGCCATCTTGGTGTAGCCTTGTAGCCCAGAGGTGGGGAAAGAAGGAGAGAGGCTGAACTTCCAGGTGACTTCCCCACAAGGTCCGCTGAAAGTGGGAGCGGGTACCTGTCAAAACCAGGGACCCACTCCCCCCTGAAAAGGTGCAATATGTGTCAGCAGAGGAAAATAAGCGGGGCTTCCCATTTTAGGTGGCGCTTGTCTTTAATGAGCTGCATGTCATAATTTCTTTTTGCCATGTTGGAGCACATGAGGGGTCCAGGATAAGTTCCTGCTGTGTTTTGCTCCATGTATATGTGCTTTATAGGCCCCGGTGGTGTCACCATCTGTACACAGAACATGGAAATACAATAGATTTAGATCAGCAGTATATAGCAGTCTTGTCACTTCTATCAGTGTCTGGTTTAAGGTTGTAGGAGGAGTTCTCGTTCTCCTGTAAGGCTGGAGTTGCATTTTACAGATGTGCACTACAGTCCATTTACCATGGTTTCCTATGGATGATGTTCTGTAGTGCAAATCTGCAAAAAGCACAAAAAATATGAAAAAAGTGTGAAATCAGCCATACTGTCCTATGAGGCTGCAGGGGACCCCTGACCCTCTGTCTGGACAGTGCCGATTGGCCTTGTGCTGATCACATGCACTAAACAAAAAAAAACAAAAAAACTCTAGCAATACCCCGTTTCCCCGAAAATAAGACAGTGTCTTATATAAATGTTTGCTCCCAAAGATGCGCTAGGTCTTATTTTCAGGGGATGACTTATTTTTCCCCCCATGAAGAAGAATAGGGTACACATTTATTGTTGAACAAATGTCATTTTAAGTGATCCCCCTCCCCAACCTCTGTGCCAGTGGACACCTTTACCAGGATCAAACTGCTTTTTTACACAATGCAGAGGGTTAACCCCTTAGGTTCCACAGAGAGTATTGCTATATTATTATTATACAGGACATTATACAGGATTTATATAGCGCCAACAGTTTGCGCAGCGCTTTACAACATCAGGGAAGACAGTACATTCACAATACAAATCAATACAGAAGGGATCAGAGGGCCCTGCTCATAAGAGCTTACAATCTATATAGACCCCAGTGGTGCCACTGCTATAAATTGAGGCCTACACAGCAAATACACTGTGTTCACCCCTGCGCCCCCCCCCCCCCATGTGTGCTCCAACACAGCAAAAAAGAAGCACTGGCATGCAGCTCATCTACTTATAGGAGTGACATCCCTGGGGTGGGTCTATACAGAAAATAGACATACAGTACACCAGGGATTTACCCCAGGTTTCTTCATGTGTGCCCTAAACAAAGACAACAGCATGCAGTTCATCAATTTATATCACAGACATCACATACCCGATCTTACCCCGCACCCCTCGTGTTCCAGCACACAACTAATAAAGAAATGCCATGCAGCTCATTCATTTATAGCAGTGACATCAAAGTTTTCACAATGGCCGTTTATCCCGGGACCCTTCATATGTGCTTCAGCGTGGAAGAAAGGAGACATTCACATTTCATCAATTTAAGGCTTCCATAGAGCGGACTGAAGCTCTACGGCAGGGATCTGCAATTAGCGGACCACCAGCTGTTGCAAAACTACAAGTCCCATCATGCCTCTGGGTGTCATGCTTGTTGCTGTCAGAGCCTTGCTATGCCTCATGGGACTTGTAGTTCTTTGACAGCTGGAGGTCCACTAATTGTAAATCCCTTCTCTAAAAGGAAAGATCCACCAATCTTAACGTCACACCGATCACACGACACTTCCCTCACTGTGATCATACCTCTGACTGGCAGGGCATGCTGGGAAGTGTAGTTCTGAGAGAAGTATAGGATATTGGAGGTAGTGACCAGCAGAAAAAATAAAATAAATAAAATAGGTATTACCTATTTATAGGTATAATGTGAGGGAGGTGGATAACGATTTCAGAAAACGACAAATCAGATCACCATGCGGCACGGTCTGCGATTGGTGACAGTAAAGTGAAGACGTTGAATCTGGTTGGACAGTGAGTGAACCCACATTGGAGTTTTTAGTCCAATCAAATTCGGACTGAAACAAAAGATGGGTGTAGGGAGTGCGGGAAATGCCGGCTTCCCACCACGTCGGCGATCCCTGCGTCCCCAGCAGACGGGGTGTCGTCTCCTACTGTTATTCCAAGGGATCCCGACTGTTTGTGTAAGATTCCAGCTGAGCTTTTCCCACGTACTTATCACAGGCCAGACGCCCCGCGCCGACGCCGGAGACATGGCGGCGGAGGAAATCCACGCTGGTCCATGGGAATGAGGGAGGTCCATCTCCCCACCACCAAACATCACAGACTGATAGATAGAAAGATGGATGGAGAGTTCCCGGGTTATTCAAGAAAAGTTCAAAAGGCATTTACAATATAGTTAAAAAAAAAAAAAATGCAGCTTTCATTAGAATAACCCCCTGGTGATCCTGCCATGGCACAATATAATAATGTGAGAGCTAAAAGAAGATTGTAGAAACAGCGATGTAGTGCAGGGCCTAGATTAGGTTAGTTATATTACATAGTTTTTAGTAAATCTAAAGATAATTGTTCAGATTATCACAAATATGGTGACCATAGGCACGCGCATTGTTTGGGGGGGGGGGGGGGGGGTGTGGCACACGATGATTATCCCGTGCAGCTCCCCCTGCTGGCTGTCCCCAGTGCTGCTGGCTTCCCTCCTCTCCTACCAGGTACACAGGGGGATGTTTTTAAATATGTAATTTACCCCTTCCTTTCCCGAATGAACACTGATTGGTCAGTACCGATCACTCAATGTGTTCATTCATAACTGAAGCATAGTAAACTATTACTATGCTTCAATTTGTGAAAGAACAGGAAGCCCCCCAGCACAGAGAACTTCCCATTTATTCACTGTCCAGAGCAGAGAAAGGGAGGGGGAAATCTGCCCCTTTCTTGGTCTCATAAGCGAGTTACAAGTCTGTTTAGAACCCTGAAATTTCAGTAAAGCCCCCTAATGGGGCTCAAAAAAATGAGATAGATAGGGGGGACAGATAGGATAATTTTTTTTTTTTAAAAACACAACTAAATAATAAAAGTACCGACACTATCCAGTGCAATCCTAAGGGTCCTTTCACACGGAGTGGACCTTTTTTGATCCGCCCCGTGTGTGTCCGTCGGCTCAGCGGGGATCATCTGTAAATCCCCGCTGAGCTGTCGGCGGACAGGGCGGGCCCCGCACACTGCAGAGACCGCCCTGCGTTTCCTCCGCTCTCCCCTATGGGGAAATCGGATGAATACGGACCATCTGTCCGTATTCATCCGATCCGTCAGACGGAAGAAAAATAGGGGTTTTTTCCGTCCGAAAAAACGGATCTTTGCGGACGCGGATTATTGCGGATGCATCATCCGCTAATGTACGGGATCCCATAGGGATGCATTACAAGTCCGTGAACGGACTTGTAAAAAACTGACCGTTTGTCCGTACGTGTGAAAGGGCTCTAATGCAACAGGGTGTGCACAGCCATGATGGTGACCATTACAGTTCAATTATTCTTATTAAATCATTTATTATAATTAGTTTTTTTTTCTTTTTTTTTTATATATAATAACAACATTTATGAGAGTTTACAAACATGGTCAGTCATACTTGCCTCCTCTGTGCAAAACAACAGCCCCAATGCTCCTTTTCTGGTGTCTCCCGGCAGCGCTTCTGGCCCCTCCTCCGCATCAAGTGCCCCCACGGAGAGCCTCATTGCATGGGGGCACTCGTGCGGGCGGGCTCCAGAGTACTGCTGCTGCGTTCATTGACACAGATAGCAGGACGCAGCCCTCGACTCCCGTATCACTGGATTTGATGGACAGCAGCGGGAGCCAATGGCAGTAGTAGCCCCTCCAGCTCTGCCGATCCCTCGCAGCCCCTCCAGCTCTGCCGATCCCTCGCTCAGTAGTAACACCCAACTCTGCCGATCCCTCGCTTACTCTCATCTCACCTTCCACTATAGCGTTTCCGTTGCACACCATATGTTCAGTCTACTAACTGCTCCACACCAGATGCGACATCTGCACCAGAATACACACACAAATTGGAAGTGACTGCTGATTAATTCTTTCTGGTTCGCTTGTTGGTCTCCCAGTGCCTCCCGGGATGCTCATACCTTCAATACCTCCAAAATAAAAATCAAAGCCAACGCTGAATAAAAGCCCTTTAAAAGCTGCAGGTGCTGGAAGCAAGCTCTGTCATAGACTTCTATGGAGGCTTTGAAGCGACATGGGGTATCATTTTTGAAGCAAACTTAACATGTAAACAGGACTGTAAACCAACCATTTTATTTAGTGATGGGGCTTTGACTGGCATTCAAAAGAGCTTTAAAAAAAGCGTGTCCAATGCCACAATTTAAAGCAAGTGTAACGAAGCTCTTACACACCGCATGGCCTTGGCGCCACGTATAAACCTGTACTGCCGTAGCGCAACAAGGATTGCAAAGCCGGCCATAATGATATTAAACATATAAAATGGTTTCTTGCAGTACGGCTCTGACCGCAAGAAGAGAGCGGATCTCAGAAATATGAAGTCAGCGTGAATACAAGAAATCATGGTGTATCGCTCTCCGGCAATTCATTGGACTCGGCGCATCACGAATAAGGATACTGAACAGCGGACCGGCCCTCTTAAAAAAATCTATTTTGCCCTGCTGTGGCTCGGAGGAAGGGAGGACGTGAGCCGAGATAATAATGGCCGGCCTGCTCGGTGATCGCCCGCGTACGCTGGAATGTGCATTGTTGCTTGGCAGGAACCACAGAGAATTCACAAAGCAAACAGTTTGTTTTGTGTTCCTCCGCGGCCTTCCGGAGAAAAAGATTTCCGAGCCGAGCAAATTCATATATCTCCCCCCCCGTCCTCTGACACCAACGTGACCGATTTATGGCCCCAAAAACTGCTAGACCGAGGGGGGGGGGACTTTACATAGATGAACACTCATACTATACAACACAAAGAGGAGGTTATACACAAAGACCATGGTATACATCTCCTCAATGTATAGCTGTGACATCACCGCATCCGCAAAGTAGTCACAGCATTTCATTTTTCCCCACAATTTTATGTTACAGCCTAAGCCCAGGTTCACACTGGGTACGATTTAGTTCGATTTGAGATGCGATGTCACATGTGAAATCGCATCTCAAATCGGCGGCAATGACACCGTCCTAATCGGTGCGACGCCGTATCTGCGGCGCTGCACCGATTTCAAAAAGTAGTTCTTGTACTACTTTTTGCGATTTCAGGACGCGATTTACATTGACATTTGTGCAGTACCCTGCACAAATGTCTCCTAAATCGCGCCAAAATCTGAACTGCCAGAGGGAGTGAAATCGCGCAATTTCATTCCCGCAGCCCAGTGTGAACCAGGGCTTATTCCAAAATACATTACATTCATTATTTTCCTCTAAATTCTACAAATACCCCATAATGACATGAAAAGTTTAAAATTATATAGAATTTTTTAAATATTATGAAAAAATAAAACACACACACGGCAAAAAAATAAAAGAAAGGAAAATCCCACGTAAATAAGATACCACAGCCTTTGCACAATAATTTGTTAAAGCACCTTGATGTTTTGATGCTACAAGCTCGGCACACCTATTTTTTAGGCAGTTTCTCCCATTCTTCTTTGCAGGACCTCTCAAGCTCCATCAGGTTGGATGGGGAGAGTCGGTGCTCAGCCATTTTCAGATCTCTCCAGAGATGTTCAATTGGGTTCAAGTCTAGGCTCTGGCTGGGCCACTCAAGGACATTCAGAGTTGTCCCGTAGCCACTCCTGTGTTATCCTGGCTGTGTGCTTGGGGGTCCTTGTCCTGTTGGAAGATGAACCTTCTCCCCAGAGCGCTTTGGAGCAGGCTTTCATCAAGGACGTCTCTGTACATTGCTGCATTCATCTTTTCCTCGATCCTGACTAGTCTCCCAGTTCCTGCTGCTGAAAAAACATCCCTACAGCATGATTCTGCCACCACCATGCTTCACTGTAGTGCTGGTATTGGTCAGGTGATGAGCAGTCCCTGGTTTCCTCCAGACATGATGCTTCCCATTCAGGCCAAAGAGTTGAATCTTTGTTTCATCAGAAGTTTGTTTCTCATGGTCTGAGAGTCCTTTAGGTGCCTTTTGACAAGCTCCAAGTGGGCTGTGCCTTTTACTAAGGAGTGGCTTCCATCTGGTCACTCTACCTGGGGTCAAGTCCTGGGGAAAAAAGTGTGGGAACTCCCACCCAAGATCCACTCCCCCATCAAAAAAAAAAGAAAAAAAGGGGGATACGCTCATATGCATAATTACTAAACCGCAAGTTCTTTCTAAATCCTGCGATAACTCACGGCAGGCCTCCACAATGTCTCCTGGGAACAATGACAAAAGCTCCCAGGAGACATTGCGGTATCGAGGAAGTGACAGAATACCCGCACACTACCCGATGAATCCATATACAGGAAGCGGCCAGTAACAAAGGATTACTAAGGTTTGCCTGCCCCTGACAGTGACTCGAGCTGGGCATCGCTGCTTAGTGAAAGATCGGCTTGAGCGGCTCAGCTGCTCTAGTCCTGCAAAGGGAACTGCGTTCCTGCTGTGAAAAAAGTGCAGGAACTCCGTTCCCACAGGACTTGAGCCCTGCACGCAACCATACAGACCTGATTGGTGGAGTGCTGTAGAGATGGTTGTTCTTCTGGAAAATTCTCCTCTCTCCACAGAGAGACACTGGAGCTCTGTCAGGATGACCATCGGTTCTTGGTCACCTCCCTGACGAAAGGCCCTTCTCCCCAGGCCCGGATTTACTCCCTTTGCCGCCCCAAGGCCAAGTCCTTCAATGCTGCCCCCGCCTGCACAGTACAGGGGGGACATTATCCGCCGGGGGACTTTTTCGGCAGGACAATGAGAAGCGCGGGGGGGGGGGTTGCTGCCAAAAATGACATTGAGCATTGGGGGGTGCTGCTGCCGAAAATGACATTGAGAACCGGGAGGGGGGTTGCTGCTGCCAAGAACTCTCTCACCTCCTCTTCCCTCTGTTTTTTCTCCTCTCACCATCCGCATGACAGAGGGGAACTCCCGATATGAAAGTAAAAGTGTCCTCTCCTCTCAGCCGCAGTGCCGCCCCTGCACCCACTGCCGCCCCAAGGCCTGGCCTTGTCTGGAATCCGCCCCTGCTTCTCCCCCGATCACAGTTTGGCCAGATAGCCGCTCTAGGAAGAGCCCTGGTGGTTCCAAACCTCTTCCATTGACAGATGGAGGCCACGGTGCTCATTGGGACCTTCAATGCTGCAGAAATGTTTCTGTACCCATCCCCCGATCTGTGCCTCCATACAATCCTGTCTCCGAGGTCTACAGACAATTCCTTGGACTTCACGGCTTAGTTTGTGCTCTGACATGCACTGGTAACTGTGGGACCTTTATATAGACGACAGGTATGTGCCTTTCCAAATCATGTCCAATCAACTGAATTTACCACAGGTGGACTCCAATCAAGTTGTAGAAACATCTCAAGGATGGTCAGTGGAAACAGAATGTCAGTGTCATGGCAAAGGCTGATACTTCTGTACATGGGACCGTTTAATTTTTTTTTAATTTGCAAAGATTTCAAAATAAACTTCTTTCACCTTGTCATTATGGGGTAATTTTTGTAGAATTTGAGGAAAATCATGAATTTAATCCATTTTTTGGAAAGAGGCTCCAACTTAACAAAAATGCACAGTGAATTCAGAAAGTATTCGCAGCGCTTCACTTTTTCCACGTTTTGTTATGTTACAGCCTTATTCCAAAGTAGCCATGTAAAGTTTGTGTATACATCGCTATATACAGTACATAGCAACGCATACACAAACTTTACATAGCTACTTTAGACCCCTCGTGTATGGAGGTGGAACCTTTGCTAGAATGTTCTCTGAAAAGTGTGGTCACCCTCCTTATACTATGCAGCTGTACACCATAGGACAACAAGGGGGGTCACACACAGCAAAGACAATGGCATGCAGCTCCTCAAATTTATAGCAGTGACATCACCAGGGCCTATATAGCAGTGACATCAGCGGGGCCTATATAGCAGTGACATCACCGGGGCCTATATAGCAGTGACATCACCGGGGCCTATATAGCAGTGACATCACCGGGGCCTATATAGCAATGGATACAAAGAGTTGACACAGTGGGAGCTTATTCTGGGCCCCTTATGTATGGAGGTGGAACTTTGGATAGAAGAATGACATGCAGCTCCCTAATTTATAGGGGTGACATCACTTGGGCCTATATAGCAATTAATACACAGTTCACATGATGAACTCAGACCCCTCATGTGTGGAGGTGGAACTCTGGATAGAAGAACACTGAAGAGGGTCACCCACCTTATGCTATGCAGCCATAAACCATTATAAAAGGGAATGCACAGCTTAAAAAAAAAAAAAAAAAAAAAATGGGGTGCAGTTCCTCAATTTAAAGCAGTGACATTATTGGGGTCTATACAATAATGAATAAAGCAAAACACACACCAGGGTTTTATCCTGGACACCTGATGTGTGCCCCATACACAGCTTTTTATTATAATATATTTATATATATATATATATATATATATATATATATATATATATATATATATATAAATAAAAGGGGGTGGGAGGATTCATGCAGCTCTTCAGTTTATAGCAGAGACATAACCAGGGCTTATATAGTAATGCAAACAGTTTACATGGTGGGGGAATTTACCTCAGACCCCTCATGTGCTCCAAACAAAGAATACATCAATAAACATGCAGCTCCTCAAGTTTACCTCAGGCCTCTTCTTGTGTGTTACAAACGTCAGTAAATGACATGCAGATCCTCAATATATAGGAGTGACATTACTGGGGTTTATATAGTAATGAATACAAAAAAAAAAAAAAAGGAAGAAGGAGAGAGTTTACACCATAGAGCTTACCTTGGACTCTTCACGTGTGCTCCAAACACAGCTAAATGAGGCAATAACATGCAGCCCTTTAATGTACGCCAGGTCTCTTGTGTGCTACAAACACAGCTAAAATGAGACAATGGCACGCAGCTCCTCATTTTTTTGATGACAACACTGGGTAGCTCACCCAACAGAGACTACCCCAGACCCCTCATGTGTGAAGATGGAATGTTAGCTATGGCAACTTCCCCATTAATGGCCATGGGGGGGGGGGGGGGGGCACAACTTCCCCATTAATGGCCATGGGGGGGGGGGGGGGGGGCACAACTTCCCCATTAATGGCCATGGGGGGGGGGGCACAACTTCCCCATTAATGGCCATGGGGGGGGGGGGGCACAACGTCCCCATTAATGGCCATGGGGGGGGGGGGGGCACAACTTCCCCATTAATGGCCATGGGGGGGGGGGCACAACTTCCCCATTAATGGCCATGGGGGGGGGGGGGGGGCACAACTTCCCCATTAATGGCCATGGGGGGGCACAACTTCCCCACTAATGGCCATGGGGGGGCACAACTTCCCCATTAATGGCCATGGGGGGGGGGCACAACTTCCCCATTAATGGCCATGGGGGGGGGGGCACAACTTCCCCATTAATGGCCATGGGGGGGGGGGCACAACTTCCCCATTAATGGCCATGGGGGGGGGGGCACAACTTCCCCATTAATGGCCATGGGGGGGGGGGCACAACTTCCCCATTAATGGCCATGGGGGGGGGGGGGGGCACAACTTCCCCATTAATGGCCATGGGGGGGGGGGGGCACAACTTCCCCATTAATGGCCATGGGGAGGGTGGTTTGGGGGGGGGGGGGGGGGGCGCAACTTCCTATTATTGGCCATAGAGGGGCGGCACAACGTCCCATTAGTAGCCATAGAGGGGTGAGCTGGGGGGGGGGGGGGGGGGGGGGGGGGGAACAACTTCCCCATTAATGGCCATGGGGGGGGGGGCACAACTTCCCCATTAATGGCCATGGGGGGGGGGCACAACTTCCCCATTAATGGCCATGGGGGGGGGGCACAACTTCCCCATTAATGGCCATGGGGAGGGTGGTTTGGGGGGGGGGGCGCAACTTCCTATTATTGGCCATAGAGGGGCGGCACAACGTCCCATTAGTAGCCATAGAGGGGTGAGCTGGGGGGGGGGGGCGCAACTTCCCATTAATGGCCATGGAGGGGCAGGTTGGGGGCAAAACTTCCCATTAAAGCTGAGTTTTACCCAATAATACAACTCCCGCTTTTCGGAACCCTCCCCCCTCCGGTGTCACATTTGGCACCATTCAGTGGGGAGGAGCAGATACCTATGCAATACAGGCATTTTGTTCCCGCTTCGGGCATAGATACCTGAGCCACCCACGGGTATGTCTTCTGGGAGACATACAGGCTTTACTTCCCGATTCCCTTACCGAAGATGGCGGCGGCAGCACCCGAGAGCCAAGCAGTAAATTGGCTTCGAGTGCCGACATCACAGGCGCCCTGGACAGGTAAGTGTCCTTATTTTAAAGTCAGCAGCTACAGTATTTGTAGCTGCTGACTTTATTTTTTAAAACAATGGCCATGGAGGGGCGCAACTTCCCATTAATGGCCATGGAGGGACAGGTTGGTGGCGCAACTTTGTCAATTTCCATGGAAGGTCATGGTCAGGGGGTACAGATGTGTCATGTAGTAGAATTTATATATTTAAAAAAAAAAAAATGCCATATTGTAGATTAGGGCTGGATTCAGGTACGGCCACGTAAAAATGTGCGGGCGTAGCGTATCCCATTTACGCTATGCCTCCGCAACTTTTACAGGCAAGTGCTGTATTCACAAAGCACTTGCCTGTAAAGTTGCGGCGGCGTAGCGTAAATGGCCCGGCCTAATTCAAATTCGGCGGGTAGGGGGCGTGTTTCATTTAAATGAAGCGCGTCCCCGCGCCGAACTAACTGCGCATGCGCTGGGCCTGAACGTAGCCCAGAAATAGTCAATGAAAATGACGTGAACGTCACGTACGCAAAGCCCCATTCGCGAACGTTTGACGCAAACGACGGGAAAAATTACGCCGGCACGCCGTCCATACTTAACATTGGCTGCGCCTCATACAGCAGGGGTAACATTACGCCGGACCTACGCTAACGACGTAAAACAAATGCGCAGGCCGGGCGTACGTTCGGGAATCGGTGTATTACGCTAATTTGCATATTTAACATGGGAAAGCCACCTAGCGGCATCTAATATACGACGGTGTAAGTGCCTTACGCCGCTCGTATCTTAGCAACATTTAAGCGTATCTCAATATGAGCATACGCTTAAAGCCTACCTGAATCTACCCCTTAGTATTCAGGCCACAGTTGCTCCATTTCCCTGGTGATCCCATCCCCCCACCAGGTTGAATGGCTCATCTCCACACAATTTGCAGTCACAGAGCAGAGATGGTACGTATTTCTGTATTGCACTCCTACAATGTCATCTGCTGGGGCTGCGCCGGGTTTTCCAGCCCCGGTAGAATTCGCAGGGGGCCACCATACCAGATCGCACGCAAAGCATTTTCCACAAAGACAACAACCCGGAGATGGAACGTTTGAGGTCCGCTGTGGAACGCCGGCTTCAAAGCCCCCGGCAGCTATGCGGACAAGTCGCGGCATGACAGGAGGCCGGCTGCTCCCCCCCGTGTTTATTCTGAGCAGAATTCGTCTAATTTCAGTCCTGTGACTCCAGACGGGAGACATAATGACGGCTTTATGCAGAATAAATAAAGCTTTGTGGCTTGTGAATTAAAGACGGCGGGCTCCAGGGAAGGAGGGGGTGAGACACCATGAATCGTGAACGCCCGGCGGTAACTGCTTCCGCCAAAGGCACAAATATGTAATTACAGTGCAGGCCCAGAGTCTGCTGTACACAGGAGCCAACCTGGACTTTTTGTATCCATGTACAATATAAAACAGGGATCCTCAAACTACGGCCCTCCAGCTGTGTCGGAACTACATTTACCATGAGGCATTGTAAAACTCTGACATTCACAGACATGACTAGGGCATGATGGGAATTGTAGTTCCTGAACAGCTGGAGGGCCGTAGTTTGAGGACCCATGATATAAAACATTGGGCCCACCACTCTGCAATCATTGTCAGAACCTCCGGGGGCTATGATGGGATTTGTAGTTCCACAACAACCAGAGAACCTCTACAGTGCGTTCTAAACTTGAGCCAACCCAAATTCATTACAGTTAAATCATAAGATTTTTCATCCAATACACACTGAACGTCAACGACAACAGCCAAGCTTTATTGTTCTAAACAAGACCACAAATGGTCCACCCTAGCCACCGACGCATTTCACCTAGAAAGGGCATAGCCCTAAGAAAAGCTTTATTGTTCAAGACAGAATCACAAAAGGTCTGCCAAGACCTTCCTCACCGATGCGAAAGGGCCCAGTCCTAGCATTGCTTTATTGTTTCAGACAGGCTCACAAAAGCCCAGCCCCCCCCCCCCCCCGAATTTCCTCACCAACGCATTTTACCTGGAAAGAGCTTAGTCTTAGCAGAGCATTATTGTGGACGGGATCAGAAAAGGTTCTCTCAGGTCCTTCTCAGCTGACATGCTTCACTCAGAAAGTCTTAGAAATCTTTATTGTTCCACACAGGATCACATAAGGTCCCTTTCTATACCCTCCTTACTGATGCGTTTCACCAGGAAAGAACTTCTGCCTAGTTTACACGATAAGAAAAAATAAATAAAAATAATCTGACAAAAAATTTTATATATATATATATATATATATATATATATATATATATTAATATATATATATATATATTAATAATCGTACAATAATCTGATCTTTACTTAGCACACAGCTTTCGAGAGCCGATCACGACAGTTCATATGAAAGTATCTGAAGTGACAAACAAGAACATCTCTTGTACAACAGAACGATCGATTTTCACAGTACAGTATTCGTCCGGAAAAAATAAATAAAGTGACCACGACTGCACAAAGTGGTGATCATTTGTCTGATAGTCTCATTGTGTGTACAATGCTTAAGTCAAAGCTTTATCGTTCAGGACAACATCACAAAGATCCACCCAGGCCCTTACTGACACATTTCACCTGGAAAAGGCTTAGCAACCCTTTATTGTTCCAGACCTTCCTCGGCTGGCACGCTTCACACAGAAAGGGCTTCATCTTAGCAAAGCTTTATTATTCAAGACAAGATCACAAAAAGTGTACCTGGGCCCACTGACGCATTTCATCTGGAAAGACTTAGCAAACCGTTATTGCTCTAGACAAGCTTTTAAAAGTTTCTCCCAGACCGTTCTTAGCTGGCAGCATGAACTTGGTCCTAGGAAATCTTTACCATTCTAGACATGATCTCAAAAGGGCCCCCCCCCCCCAGTTAACACATTTTAACCTAAGCCCAGTTTATGGGGGGGGTGGACGGACCTTTTGTGATCTTGTCCAGATCAAAGCTTTGCTATGGTTAAAGTAATTTGAGTGTGAGTGGTTCCATTTGCCTTGTACCTACCTTCTACACCATGGGTCTTCAAACTACGGCCCTCCAGTTGTTCAGGAACTACAATTCCCATCATGCCTAGTCGTGTCTGTGAATGTCAGTGTGTTACAATGCCTCATGGGATGTGTAGTTCTACAACAGCTGGAGGGCCGTAGTTTGAGGATCCCTGGCCTCTAATAGGGAGTCCCGCCTCCTGGGCCGGCATTGGACCAATGTTCTGTCTATCATAGAAGCCGGTCCAGGAGGCGGGACTTTATATTAAAGAAGCCGCCGAGTAAACAGGGGATTCTCGCTGTATGTAATCTGACGGCTGCATTTAGGACAATGGGGAGGCTGCAGATGGGCATTGATCAGGCTGAATTGATGGGAAAGTGTGAGGCTACAGCCGGGAATTGATGGGCATTTGTGAGGCTACAGCCGGGCATTGATGGGCATTTGTGAGGCTACAGCCGGGCATTGATGGGAAATTGTGAGGCTACAGATGGGCATTAATCAAGCTGCATTCATGGCAATAGGGAGGCTGCCGATGGGTATTAATCAAGCTGCATTGTTGGGCAATTGTGAGGCTGCAGATGGGCATTGATGGGCAATAGTGAGGCTACAGATGGGCATTGATCAAGCTGCATTAATGGGCATTGATCAAGCTGCATTGATGGCAATGGGGAGGCTGCCGATGGGTATTAATCAAGCTGCATTGATGGGCAGTTGTGAGGCTGCATTGATGGGCACTGACCCTTATTTCGCTTCAAAGTTCTTTATTTAAAAAAAAAACAAAAAAACAACAACTTTCCTCTTAAAATGAAGGTGCGTGTTATACGCCGATAAATACGGGTATATGTTAAGCACTGCGTATATTGACTGCACTAAATATTTAGCACTGATCTCTTCTACACAGAGGAACTGTAACATGTATGAGGTTACTGGAGGGACCTAGAAGACATTCCATGAATTACTGACTAACTATATATATGTGGGATGACAGCGTGTGGGGGGGTTATTCTATTTTTCTGCAAGTTACTCCTGCATGAAGATAATTAAGCAATTGAGTTTGCCACTTTGTTGCAAGGAATGAAAACCCTGGACAAACAACCGATCACCGTAAATGGAAAATAACTGACATGGTGCAAATCCCCAACAGTAAGACAAAGTCAAACCGCCGCACCCCAGAACAGCCTGAGTGCAGAATCCATACATGTGGCTTTAGTCCGATTCCATCCAGGCCATGCCTCCGATGAAGTTTGCTCCACCCACAGAGCTCAGTCATGACCAAGCGCTGTGAGTGAGGCAAAACGCGTCGGCGGAGTAGCCTGGATGGAGCCAGGCTGAAACCATGTTCGATTTTGGTCAACATACTATTGTTCCAAGATCAGGGGTCACAAACTGGTGACCCTCCAGCTGTTGCAAAACTACAAGTCCCATCATGCTTGTAATAGTCATCCTTGCAATGCCTCATGGGACTTGTAGTTGTGCAACAGCTGGAGGGCCGCCAGTTTGAGACCCCTGCCCAAGATGATGCGGACAATTGTTAAAAGAAAAAAAAAAAAAGCACAAGCCTATCGAATTATGGTCTGTGTGTTTAAGTGGCCATACAGCGGGGAAAATAATGGTTTGTCCCCCTTAAGATTTTGCAAGTTTGCCGGCTTACAAAGAAACAAAAAAGGGTCTATTATTTTTATCATAGGTGTATTTTAAATGATAGAGACAGAATATCGACCAAAGATCCAGGACAAATGCATGATACAAACATTAAAAAATTAGGTTGCCGTTCAGCGAGTAAAATAAATATTTTATCCCCAAGCAAAACAGGACTTGGTACTTGCCAGAGAAACCCTTGTTGGCAATCAGAGGTCAGACGTTCCTTGTAGTTGGTGATCAGGTTTGCACACATCTCAGGTGGGATTTTGGTCCACTCTTTACAGATCTTCTCTAAATCCTTAAAGTGGATGTAAAACCCGATTCATGAAACTTGAGCTGGGCATATGTCTGCAGTGTTTTCTTATCTGTCTTCAAAGCACTATGTCCCATGGCTGTCTCCTGCTCCATTCTTCTGTTATCAGCATGATAACAGACAAGTTCTCCATCAACTGAGATAAAAGCAGCCCAAGTTTTGTGTTGGGTAAAGTGCTATAAAATAGATTAGCAGTGTGCTGAACTATTCAATGAACAGCTCTGAAAGTCTCTACCTATGAGGAGAGGGGGTGTGTGCGCCTTTCCTCCAATCAGCTGTCTTGGCTGTATGCCCAGACTTCACTGCAGTGCTGAACCCGAAGAGAAAAATCAAAAAACACAAACGGAACTTTCTAAAAAATATATAAAAAGATGAAGACAGCAGATATACATGTAAGACTTATGTAGGGAGATTTGTATCATCTGAGGCTGTTCACTTCACTGGGTATATGTGAGTGTTTACATCCACTTTAAGGTTTCTTGGCAAGTCCCACTTCCTGTCCCACTTCCTCCTTCCACCGAGGGGCTGGTTAGGCGATTAAGCTTAATCGCCTACAGCAGCTTCTCCCTGTAGGCGATCGCATGAGACACATGACAGGTCCCATGCCATCGCCTGTCCAATAGGAGAGCGCATGCGCAGTGGGTGCCCGGCCGCCGTGAAGCCGACACTTAGGATGAAGACGCCGCCGGGCGGGGGGGGGGGGGGTGGGGAGAGAGGAGCGGAGCCCCGGCCGGCGCGTCGCTGGATCGTGGAGCAGGCGAGTGTGTGTTTATTAAAAGCCAGCAGCTACACTTTTTGTAGCTGCTGACTTTTAATAAACACTAAATTTGGCTGTAACACCGCTTTAATACCATAGAAAATTTATGGAGGGAGCTGAAACTTGGCCCATTAAAAAAAAAATATTAAAAGCCAGCAGCTACAAATACTGCAGCTGCTGACTTCCGCATTCGCTCGTCACTCTGCTGCTCCCCCCCCCCCCCCCCCATCTACGGTGAGGGAACCAGGAAGTGAAGAGCTCCGGGTTCCCTACGGCGCATGCGCGAGTCGCGCTGCACCCACCGATTGGCTCCCGCTGATCCGCTTTAAGGATTTAGAGAAGATCTGTAAAGGAGAGAGGACCAAAATCCCCCCTGAGATGTGTGGAAACCTGATCACCAACTACAAGAAACATCTGACCTCTGTGATTGCCAATAAGGGTTTCTCCACCAAGTCATATTTTTATTGGGGATCAAATACTTATTTTACTCACTGCAACTCAAGTTATAACATTTGTATCGTGTTTTTTCTGGATTTTTGTCTCCATCATTTAAAATACACCCATGATAAAAATTATAGACCCTTCATTTCTTTGTAAGTCGGCAAAGGCACAAAATCTGCAGGGGATCAAATAATTACGCAAAGCAATTTCCCCAATGTGCTGGAAAATCGTCGTACAAAGGAGAGCAGATCCCTTTTTTTTTTTTTAAGTGTATTTTTGTGCGTGAACTCGAGAGAGAGGAGCCGGACTGCAGGAGTTGGGAGTAGGCAGACCCTCCCCCCGGAGGCAATCGCCATCCTTCTGCATGCCCCTGGTGGCAATGGCGGGTGTGAAGGGGGGCCTCCCACTCACCCCGCCCTACCTGCTCCTCTTGGGAGCCCAACTGGGGCCCAACGGGACCCCAATGGGGCAGGGGGACTCCCCCTATGAGGGAGTGAGGGGGCCTAGCCCACCTAGCCAGCCCTGTAGGTCCTTTGCCTCTCTTTATTTTAAGAGACCGCATGGCCAAACTGCATGTGTTTTAAACCAATTTTGTGTGCGTGCAAGTGTGGTGGTTTTTTTGTAGGGGGGGGGGGGGGGGGGGGTGGGCGTACTAAGCACAGGCGTACCTTGCATAGCACACCCACCGGGAGCCGGGCTGAGACCACCAAACTCAATTCACATGTAGCCGAGACCGGGATCCGAACCCTTGGCTGCAGAGCAGATCCTTTTAAACTCGGAGTAACCGGGGGTCTGTCCATCTATGGTCAACTCAAAAGGCCAACTTTCAGGATTATCACTCTGGTCAGAATGCCAAACCCTCAGCCACCTTTCCCTTAGAGTGGCTCATATATGATGATGCCACATGGCTGCTCTCTACCAAAAAGGAAAGGGTCTTAAAAAAAAAAAAAAAAAAAAAAAAAAAAGGCCTGGAATTCCAGCAATTCTGGTGTCTGCAGATTCCTGGACAGGCAGCTCCCGTAGCCGTGGAGGGGTTAATGCGGTGGCCACGGCGGCCTGGAATGCGCTCATGTGGACCGATTGTGTTTGCCTGGCTGAACGTGCTCTTTGTGAGCTGAATTCTCCATTGTAGACACGGCTCGTCCTATGACCTCAAACAGCTCGCTGGCTGAAAGGAATTCTTCTGGGGAGGGGGGGAAGAGAAAAACCTCCCCAGTCCGGAGATCAGGCCTGCGCTCCTCTCTCTGGAAATTTCGTAAATATTTCCAACGTGCGCACATCCAGACGTGAGAGCACCCTGCGGGAACCAGCGGCCGTTCCCAGGACAAAGAGAAGTGCCAGACCACGCAAGGGCATCTTCATTTTTCCCAAAAATGTACTTTATTTTATCCATCAATTAAGCTTGTGGGGTGTGCAAAGAACATGAGGACGTTCATTGGCTGTATTGCCAGCCTAACCCCAACCTTTCCTGTGCCAGGGATCATCGCCTACATCTATTTCTGTGCCTGGGGGGCATCACATACACCTTTCCAGAGCCAGGGGGCATCACATACGCCTATACTAAATCCAGAACCACGGTGTACACCTTTCTTGTGCCCAGGGAAATCATGTACACCTTTCCTGAGCTTGGTGCCAATGCATACACTTTTCCTGTAGCCAGGGTCATGGCATACACCTTTCCTAAGCCCGGGGCCATCGTGTACAGTTTTCTTGTGCTCTGGCCTGTCCTATGTACCTTTCCTGTGCTTGGTGCCATCAGTACACCCATCTGGAGCCCATGGTTCATCGCCTACACCTGTCCTGTGCTTGGGGGGGGGATCTCCATGTACACCTATCCACCCATCTGGAGCCCACCCATCGCCTACACCTGTCCTGTGCTTGGGGGGGGGATCTCCATGTACACCTATCCTGAGCTCAGGGCCCATAGCCTACACCTGTCCTGTGCCTGGGGCCCATCATGTACACCTATCCTGAGCTCAGGGCCCATAGCCTACACCTGTCCTGTGCCTGGGGCCCATCATGTACATCTATCCTGAGCTCAGGGCCCATAGCCTACACCTGTCCTGTGCCTGGGGCCTATCATGTACACCTATCCTGAGCTCAGGGCCCATAGCCTACACCTGTCCTGTGCCTGGGGCCTATCATGTACACCTATCCTGAGCTCAGGGCCCATAGCCCTATCCTGTCCTGTCCTGGCCTCCCTGTGCCTGGGGGTATCACACCTATCCTGAGCTCAGGGCCCATAGCCTACACCTGTCCTGTGCATGGGGCCTATCATGTACACCTATCCTGAGCTCAGGGCCTATAGCCTACACCTGTCCTTTGCCTGGGGCCTATCATGTACACCTATCCTGAGCTCAGGGCCCATAGCCTACACATTGCCTGTAGCTGTCATGTACACCTATCCCGAGACCATTGGCTACACCTATCCTGAGCTCAGGGCCCATAATGTACACCTATCCTGAGCTCAGGGCCCATAGCCTACACCTGTCCTGTGCCTGGGGCCCAATGTGTACACCTATCCTGAGCTCAGGGCCCATAGCCTACACCTGTCTGTGCCTAGGGCCCATCATGTACACCTATCCTGAGCTTAGGGCCCATAGCCTACACATTGCCTGTAGCCGTCATGTACACCTATCCTGAGACCATTGCCTACACCTTTCCTGTGCCTGGAGCCATCATGTACACCTATCCTGAGCCCAGGGCCCATCGCCTACACCTTTCCTGTGTCCAGCCCCATCATATATACATTTCCTAAACACAGGGCCATCATGTACCCCTTTCCTGAGCTCAGGGCCAGTACCTACCCCTTGCCAAAATCATGGGATACACCTTTCTTATACTTGGGGCTGTCCTATGCGCATTTACCATGCCTGGTAAAATGTGTTGGAGGCGAAAGCCATAGGCCGGTACCCGTGTTGGATTTCATTAGAGTGATCCTGGATTTTTATCCTTTGGATTTAGGGGCGATCAGGTAATAGGATGAAGTCCTGCTTGGCTTGTGGCACATCAGCAGCCAAGAGAATGTCCCAGTGCAATGGGTTTGTCAGGGGTGAAGGTTTTTCTTCATTAATCAAATGATCTCAACCACCACCAGATTAAATCACAGCACAGATGACCACGCAACCCAAAAAAGTTCATAAAAAGGTCCTACCATCCTCCGTAAAATACAGGGCCATGGCCGAGGCTACTGGATGTACGCTGTGGATCTTCCAAGAGCTACACGTAAGAGAAACCCCCGAGACAGGGCACCAGCATTTTCCAAACAGAAAGTGTTTCCCGAACGTTCTTCAGAGCCCAAGAAGCTCAATGAACAAGCAGATCACTGGTAAACCCATCTCCCAATAACGGCTGACACCCGATCAATGAGACACCCCATCATCCAATAAGGACTGGCAGAGGAGGAAACATTTTATCCAAAATGTTATTTACCAATCACAGGACACCTGTGGGAAACATTCGCCAAACTCTCCCGTGAAGCCGCTGGTAGGAGCAGAATGATAGGAACCCCCCCCCCCCAGGGCTCACACACGGAGAAGCACCCCACCAACTATGCATTGGGGTAGCCATGCTGGAGAAAGCGCGGGGGATGGGAAGCAAATAACGACCAGGAAGGGTTTCCTAACTTGACCGAAGAAATGTGGATAAGCGACGCCGGTTCTCGGGTTACCTCTAATCCGGGCTGGCAGAGTGCGCTCTTTTGTTAGACGAGTACAATGGCTCTGGTAGGACGGCTCTTAAAGCTGACAAATTGTAAGGTCTGCTTTTTCATTACACCCCCCCCCCCCCCCCCCCCCCCCATGCAAAAATGCAGGATAAACAAATTAGCACAAAATTTGTAAAAACTGAAGAAACATACTTACCTTATATGCCGATTTCAACCAGCGGTACCTCCGAGGATGATCTCATGGGCCTCCCGGTGGAATGCAGGACAAACTGGGCACCCAAAATCTCACAGAAGGGCCCCCTGTGCAGTGCTCAGGTGTATTCTAATGAGACTTCCCCCCCCCCCCCCCCCCAGAGCCCTACAATGTAACCATGACTGGGCAGAAGGTGAAAAGTATTTTTTTATGTCCCAATTTTCCCTTTTTTTTTTGTATGCATGGTTTAGGCATGAATGGTGGGGGGGGGGGGGGGGGGGGGGAAATCTATTAAATAAGCTGACATTGCAATTTTAGGACAGTTCTGCTTAAGGTGGAACTCCACTCTCCCAATTAACATTGATTATTTTCTCTCTTATACTTTCCTAATGCTAGCAGCGTATCATATTTACAACTTTTTTTTTTTTTTACATTTCTTCAGTTACTTCCTGTTTTTTTGCCTAGGCAAATGATTTGATATACCCGAGTATTTAGGAGAAGAGGAGGAGGCGTTTTCTCAGCTAAGCACACTCTCCTGCATTCATGCTTGAGCTAAGGGCTGATGGATTCAGTAAAAATAAAAAAAATAAAAAAACAGTAATAAATACAGGGCTGATGGATTCAGTAAAAATAAAAAAATAAATAAAAATAAATACAGTAAAACCATGCATAATTCATTCCGGAAGCATGCTTGTAATCCAAAGCATTTGTATATCAAAGCACATTTTCCCATAAGAAATAATGGAAACTCAAAAATGATTCATTCCACAACCATTTTTTCATAGGTCCTTCAGTTTATAGTCCACATAAAAAGATTATAGCAATGTGATTGATTGTGTAACCATAACATGTCCATCCACAAATGGAAGCCTCCACAAGAAGCAAAATCCAGCAGGAGCTCCAGAGTATAAAAGAGAAGAGAGGCGCCTCTAAGTGTAGCAATACGGTTACATTTAATGAAGGCACAACATTTAGAAACTCACATGGTTGACGATTAAAAGAGGCACATCCAAGTATGCAGGGATCCGGGGTAAAGCGATCCACAGACCATCCTCCTCACTGCCATCAGTCTGCAATAGTGACCGGGAAGACTACCCTGCAGGAGAGAGATCTGAAAGCGAGGCTTGAACCGGTCGTGGAAGGGACGACATCAATGACAGTGCAGAGGACGGTCTATGTCGGTCATATGCAATTAGTGAACCTCCAGCTGTTGCAAAACTACAATTCCCATCATGCCTCTGCCTCTTGGTGTCATGCTTGTGGCTGTCTTGCTATGCCTCATGGGACTTGTAGTTCTGCAACAGCTGGGAGGTCCGCTAATTGCATATCCTTGATCTATGTGGACAGCTTTACCCCAGATGCCTCCATACTTAGATGTGCCTCTTTTAATCATCAACAATGTGAGTTTCTAAAAGTTGTACCTTCATTAAATATAACCATATTTCTACTTAGAGGCGCCTCTCTTCTCTTTTATACTCAGTTGTGACATGACGCTACTCTTATATCAAGATCACTTGTATATCAAGTCAAAATTTATAAAAAAAAAAAAAAAAGTTGCTTGTCTTGCAAAATGCTCTCAAACCAAGGTTTTACTGTACTACATGAACCTTCATTTAAGATGGCCACAGTTAGAAATGCTAAGGGGGTGTCTTTTAACCCTTTACCATCCAATCAATGAGTTAGCGTGACTCAAAATGTACGCTCTACCAAAACATGGATGGATGGATGGGGGGGGGGGGGGGGTGATTTTATTAATAAAAAAACAAGCCAAATAGCATCGCTGGTTTTGTTGTGCTCGGACGGAGTAAAGATCCGATTTAAGGCTGCATTCACACCTGAGCGTTTTGTCGCATGAAGCTCAAAAACGCTAGAGGGGAAAAAAAACATTCTCTATGGAGATGGTTCACATCTCCACTTCAAAACGCCGAAAGCTCAAACAAGTCCCGGACCCTTTTTTGTCGCGGGAATCGGGCGGCTTTGGCGTTTTACATTGGTGACAATGACCTGTACAAAATCGCGGTAAAAAACGCTGCGTTTTGTCGCGGCAAATCGCGGTAAAAAAAAAGGCCGCAAATCGCAACGCTCAGGTGTGAATGCAGCCTAAAGGGTGGCCCTATCTGGGCAGTCCTGTGAGCAAATTAAACGCGGTGGCTGTTTCCAGAGCCCTAAAGTGCCTATTTCATCGCAGAAGCGAACAAATTTCAGGGACAACATTCCTCCATCAGGGAAACAGATTTTTCTGATTGGTCAGTAGAAAAAAAAAAAGGGAAGGGGGGCAGAATACCTCGGGAGAGACCTGTAAAGTAGAGTACGGTTTGAAGGTGTACTCACATTAGTGAGGTTGCACGATGCTTGGCTGGGGATTGAGGAGAACAGATCAGTCTCCATGCAGAGCTGATGGATGGCTGCACTCGATGCCGCAGTGCTTTCCAGGTGATCAAGTAGTTTGTACTATTCAGATCCCAGCACACAAAAGGACGGAAACTTGAACTCTTAAAAAAAATAAAAATAATAATAGGAGGTGAGATGAAAAGAGGCACCCATGGTGAACAAAGCAGCTTTGGAGTCAAGCAAAACAGGCTATTAGTATGTTTTGTGGCACTGTAATGGGCACTTTCTCAGGGCAGGTGTACAGAACACTGAAAGGGTGTAAACACAAGATCTAGAAAGATAAAACTACAGTGATATAAAAAAAAAGATAGGATATAAAATTATTGAAATTTTTAATATATATTTTTTACATTTTATCGTCACTTTTTTTATTCAGTACTCTGGACAGCTGGCCTGATGAAGAGCCCATTACAGTGCCTTGAATTGTGTCAATGGTCCGTTTTACTGTTGCTTGCCAATAAATACCCTTTTCAAGAGAAGTCTCCAAAACAGTTTTTTTCACCTTGGGCACTTCGGCCAACTTCACCTTCCGGGGCTCAAGTCTACCACTCACTTCCTCAGGGTGATTTTTAACGGTGGAACAAAAAAATAAATAATCACTGCCAAATCCTTTTGAGGAGAAGATCCTACAAAATGTACCTTTCCGTTCTTTACCTCGACTTCTGACAGCACCTGAAATCCTAATTACGGCAGAATGTTTTCGACCACTGGAATGCATTGGTTTGCGATCTTGGAGTTCCGTGATAGAGTAAAAGCATCAGGGTCTGGAACTATTCCTATAGACCAGGGGTCTCCAAACATTCTAAACAAAGGGCCGGTTTGTTGTCCTTCAGACTCTTGGAGGGCCGGACTTTGGCCAGCGGGAGTGTTGGGCATCGGTGGGAGTAAACATCTGGTATTAGGGGGAGAAAAAGTGCCCTATTGCTGGTATCATAAGGAGGAATAGTACCCCATTAGTGGTATCAGTGGGAGAAATGGTGCTCCATTGTCGGTGTCAGATGGCAGAATAGTGTCTCTCGTATCATTGGGAGGATTAGAGCCCCAAGGGCTGGATAAAGGCAAGCAAAGGGCCGCATCTGGCCCTCGGGCCGCAGTTTGGAGACCACTGCTATAGACCATAGAAAAATTCCTGTGGACTGGGACCACTACTTTTACACTTCAGTTACATTTCCTGGATTTCATGACCTGCCTGGTTGGTAGCTCCACCAGCCGGCTTTCAATTCATCCACAGACATAAGGCAGGTAGGCCAAGTCTCTTGTGTCTGTGGGATCCTGCTTTTCTACGAGTGGCCAACATTTCAGGACCACCTCAGGCTGCATCTAATCGAGTAGGACCTGGCAGGGTACCACTTAGACCCCTCCCACTACGTACCACAGGTGAAGGAATGACATTTATAGCCCAACTGCAGCCAATACTGTTTTGGATGGAGCTGAGAAGGTTTCATTTTCTGCCTGTATTTTGGTTGAGGAGATTAGACCCCCCCCCCCCCCCCCCCGTGTTAGGACAGGAAATTATGGGATATTTTTATTGCCGTCTCTGCCCGCTTTTCCCAGTGACAACCACTTCCTTCATTTCTTGTATGGGTGTCATAAGGACAGGCATGAACAGAAAAAAAAAAGTGTTAGTCATGAACTCTGATAACGTGCTCTCCACATAAGCGGATCATCACAGAGGTGGACTGTGCACACCAGATCAGTGCGTTTTATTGTATGTTCTCAGCCCCCATGAACCCATTTGGATTGTCCCAATCTGAACAGTAAGCGATTGTAATAACTGAAGATCGAAAAAAATGCTCAGCACGCTGGGAAATATCTATATAAATCCCCCAATCTGCCCACCACGGATAGTTCCAATCTTACACAACGCAAAAAAAAAAAAAAACGGCCAAAAGGTTACGTCGGCTGGAACTGACCTCTGTGCATACAGGAAGTAGCCTGACTCGGGGAGGAAGGATACGCTCCGGAACGGTTGGGACACTTTTCTTTTTAACATGGAATGGAGAATGGCTGAGAAGGGCCAGAAACAGAGTGGGCCCAACCACTCATTGGCAGAACAATGGGAGGGGGGGGGGGGGGAATTAGGTACAGGTCACTCAGCAGCAGAACAGCCAGGTGGGGCGGGTCAATAAGGCAGCCCACTCACTGACAGAAAGCCTGGTTGAGTGGGAGGGGTCAATCATTGACAGGAGAGGGTGGGCTCAGACTAGAAACTCATTGGTACAACGGCCAGAGTTGTCATGCTGTCCAGATGGGTTGGGGAAAAAATCAATCGGACCACTTATTGACAGATGGGCGGGGAAGGAGGAAGAGGAGTCAGGCTGACCACTATTGGCAGGAGTGGGCATGCTGTTGTGGGATTAGGTCTGTCACTCATTGGCTGGGAAAGACCTTTAGTAGACAATTCACCAAATGGACAGCAATGGTCATTACTACCACCCCTGCCTGTGGCTGGCATCACCCTTCCCCATGGCATAGATTTTTCAGCCCGCTGTCCCCATCCATTTGGACTAATTGAAGCTCATTATCCAGAATATTATGAAACTGATACAACCGACTGCGGATACAAAGACAGGTCCGGGCAGATCCCCGGTGACACTACAAACCGACAGCTGCTGGTCAGTGGGACCAAAACTGCCAACGATGGTAACTGGCTCCCAAATGTTAACTACAATACAACCAACACCAGGGTCCAACACCAGACACCGTAGGGTCCAACACCAGATCAGTGGGACAAACCTGAACTACATATCACTGTATCTAGCACATATAGCACCATATACCCAACAATGATCACTGGCCCCCAGGCCAATCTAAACTACTTATTCCTATAATCTATGTGACAGGGGAAAGGGGGGAGTGAAACTTCAGATTCCGGGACTAACCTGAACAATGTATGAAGCAAAGATGGGGGGGTGGGGGTGCTTTACAGTGGATACCCCGGAGGATGATCACTGGCTCCCAGACCAACCTCTACTACATATAGATGCCGGGGTCGTATTTTTGGGCACCTAGGGAGTTCACTGATTACTGGGGGGGGCGTGTCAATCATTCAACACACAGCACATTATTTAATACATTTACAGGTAATCTCATTGCTGGGGGTATAAAGTGGGGCAGTTTCGGGGGAGAATAGTGCCCGCGGCCTCCGAAGTGCCCAAGAACAACGAGCGGAGGGTTACAGGCGAGAACATTTATAATGTTGATTGAACGCAAGCAAAAAAAAAAAAAAAAGACAGCAGTAATCTCACTGAACAATTTAACCCCTTTATGCCAAACACATCGACTCACATCTCACCCCCACCCAGACATTTTCAGCCCAAATGACGGTGGCGCTCAGAGGTGCCCGTATGCCCGAGGCTCTCGTCTCCCACCTGCATTAGCAGACTCAGCACATTGGGGGTTAAATCAGGAGATATACATTGCAGCGGCCAAGACGGGAACAGAGCGGCCATTGTCTGCCTCTTATTCCAACACTTAACCCCCTGTGAGCCGGAGAGGGGTTGCTCGGCGTGCCCAGAATACCAGCCAATACTCTGGAAGGGGGGCGTCAGAACCCGAGCTCCATGGCAGGAATCAGAATGCAACAGATATTATATATATATATGATTAATGACACAAATTAGGATTAATGAATGGCGGGTAGAACTCAACATATGTGAAAATTACGATAAAAAAAAAAAAAGCGCGACTTAGACTTCCAATCTGCTGAGGGGGGAGGTGGCTGGCACTTGTAGTTCCTGTGACCAGCAGGCACAGAAAACCTGGTGTTTTGAACCCATTGCCCTGGCAGGTCTGTCCAATCCAACAAATACTCAGCAAACTGGCATTACTTGGCAGATCAGACAGACCCACGTACATGTTGGGGGGGGGGGGGGGGGGGGGGGCTGCCATATCTGCCACATGGGCAAACAATTCACCTGAACACGTGGCGGCAGATCCAACCTGAGAAAAACGCGGGTGAATTGGCACAGCAGATTGGGCATGTTGGCAAATTTGCTGAATTCACTGGACCAGAGGAACCACGGGTTCAGCGAACATGCAGGAAATGGACACCGAGGGGCTCCTTGTACAATGGACAGACCCGGACACATTGGGGGGATTCACCGGACTGCCCGCGTCTGCCGCACATGCACAGAATTCGGTGAAATCGGAAATTTCTGACACATGGTGGCACATCGGTTTGTCCTATCTGGGGATAACGTGGTGTGCCAGTCACTGCCAGCATGTTTTTTTTTTGGGAGATGGGAATTCACCGCCAGACTCACTAACCAGGGGAACGGTTATCCGGTGAATGTGGTGTGAATCTTCCTTCTCACAGAACAGACAGACCCGGGACAATTCACACATTAATAAGGGAATACAGTGTGCCGGGAAATACTTCCAGCATGCCGGATTTGCCGAATCGTCTGACCCCCCCCCCCATTCATTTGTCTGGCTGTGAAGTCGGTGAATCTTCCAACGTATGTTGGGGGATTCAATGAATTCCCAGCAGGACACATGAATAGGGGGGGGCAGATAATTTGGCGAATCCGGTGTGCTGGGAGTCGTATGCGACCCGTCCAGGACTTTCCCCGGGATTGGCCGGACACGCCGGGTTAGTAATCAGGACACTCACCGAAATACTCCTTCTTCATGTGCATCTCCAGCTCCTTCTCCAGCTCCAGGGTGAGCGCCTCCAGCCTCTTCTCGGCCTGGCTCGGCCCGCTCTCCTTGGACGGCGTCACCTGGTACGGCACCTTGAAGCGGTGGAGGGTGGCGGAGCCCTTGGCGGCGCTGAAGTTGTAGGTGACCCCCGAGGAGTTGCTGAGCTCGTCGTGCCGCGGCGGGGACTGGGCGAGGACTCTGTAGTGGCACGGCTCTCCACCGGGATCCTCTTCCTGTACGCTGGGGCCCAGCATGGAGGAGCGGGGGGAGGGCACTGGCAGGTCGCCGTACGCCCCCAGGGACCCCCGGGAGCTGCGGGAACTCCGGGAGCTGTGGCTGGAGATGCTGGAGCGCGGGCTGGCCACCGACGGGTTGCAGGAGCCCAGCGTGGCGGCCCGGCCGTCCTGCATGAGGCAGACGCTGGAACGCGGGCTCACCAGGACCCCGTCCGCCTCGTGGTTGGCCATCATCGCCGACACCGCGTAGCGCGGGTCCGAGTAGCTGGAACGCGGGCTGGTGGTGCAGGAGTACTGGCTGGCGGTGCTGGAACGCGGGCTGGCGTGCCGCTGGTCGTAGCCCATGCTGATGCCGCTGGTGCGGTTGCTGCTGGGTTTGGAGCCGCCGCCGTCGTAGCCGGTCAGACTGGCGCGGGGACTCGAGTGCTTGCTGGTGTCGCTGGCCGTGCTGGCGTAACTGGAGCGCGGGCTCAGAACCGAACCTTCGTACTGACCACCCGGGACCACCAGGCTGGAGCGCGGGCTCAGGGCGCTGACGCTGGAGCGTGGGCTGCTGGAGGAGGAGGGGTACAAGGGACCCCGGCCTGGGGGGCCACCCTCATAACCGGCCCTATACAGCTCCGCAGAGTACCTCTTCCCTCTCTCACCCACATAACACGGCAAAGCCACCTCAGACTGGCAGCTGGACTCCTCTAGGCACAGACCTTCCATCAGCCGGCCGGCCTGCAGGCTCAGCTCCTCCGAGAACCGATCCATGGAAAGCAGACTACACCGACATAGGCGGCCGGGGGCCCCCGCACTACTTCCCGCCTTCCCCGGCCGGAGGAATGTGCGGAGGAACACAGCGCACTGCGGCTCTGAGGAATGTCACCGCCCCTCTAACGGAGAGAGGATGCGAGAAAACACCGCCCACCGCTGGGATCAATCCGCCTCCATGAGAGAGAAAGCGCAGAGAGTACCGCCCAACGACCCTCCCCCTGAAGAAAAAGCATTGCCAACCGCTAGGATCGCTCCGCCCACTAGGAAAGAGGCATTGCCCAACGCTAGGATCACTCCGCCCCCTAAGAAAGAAGCATTTCCCCCCCCTTTGGAATAACTCCGCCCCCATGAGAGAATAAGCGGATAGAGTCCCGCCCAACACTGATCACTCCGCCCCCATGAGAGAATAAACGGATTAGAGAGATCCGCCCACCACTATAATCAGTCCGCCCCCCTAAGAAACAAGCATTGCTCACCTCTGGAATATAACTCCACCCCATGAGCGAAAAAGCGGATTATAGAGTCCCGCCCAACACTGATCACTCCACCCCTATGACAAAATAAACGGATTAGAGAGATCCGCCCACCACTATAATTAGTCAGCCCCCCTAAGAAACAAGCATTGCTCACCTCTGGAATAACTCCACCCCCATGAGAGGAAAAACGGATTATAAAGTCCCGCCCAACACTGATCACTCCGCCCCCATGAGAGAATACATATTTAAAGAGCACCGCCCACCACTGGAATTACTCCGCCCCCACAAAAAAATAGAGCGCGAAAGAGCACCGCCCAATTAATTACACACCAGCCACTGAGAGAGTAAGAGGCAGAACTCCGCGCACCGCTGGCAGAGCACCGCCCCCTGCATAGGCAAACTCTACCAGCACCAATCCGCTCACCTGACAGATAACTCCGCCCCCTGCATAGGCTGACACTACCAGCACCACTCCGCCCACCTGCCAGATAACTCCACCCCCAATAATTACCTCCTCGCGGGAAACCGCTCACTTCAGAGAAAGCTCCGCCCCTTACCACAAACTGGGACTACATTTCATTCAGGAGACCGTGTGCTGTACATACACTCCATACACTGTACTGAGGAGACTGTGTGCTGTACATACACTCCATACACTGTACTGAGGAGACTGTGTGCTGTACATACACTCCATACACTGTACTGAGGAGACTGTGTGCTGTACATACACTCCATACACTGTACTGAGGAGACTGTGTGCTGTACATACACTCCATACACTGTACTGAGGAGACTGTGTGCTGTACATACACTCCATACACTGTACTGAGGAGACCGTGTGCTGTACATACACTCCATACACTGTACTGAGGAGACTGTGTGCTGTACTGTACACTCCATACACTGTACTGAGGAGACTGTGTGCTGTACATACACTCCATACACTGTACTGAGGAGACTGTGTGCTGTACTGTACACTCCATACACTGTACTGAGGAGACTGTGTGCTGTACTGTACATACACTCCATACACTGTACTGAGGAGACCGTGTGCTGTACATACACTCCATACACTGTACTGAGGAGACCGTGTGCTGTACATACACTCCATACACTGTACTGAGGAGACTGTGTGCTGTACATACACTCCATACACTGTACTGAGGAGACTGTGTGCTGTACATACACTCCATACACTGTACTGAGGAGACTGTGTGCTGTACATACACTCCATACACTGTACTGAGGAGACTGTGTGCTGTACATACACTCCATACACTGTACTGAGGAGACTGTGTGCTGTACATACACTCCATACACTGTACTGAGGAGACCGTGTGCTGTACATACACTCCATACACTGTACTGAGGAGACCGTGTGCTGTACATACACTCCATACACTGTACTGAGGAGACTGTGTGCTGTACATACACTCCATACACTGTACTGAGGAGACCGTGTGCTGTACATACACTCCATACACTGTACTGAGGAGACTGTGTGCTGTACATACACTCCATACACTGTACTGAGGAGACCGTGTGCTGTACATACACTCCATACACTGTACTGAGGAGACCGTGTGCTGTACATACACTCCATACACTGTACTGAGGAGACTGTGTGCTGTACATACACTCCATACACTGTACTGAGGAGACCGTGTGCTGTACATACACTCCATACACTGTACTGAGGAGACTGTGTGCTGTACATACACTCCATACACTGTACTGAGGAGACTGTGTGCTGTACATACACTCCATACACTGTACTGAGGAGACTGTGTGCTGTACATACACTCCATACACTGTACTGAGGAGACTGTGTGCTGTACATACACTCCATACACTGTACTGAGGAGACCGTGTGCTGTACATACACTCCATACACTGTACTGAGGAGACCGTGTGCTGTACATACACTCCATACACTGTACTGAGGAGACTGTGTGCTGTACATACACTCCATACACTGTACTGAGGAGACCGTGTGCTGTACATACACTCCATACACTGTACTGAGGAGACTGTGTGCTGTACATACACTCCATACACTGTACTGAGGAGACTGTGTGCTGTACATACACTCCATACACTGTACTGAGGAGACTGTGTGCTGTACATACACTCCATACACTGTACTGAGGAGACTGTGTGCTGTACATACACTCCATACACTGTACTGAGGAGACTGTGTGCTGTACATACACTCCATACACTGTACTGAGGAGACTGTGTGCTGTACATACACTCCATACACTGTACTGAGGAGACCGTGTGCTGTACATACACTCCATACACTGTACTGAGGAGACCGTGTGTGCTGTACATACACTCCATACACTGTACTGAGGAGACTGTGTGCTGTACATACACTCCATACACTGTACTGAGGAGACCTGTGTGCTGTACATACACTCCATACACTGTACTGAGGAGACCGTGTGCTGTACATACACTCCATACACTGTACTGAGGAGACTGTGTGCTGTACATACACTCCATACACTGTACTGAGGAGACTGTGTGCTGTACATACACTCCATACACTGTACTGAGGAGACTGTGTGCTGTACATACACTCCATACACTGTACTGAGGAGACCGTGTGCTGTACATACACTCCATACACTGTACTGAGGAGACTGTGTGCTGTACATACACTCCATACACTGTACTGAGGAGACTGTGTGCTGTACATACACTCCATACACTGTACTGAGGAGACCGTGTGCTGTACATACACTCCATACACTGTACTGAGGAGACTGTGTGCTGTACATACACTCCATACACTGTACTGAGGAGACCTGTGTGCTGTACATACACTCCATACACTGTACTGAGGAGACTGTGTGCTGTACATACACTCCATACACTGTACTGAGGAGACTGTGTGCTGTACATACACTCCATACACTGTACTGAGGAGACTGTGTGCTGTACATACACTCCATACACTGTACTGAGGAGACTGTGTGCTGTACATACACTCCATACACTGTACTGAGGAGACTGTGTGCTGTACATACACTCCATACACTGTACTGAGGAGACTGTGTGCTGTACATACACTCCATACACTGTACTGAGGAGACTGTGTGCTGTACATACACTCCATACACTGTACTGAGGAGACTGTGTGCTGTACATACACTCCATACACTGTACTGAGGAGACTGTGTGCTGTACATACACTCCATACACTGTACTGAGGAGACTGTGTGCTGTACATACACTCCATACACTGTACTGAGGAGACTGTGTGCTGTACATACACTCCATACACTGTACTGAGGAGACTGTGTGCTGTACATACACTCCATACACTGTACTGAGGAGACTGTGTGCTGTACATACACTCCATACACTGTACTGAGGAGACTGTGTGCTGTACATACACTCCATACACTGTACTGAGGAGACTGTGTGCTGTACATACACTCCATACACTGTACTGAGGAGACTGTGTGCTGTACATACACTCCATACACTGTACTGAGGAGACTGTGTGCTGTACATACACTCCATACACTGTACTGAGGAGACTGTGTGCTGTACATACACTCCATACACTGTACTGACTGTGTGGTACATACACTCCATACAGACTGAGGAGACTGTGTGCTGTACATACACTCCATACACTGTACTGACCGTGTGCTGGTACACTCCATACAGACTGAGGAGACCGTGTGCTGTACATACACTCCATACACTGTACTGAGGACTGTGTGCTGTACATACACTCCATACACTGAGGAGACCGTGTGCTGTACATACACTCCATACACTGTACTGAGGAGACTGTGTGCTGTACATACACTCCATACACTGTACTGAGGAGACTGTGTGCTGTACATACACTCCATACACTGTACTGAGGAGACCGTGTGCTGTACATACACTCCATACACTGTACTGAGGAGACTGTGTGCTGTACATACACTCCATACACTGTACTGAGGAGACTGTGTGCTGTACATACACTCCATACACTGTACTGAGGAGACTGTGTGCTGTACTGTACACTCCATACACTGTACTGAGGAGACTGTGTGCTGTACATACACTCCATACACTGTACTGAGGAGACTGTGTGCTGTACATACACTCCATACACTGTACTGAGGAGACTGTGTGCTGTACATACACTCCATACACTGTACTGAGGAGACTGTGTGCTGTACATACACTCCATACACTGTACTGAGGAGACCGTGTGCTGTACATACACTCCATACACTGTACTGAGGAGACTGTGTGCTGTACATACACTCCATACACTGTACTGAGGAGACTGTGTGCTGTACATACACTCCATACACTGTACTGAGGAGACCGTGTGCTGTACATACACTCCATACACTGTACTGAGGAGACTGTGTGCTGTACATACACTCCATACACTGTACTGAGGAGACTGTGTGCTGTACTGTACACTCCATACACTGTACTGAGGAGACTGTGTGCTGTACATACACTCCATACACTGTACTGAGGAGACTGTGTGCTGTACATACACTCCATACACTGTACTGAGGAGACTGTGTGCTGTACATACACTCCATACACTGTACTGAGGAGACTGTGTGCTGTACATACACTCCATACACTGTACTGAGGAGACTGTGTGCTGTACATACACTCCATACACTGTACTGAGGAGACTGTGTGCTGTACATACACTCCATACACTGTACTGAGGAGACTGTGTGCTGTACATACACTCCATACACTGTACTGAGGAGACTGTGTGCTGTACATACACTCCATACACTGTACTGTACACACTGGTGGAGAGAGGGGTCTGTCTTGATGGGGGGTAGGGTCTGTACTGGTGGAGGGGGGGTGGTTTATCCTGAGGGGGGTCTGTACTGGTGGAGGGGGGTCTGTACTGGTAGAGGGGAGAGGTTTATCCTGAGGGGGGGTCTGTATTGGTGGAGGGGGGTGGTTTATCCTGACAGGGGTCTGTACTGGTAGAGGGGAGAGGTTTATCCTGGGGGGGTCTGTACTGATGGAAGGGGTGGTCTGTACTAAGAAGGGGGTCTGTACTGGTAGAGGGGAGTGGTTTATCCTTAGGGGGGGGTCTGTACTGGTGGAGGGGAGAGGTTTATCCTGGGGGGGTCTGTACTGATGGAAGGGGTGGTCTGTACTAAGAAGGGGGGTCTGTACTGGTGGAGGGGAGAGGTTTATCCTGAGGGGGGTCTGTATTGGTGGAGGGGGGTGGTTTATCCTGACAGGGGTCTGTACTGGTAGAGGGGGGGGTGGTTTATCCTGAGGGGGGTCTGTACTGATGGAAGGGGAGTGGTTTATCCTAAGGGGGGTCTGTACTGATGGAAGGGGTGGTCTGTACTAAGAAGGGGGTCTGTACTGGTGGAGGGGAGTGGTTTATCCTTAGGGGGGGTCTGTACCGGTGGAGGGGAGAGGTTTATCCTGACAGGGGTCTGTACTGATGGAAGGGGTGGTCTGTACTAAGAAGGGGGTCTGTACTGGTGGAGGGGAGTGGTTTATCCTTAGGGGGGGTCTGTACCGGTGGAGGGGAGAGGTTTATCCTGACAGGGGTCTGTACTGATGGAAGGGGTGGTCTGTACTAAGAAGGGGGTCTGTACTGGTGGAGGGGAGAGGTTTATCCTGAGGGGGGTCTGTACTGATGGAAGGGGTGGTCTGTACTAAGAAGGGGGTCTGTACTGGTAGAGGGGAGTGGTTTATTCTTAGGGGGGGTCTGTACCGGTGGAGGGGAGAGGTTTATCCTGAGGGGGGTCTGTTCTGGTGGAGGAGGGGGGATGGTTTATCCTGAGGGGGGTCTGTACTGGTGGAGGGAAGTGGTTTATCCTGAGGGGGGTCTGTACTGGTGGAGGGAAGTGGTTTATCCTGAGGGTGGGTCTGTTTTGGTAGAGGGGATGGTTTATCTTGAGGGGGGGTCTGTACATGTCGTTAGTATGCTGGATGTAATGTTAGACAATTGTTTTAGGGTGAATCTCCACATTACCCGGGATCCTTACATGATCTCCTAACAATAAACAAAATACAGGAAGAGAAGCAGAGTACTTTATTGGGACCTGTTAGAAAGACCCCCGGACATAGTACAGGAGATGGTCAGAGACTGTAGACATGATACAGGAGACGGTCAGAGACTGCAGACATAGTACAGGAGACGGTCAGAGACTGCAGACATAGTACAGGAGACGGTCAGAGACTGCAGACATAGTACAGGAGACGGTCAGAGACTGCAGACATGATACAGGAGACGGTCAGAGACTGCAGACATGATACAGGAGACGGTCAGAGACTGCAGACATAGTACAGGAGATGGTCAGAGACTGTAGACATGATACAGGAGACGGTCAGAGACTGCAGACATAGTACAGGAGACGGTCAGAGACTGCAGACATAGTACAGGAGACGGTCAGAGACTGCAGACATGATACAGGAGACGGTCAGAGACTGCAGACATGATACAGGAGACGGTCAGAGACTGCAGACATGATACAGGAGACGGTCAGAGACTGCAGACATAGTACAGGAGATGGTCAGAGACTGTAGACATGATACAGGAGACGGTCAGAGACTGCAGACATAGTACAGGAGACGGTCAGAGACTGCAGACATAGTACAGGAGACGGTCAGAGACTGCAGACATGATACAGGAGACGGTCAGAGACTGCAGACATGATACAGGAGACGGTCAGAGACTGCAGACATGATACAGGAGACGGTCAGAGACTGGAGACATGGCACAGGAGATGGTCAGAGACTGGAGACATGATACAGGAGATGGTCAGAGACTGGAGACATGGCACAGGAGATGATTAGAGACTGCAGACAATAGTACAGAAGATGGTCCATTAGACCCCTTTCACACTGGAGGGGTTTTTCAGGTGCTTCAGCGTTAAAAATAGCGCCTGAAAAAAGCCTCATCTGCAATCCCAGTGTGAGAGCCCGGGGGCCTTTCACACTTGGGCAGTGCGCTGGAAGAACGTCCAAAAATGTCCTGCAAGTAGCTTCTTTGAGGCACTGTAGTGTGTGTGTGTGTGTGTGTGTGTGTGTGTGTGTGTGTGTGTGTGTGTGTGTGTGTGTACACATCGGTGGCGGCACGGTGCTTCCCCTGCCATCAACATAAAAAAGAAAAACGCAATCAAGCTTCGAGGGTCGTAGTGACCTGGGGTGGTCCTAACCCACCACTGACCAAAATGTGGGGTTTCTGACACTTATGGTTCCGGAGATACGGGGCTCCTTGCGCAGCCTGTCAGAAGCTACATACAGAGCGGCCAGTTTAAATACAAGCTGACACACTCTTGTTTGCAGTAGATTGAGAGGATGAGCTCTCAGTACCTCTCAGTTCTTGTCAGAAGCACTGAGCTCAATGATCAGCTTGGCGGGTTGGACCAATAGTAAAGCACCTTTGGAACAAGCTGTCCAATAAAAATGTTGCAGTGGAGGCACGCCTCTCACTGCAGTGTCATAGAAGGGAAAAGCATGTAAGAATTACCCACAATCCCATGTTTTTCTCACACAGTTACGAGAGAGAATGAGAATCTGCTGCCTGCTGAAAAGGTACAAGCTAAATGATATATTATTATGCTATATGTTATAAGATTATCACTTATCACTTTACTGTGAAATTACTGGTTGGAATTTATAACTTCAAACTTTAGTAATTTGTCCGTTAAGCCACCTGCTCGAGTACAGATTTAGAAAATATAGTAAATTACCTTAAAAATAATTTGTATATTACTTATGGTAATTAACCCCTTGCCACCCAGGCCAATTCTGACACCTTTTCTCCTATTTGCACAGCAGTTTTTAAACGTGTTTCATGAATAATAATAATATTATAAAAAAACATTAACCACTTCCTGCCCAAGGACGTCTCCCCCCCCCCACCTGTGCTTGCTTCTCCGGGCTCTCCCATGTCATTGGGGACCCAGAAAAACGATCGGCCAGCATCGGATGAGAAGCATAGAGATTTCTGGTGACCAGATGGTCACCAGTCATCTCTATGACCGCCAGAGGCCTGAGCGCGACGTTATGACGTCACGCCGGGGTACCCAGAAGTAAACCAAGCCGCGATCGTGGCTGAAAGCATGAGATCTGTCAATTTTTTTTTCACGATCTCATGCTTTCCAGCCTGGAGGAGAGATATGGGGTCGGACCGTTGTTGTCAAAAAGTCTGATCGTGTGTATGGGATAGGCCTTTAGGCTTCATCTAACATACGTGTAATGGATTAGCTGGTGCGGGGCGCCATCTAGTGGCCGATCTACAAATATGTGGAAAGCCTGAACTTTGTATACATCAGATATTTCTGATTATTGAAATCATGTAAATATTTAATGGAACCCCCCCATGCTGCTTAGCAAAGTGTTATTTGTTTTATTTTTAAAAATCTTTCACAGGAACATATCAGTTATCGAGAATCAGTACAACTAAAATTCCTTTTCAAGAAAAACAGCCACACTGCTGGAAAATAGGTTCAAGAACTTATTTATCAATCCAGAGATTCACCTAAAACCTCTTATGACAAATGGGCTTGTTGGTTATATTTTAAAAATTCAACTGAGTTTCATTTATTAACCACTTAAGCCCCGGACCAATATCCTGCTAAGGACCAGAGGGGTTTTTACAATTTGACACTGCGCTGCTTTAACTGGTAATTGCGCGGTCATGCAATGTTGTACCGAAACAAAATTTACGTCCTTTTCTTCCCACAGATAGAGCTTTCTTTTGATGGTATTTGAGTGTGTCTGCGATTTTTATTTTTTGCGATATAAACAAATTTTGAAAAACAATGGATATTTTCTACTTTTTGTTATAAGAAAAAAAAAAAATCGAATAAACTAAAAATTTTAGCCAAAGATTTAGGCCAAAATGTATTCAGCCACATGTCTTTAGTAAAAAAAAAAACAAAAAACAAACGCAACATAAAAAAAAAAAAAAAAAAAAATAGCGGCAACAGTGACACTTAGGCTGCATTCACACCCGAGCGACAAATCGCCTGTCGCCCATGCCGCTGGAGGGGCGAATCCCCATTCATGTCTATAGAGATGGTTCACATCTCTGAAACGCTGAACGCCTGTCGCCTGAAAAAAAGTCCCGGACCCTTTTTTTTAGGCGACATTGGCGTTCGGCCATAGACATCAATGGGGATGATTTGTAAAAAAAAAAAAATGAATCGAATCGCGGCAAGTAATGCTCAGGTGTCAATGCAGCCTAATACAGCGATCAGAAAACCGATCGCTTAGTGACACTGGCAATAGGGGGTAAAAGGGGTTAACTAGGGCGTGATCAAGGGGTTAAACCTTTATTAGGGGGGGGGGTACAGGGTTACCCTGGACCTAACACCAATTGCCTGTCACACTGACACTAAATGCAGTGATCAGTAATTATATGATCACTTCTATTAGTGACACTGTGATAGGGGGCTGGGGGTGATCTGAAGGGGTTAATGTACCTGTGTGTGGTAGTGTAGTGTTGTGCAACTTGCTGTGTGAGGTCTTCTCTCCCCTCACCAGAAGGAAAATACCGCCGAGAGGAGAGGTGACATCACTTCCTCTGCCTGTGTTTACGTTACACAGGCAGAGGGGGGGGGGGGGGACAGAAACAATCAGCCTCCCCCGCATCCCGGATCGCTCCCAGACCCGCGGGAAGGCTGGGACATGGCGGCACATCCATCAGCCTGTACGTGCCATTCTGTGGACGTATATTTACATGTGGCGGTCGTTAAGCAGTTAAAGAATGCCTCACTGTGAAATTATGTACCCTTTCTCGATTCTCCTCCTACTATGATTTTGATGAGGTTATATATTCCTTTTGAGGCAGAGCGCCCACTCAGGAAGGGGCTCCCTCCATCGCAGCAACCGCAGAGCGCCCACTCAGGAAGGGGCTCCCTCCATCGCAGCAACCACAGAGCGCCCACTCAGGAAAGGGCTCCCTCCATCGCAGCAACCGCAGAGCGCCCACTCAGGAAGGGGCTCCCTCCATCGCAGCAACCGCAGAGCGCCCACTCAGGAAGGGGCTCCCTCCAATCGCAGCAACCGCAGAGCGCCCACTCAGGAAGGGGCTCCCTCCATCGCAGCAACCGCAGAGCGCCCACTCAGGAAGGGGCTCCCTCCATCGCAGCAACCGCAGAGCGCCCACTCAGGAAGGGGCTCCCTCCATCGCAGCAACCGCAGAGCGCCCACTCAGGAAGGGGCTCCCTCCATCGCAGCAACCGCAGAGCGCCCACTCAGGAAGGGGCTCCCTCCAATCGCAGCAACCGCAGAGCGCCCACTCAGGAAGGGGCTCCCTCCATCGCAGCAACCGCAGAGCGCCCACTCAGGAAGGGGCTCCCTCCATCGCAGCAACCGCAGAGCGCCCACTCAGGAAGGGGCTCCCTCCATCGCAGCAACCGCAGAGCGCCCACTCAGGAAAGGGCTCCCTCCATCGCAGCAACCGCAGAGCGCCCACTCAGGAAGGGGCCCATCTCAGTGACCTCAAACCCACCCAGGATAGTCATCACTCATGGTTATACAAGACGTGTTTTTATTTGGTCCTTTCAGAGAATACAGTAAGGAGCAGTACTGAGTTTTACAAAACAAGGAATATAAATAACCTGAAAACAAAGCACACAGTTCTTGCCGAGCATGGACAGCGTCCGGCCTACAGTAACGTACAGAGCACCTGTCACTGCAGGAGAGCTCTGCCCCCTACAGGGAGCCAAGGGTATGTGATGCAGCACTTTGTAGGGTGTGAGAAACATTCTGCTCTAGAAAGTCCCTTTTCTAACCTAGGTATAAAAAATACGTACAAACATAAATACAAAAACGTATCCGGATACCACAGTATGGCGTGCTAAACGTGTAACCGAAGAAGGGGTCCCGCCGCACACAACAGCCACAAAGCACATAATTAAAATCATGGCTTTTAAATGTCAGAGAATCGCAAAAGAAGAGGGCCGCTGGGTTTGATGGCGTGACGAGGGGGACGGGGAGTTCTAGCTACAGACGTTTAAACACACCCTAACAGAAGTCACATGACAAAATATGAACATTTGTAGCAGTGTGCAGGGGGTGCTCAGTCCAGCGCAATGATGTCATCATCCTGCTCTTCTGCTGGATCCACACGCTTCTTTTTACTGCTCACGACATCATCGCCTGACAGCTTCCTCTTTAGAGTGGCGCTCTCCATGTTGACATCAGTGTTGCTGGAAGACGGAGCCTCCTCGTCTGAATCCATGATCAACACATCATCTTGTTCTGGTGCTAAATAGAGAGCGAAAGAGTGACGACATCTGAATCAGAACTGCTACTACAGCACAATGCAGAACTTTCATTAGACACCAGAACTGGTGACCCAGCTCTGCTACTACTACCCCCAACTGTATCTTAAAATGTAAGTTACTCTGGTACAGATTAATTTGACTTTTTGAGTCTTTTCTGTACAATACAGCACTGCAGAATATGTCAGAGCGATAAAAAAAAGGATCTAAAAATAGTGCGAATGCTGTAAGGGGACATTAGAGTGTAAGCTCCTCTGGTGAGGAGACTGATGGGACTGGCTCAGTAGTCTCTGTATAGCACTGCGGTATATGACAGAGCTATGTAAATGTATAATTATTATAATACTACTACTAATATGGGGAGATGGAAGAAGAAGTAGTTCTTCTCTTAAACCCTACTAACAGGGCAGGTTCCCTCTCTCCTTACCTCTGGATGTTGAGGGTTGTGCTCCATCATCACTGCCGTTGGTAATACTGGTACTGGCCCCTTCTGCTGGTTGCTGTGGAGCCTTTTCAGGTGCATCCCCCACAACTTCAAACTCCACGTCTTTCTCCAAATCCTCCCTGGAAATACATAAGAAAAATAAATCAACTGCAGAAAGGAAGTAGAAGCAGGAAACACTGGAAGAGATTAACTAAAACTGGAGCACACAGAATCTGGTGCAGCGGTGCTTAGTAACCAGCTTCTGGACTCTGCTTGTTTAACCACTTCCCCACCGCGCCATAAGCATTTTACTGCTACGGCGCGGTGGAGTTACTTTGACACAACGTCCCTGGGACGTCGTCGTGCACTTCCGCGATTGCGCGTCCCCTGGGACGCGCTCGCGAAAGTGTCCGTGCTCGCCGGGTCTGGAAGACCCGGCGCATCACGGATCACGGTAAATTGCCGCTGATAGCGGCCGTTTACCACGTGATCGCGCCGTCAAATGACGGCGCGATCACTTGTAAACAAACCGGCGTCATTTGATGACGCCGGTTCCTCCCTCTCCTCTCTGTACAGTGTGCGAGGAGAGGGGGGGGGGGGAGGGGGGTGTCAGCAGCTGAGCTGTGGCTGGATCTGTGACAAATGCAGTCACAGATCCAGCCATCCCTCAAAACATCCCAGCTCTGCAATCCCCCAGTACCCTGCAATACCCCAGTACCCGACAATACCACAGTACCCGGCAATACCACAGTACCCGGCAATACCACAGTACCCGGCAATACCACAGTACCCGGCAATACCACAGTACCCGGCAATACCACAGTACCCGGCAATACCACAGTACCCGGCAATACCACAGTACCCGGCAATACCACAGTACCCGGCAATACCACAGTACCCGGCAATACCACAGTACCCGGCAATACCACAGTACCCGGCAATACCACAGTACCCGGCAATACCACAGTACCCGGCAATACCACAGTACCCGGCAATACCACAGTACCCGGCAATACCACAGTACCCGGCAATACCACAGTACCCGGCAATACCACAGTACCCGGCAATACCACAGTACCCGGCAATACCCCAGTACCCGGCAATACCCCAATACCCGGCAATACCCCAATACCCGGCAATACCCCAATACCCGGCAATACCCCAATACCCGGCAATACCCCAATACCCGGCAATACCCGGCAATACCCCAATACTCGGCAATACCCCAATACTCGGCAATACCCCAATACTCGGCAATACCCCAATACTCGGCAATACCCCAATACTCGGCAATACCCCAATACTCGGCAATACCCCAATACTCGGCAATACCCCAATACTCGGCAATACCCCAATACTCGGCAATACCCCAATACCCTGCATGATACTTTGCAATACCCCAATACTCTGCGAAACTGCCTATGGGGATTTTTAAGTAGCGAAGTTTGGCGCCATTCCACGAGTGTGCGCAATTTTGAAGTGTGACATGTTGGGTATCTATTTACTCGGCGTAACTTCATCTTTCATATTTTGAAAAAAAATTGGGCTAACTTTACTGTTTTGTTTTGTTTTAAGCACAAAACAGTTTTTTTTAAAAACACGCGTTCAATACATTTCTGCGAAAATACCGTGCGAGATAAAAAGTTGTAACGGCCGCCATTGTATTCTCTAGGGTCTTTTCTAAAAAAGCATATATAATGTTTTGGGGTTCTATGTAATTTTCTAGCAAATAAATGATGATTTTTCCATGTAGGAGAGAAATGTCAGAATTGGTCTGGGTGTTCCAGAACGCCTGATGGCGTTCCCTGCATGTTGGGCCTCTGTATGTGGACACGCTGTGTAAAAGTCCCACACATGGGGTATCGCAATACTCGGGAGGAATAGCAGAATGTGTTTTGGGGTGTAATTTGTGGTATGCATATGCTGTGTGTGAGAAATAACCCACTAATATGACAGAAACAAGTTTTTTTGTTTTTTTTTTTTACAGAATTTTCAGTCGTTTTTCTTTTATAGCGCAAAAAATAAAAAAACCCAGAGGTGATCAAATACCACCAAAAGAAAGCTCTATTTGTGTGAAAAAAAGGACAAAAATTTCAAATGGGTAGAATGTTGTATGACTGAGTAATTGTCATTCAAATTGTGAGAGCACCGAAAGCTGAAAATTGGTCTGGTTAGGAAGGGGGTTTAAGTGCCCAGTGGTCAAGTGGTTAATTAAGTGACAATAAAACCTGCAAACTGCCTGGTTTCTCTATGCAGAGCTCCAACAGATTATGTATGCTACAGTTTTACAAAATCTCGCCTTCTGGGTGGGTGGAGGAAATGTTAACTGTACCATAGAAATACCCCAAAAAAAAAAAAAAAAAACACGTTCTTAACCCTATTTCAGGGGTAAAAAGCACCCCGCTGAAAAGTGACGCTTGTAAACCCTGTGTGAAAGTGCCCTTAATGACCATTTTTTGCGATATGGCGAAAATTAACAAAATCAATCAGTGTGTGTGTGTGTGTATGATTGATTATATATAAAATCTCAATACATTTTTTTTTCAAAACACTCGCAATTTGCGTATATAGATTGGTTTGCGCGAAAGTTATCACATCTACAAACTGTGGGATACATTAAGAGACTGTGTTTTTGGGGGTAATCTGCCATTTTTAGTGGGACTGTGGCGGACAAATCTGACCCCAAATAACACTTTTTGGGGACCAGTGCTAACGACGGCAGTTGGTCGGCAAGAGGTTAAAGTATAATCTAAACCCAAAACTTCTGCAAGTTTTAGATACATTGAGGAATGATTAGGAATAACGGCCTCCAACTGCCATCATATCGTGAAAATATCTACATTGCAAGTTATTGGAAACTTGGAGAGGTTACACCGACATATACAGTAGGACATCAGTGTCTTTTTGGTGACATCACTGATCATATTCCCAAGATAGCTGAGGCCAAGCAAAGACAACGACATACACATCTTCAACTGACCTGTGCAGTACGTTGATCAGGAGGGTGTAATCCTGCAGAAAGTCATCCGCCTGGAGCCGCGTGTTGTTCCGAATGCCAAAATCAGACAACATCCGGTTGTTGTTTGCTATAAAAAAATAAATAAAATAAAATACAAAACAAGGAACACATGCGCAAAAAAATAAAATTATTCTGATTTTACAAAACTTTATGAACAGTTACATTTAACCCCAACACCATGTTTCCTTTCACTTTAAATAGTTCATTTGGGCCAAGCTGGCAATATAATTGATCTCCACTGTACTTCCTGCTGGTGGCTATAGGCCAATTTCCCTACAAGTGAACACGTCGCTCAGCCAATGGGGAAGGCGAGGAAACTGTAGGAGGGGTACGGATCACCTGAAGGTTTATGTGCACACACTATGATCAATAGTACCAGTTGTCACATCTGCAGCATCAGCCCCACACCACTGACTGTATTGTTCTCTGTGGCTCTTCATCCCATTGAAGTCTACCTCTAATGCAGGGATGGTGAACCTTGGCACCCCAGATGTTTTGCAACTACATTTACAATGGTAGTTCCAAAACATCTGGGGTGCCAAGGTTCTTCCATCACTGCTCCAATGAGAACTTAGTTCACAAGCTCCGCCTCCAACACAGATATGTAACATGTTATCACAGAGCTCAGCAGCATGGTCACTCACCGTCCGTCTCCCCAGCCTCAGAGGAGATGAGGATTGTGCCTTTGCCATCTTCTATCTGGACGTCAGGAGCCACCATCCCAAACTTCTCCTTGATTATCTGAAAAATTAACCCAAACTCCTTTTTATTCATGGAAGACAGGTGGGGCTGCACAGAGGCAGCCATGGTGGTAGAATACGAGTGCATTACTTGCAGACTCTGCTCTGTGACTTCTGTTAGTAAAAAGAACAGAATATGGCCACAAGAAGAACGCCGAGAACTCCCACATAAAAGTGACTGACTGGTAAATATGTCATGGAAAACACTGCAACCTCTCGCACCGGGGCCCCCAGTGTACATCCCTATTCACACCGGTTCTCTGACAGACTTATTGCAGAGCTCCCCATTTGGGCCCTTGGTGTATCCCCTTCTCCACTATACACAGTTTGTCTTGTGAAAGACCCATCACTGGAGATGCAGCCACAGATCAGCCCCAGATCAGCCCCAATGCTGCCCCTTTTGTACTTGATATCAGTAATCGGGGGGGGGGGGGTTGAATGCCCAAGTGGTGTCTGGTGCTCTGTGGAGGGAGTATGCATACCCATAGGAGGCACAACACACACATACACACACGCCCATCATCCTCATCAGACACAGACACACCGGCCCATGACCCCCATCATACACACCTTGTCCTGTAGCGATTGCACCGTCAACTTGTGGACATTCAGCTTCACCGTCACCTCCGGCCGGCTGGCGCACACGTAGCAGTCAGGGTTGGGGCGATCCAGCACGCAGGGAACCAGCAGCTTTTTGCGCGGATTGGGCTGTTTACTCAGATACACCTACAGGAAAGACCAGAGTATGAAGCTGGGATTTAAAAGAGAACTACAACCCAAGTGGAAATCAGAATGTTTAATGAGGAACTGCTGTTATCACAAAAGACCAGTTATCACTGCTTGTAATGGGAGAGGAGCCAATATAAAACACTGTATCTGAAAACACTGCGCTCTACATAGAGTACCACTCCATGCATACTGGAAGGCAAAATTCATGCTTAAAAGGGGTTGTAAAGGTACAATCTTTTTTCCCTAACTAGCTTCCTTTACCTTAGTGCAGTCCTCCTTTACGTACCTTATCCTTCAATTTTGCTTTTAAATGTCCTTATTTCTTCTGAGAAATCCTCACTTCCTGTTCTTCTGTCTAACTCCACACAGTAATGCAAGGCTTTCTCCCTGGTGTGGAGTGTCGCGCTCGCCCCCTCCCTTGGACTACAGGAGAGTCAGGACGCCCACTAACACACAGCTCCTTTATCTGCAACGTAGAGAGCGTCCTGACTCTCCTGTAGTCAGAGGGATGGGCGAGCATGACACTCCACACCAGGGAGAAAGCCTCGCATTACGGTGTGGAGTTACAGACAGAAGAACAGGAAGTGAGGATTTCCCAGAAGAATGAAGGACATTTAAAATGGAAGGAAGCGGTAAGTGAAGGAGGACTGCACCAAGGTAAAGGAAGCGATTTAGGAAAAAAAAAAAAAAAAGCAGGAAAGCTCCTACTGCATCACGGATAACAGTTTTTCCCTGATCTAGACCTGCTCAACAAAACCGTTTTCAGGGCCATTCTGCTATTAAAAGTTATGCGACCCCAAAGACTGTATTGAGAGAGGGGGGGGGGGGGGGGGGGGGGGAGATTTACCGTTCTGCATTGCTCCAGACTTCCCGATAAGATTTTCAGGCCCTCCAGTACAATCAGCCCAGATATGATGGCGTTGGTGGTAGCGATTGCTGGGATTATGTTCCCCGCCATGGCTGTGGAAGAGACAAAAACCTCTTCAGTATTTACTACGTTGAATCTTCATCCTGCAAGGAGAGGGGGTGAGGCTTACACTTTATATCGAAGCGGCTTTTCATGTTCATGCTGAAGATGTGCATCCGAAGATTGGCAGCCGACGTAACAAAGTCCATCGCTGGGGGCTCGTCCTATAAGAGGCCACAGACCGTGAGCATCACCAAAACAAGGGATCGCTACTACACATAGGAACAACTGAGTTTAATCTTCACATTTTTTGGTACCCTTTTCCTCCATAAACAAACATACTGACAATTTTAACCACTTCAGCGCTGGAAGGTTTACCCCCCTTCATGACCAGGCCATTTTTTTGCGATACGGCACTGCATTATTTTAAATGACAATTGCACGGTTTTGCAACGCTGCACCCAAATAAAAGCTTTGTCCTTTTCTCCCCACAAATAGAGCTTTCTTTTGGTGGCATTTGATCCCGTATAAAATTTTTAGGCTATAGACAAAAAAAAATAAAAAAATTCAATGATTTTCTTTATTAAATTTAAGCCAATTTGTATTCTGCTACATAATTTTGGTGAAAAAATTCCTAAGAGGCGTATATTGTTGATTGGTATGCGCAAAAGTTATAGCATCTACAAACTATGGAATATTTTTCATTTTTTTACAAGTAATAGCGACAATCAGCAACTTATAGCAGGGACTGCAGTGAACATGTGAACAAATCAGACAAACACTTTTTGGGGCCAGTTACACTAATATACAGTAATCAGTGCTAAAAAAATATGCACTGCCACTGGCAGAATGGCGACCTGCCTTGTTTACATAGGCAGACCGTCTCTCTGCCTCCCTTTACGATCGTCGTGTTCCCAGCGGACATAGTGTCCGCGGAACCCGGTCATTGGTTCCCATTGTGTCTAACCACTGTGTCCGGTCCAGACCCGGAAGTGTCAGATCACATACTAGGCATGTGATCTGGCACAGAGTGGTCGCCCTGCCGCTGTATATGTGCTTGGGCGGTCAAAGCAAACAATGTTCTGCTGTCACAAACTGTGAGCAAGTTGGAAAAAAATGCAAGTTAGCTCCGCTTTAAAAAAAAGCCAGTCACATTACATTTTGATCCCAGTCACATTACTGGGTCTCCGCGGCATAGTGTAAAGTACATTTAAAAGACTAGATGAGTAATGGCCAAGATCTCCTATACACATCAGCTGCCTACATATATAGCCACATCATAGCACAGAGGATATCAGATCGATAGACCCCTCCATAACAAATACCAGAATCCTTTTAGAGGGCGGCACCCGTTACGCTCGCTGAGGACTCACCTTGTCCCATACAAGTGAGGAGTTATCTCCCTTTTCCTTCAGCTGCCCCCATAATGTCTTCACACTGTGGGAGAAGAGTTCTGCGTACCCGGCGACATCCAAGACTTGCTGATCCTTTAACCCAATGGCGGGGGAATCTTTCTTCTGTTCGGAGTCTTTATCTGGAAGACACAGCGACCTAGACCAATCAGAAAAGTGTTCACCTCCACCTTATGTACGTACACATAAGGCAACCTTTTAGACCAATCAGAAGCCTTCAAACATGTAATTGATGTGAGCATATAATCAATACCTCAGACCAATCAGAAGCATGTAACCTACATACGCACACACCGATCTCTCAGACCAATCAGAAGCATGTAACCTACATACGCACACACCGATCTCTCAGACCAATCAGAAGCATGTAACCTACATACGCACACATCGATCACTCAGACCAATCAGATGTGTGTACACAGCGCTCACTCACCAATCCACTGCCATTTTTTCTCCACTCACACCAGGTAATTACCGCTGTCCTGCAGGCTGGCCCAGTCCAATGGCACAGGGGCTGTCCTCTTCCGCCACAGCTTGTCCATAGTCAGCAGGTAACGGATATCATCTTTGAATAGCTGAGAGAGGAGACGGACATTCACCACCAGAAACACGCAGGATATGGATCGAGTGCAACATAATTATTATAACTAATACTGAGGCACGCTGGGTACATGGGGGGGGGGGGGGTTATATGGAGACTGGCCTATGATTTTCCTTGTTTCCGGTGTTCACTCCTGTAAACAGCAGTATAACCCGACTATCTAAATTCATGCGTCCCTTAATGGGAGGACAAATTTATTTTATTTTTTACCTTTCATTCCACTAAATAAAACAAAAAGAGTGTCCATCCAGGGCAAAGTAACAGTGTCCCTGCAAAGGGACCCCCGACCCTCTTGGAAAGACACGGTCACTTAGCTCTGCATTAAGAAGGCGACAGTGGGGTTGATTTATGAAAACCGGAGTGCAAAATCCGGTGCGGCTCGGCATAGAAACCAATCAGCTTCCAGTTTTTTAGTCAAAGCTTAATTGAACAAGCTGAATTTGCACTCTCCAGTTTTAGTATAATCAACCCCAATGTCTCTATCCACTTTGGGACTGGCATGTTACACCCTCTCTTCAATGCTGTGATGATTTGACTGACAATTACACTGCCATGCAACACTGCACCCATAGGCATCATATAAAAAAAAGACCAAAGAATTGGTATATATATATATATATATATATCTCAGCAAATGGAACTGGTACTAGTTTAAAGTAACTAGATGATCTGAAAGCCCCCCCCCCCCCCCCCCCACAAACAGTGTTTGAGATACTGGGAAATACATCCTTGGCATCCCTTTAAAACATACATGCTCCTCCTGCTGGCCACTTGGTGATGAAGACTTTAGCCATGCAGTCAGTTAATCAGAGCTAACATTAATCAAGCAACTGATCAGCAGATTGCACAGCTGAAGGATGCAGAACACAGTTGTCAGCAGGGATATACATCTTAAGGGATGCTGGGGAGGTTTTCTTGCATATAATGCTCAGGAGCAGCAGCACAAAGATCGGCACCAGCCTTAAAGATTGGCACCCGCAGCCAGAGTTTAGCTTTAAGATGCATCACTAAGCGAAAAGCCTTAAACTGTATACGATTTTGGTGAATTTACCTTATTGAAGAGTTTCACAGAGTCGTAACTAATGTCCCGGGCCCACACCTTGGTCGACACCCTCTTGATGTCTCCGTCTTCATTAGAGGCTTTAGCTCGCTCTGCGGCCTCTGTGGGTTCCCCTGTAATAAAGGTAGGCAGGTCAGATACACAGAGTGTATAGACTATATGGGGGGGGGGTGTGTTGATGTGTGTGGATTCTATTGTTAGAAAGTGTGAAAAATAGATTAAGGAAGTCGGATGAAATATTGTGGGGAGGGGGGGGGGGGTGATTGGACATGTCGGACATTTGTGGGGTAAATCAGGGACACTTTACAGAGAGATAAAACCGGTTTAGTACTCACAGGAGGCCTCTGGGTCGGCAGTGTCCGGTGACACCTCCTGGTCGGCATCCTCCTCCCCGAACAACTGGCTGCAGACACAAAGACAAGATCAGCGGCACAGGAAAGGACTATTTTGGTGATAACATCCTATCTAGCGGAATGTCGGATCTTACTTAAAGAGGTATTTGGCCCAGACAATGCAGTGGATGGGCTCGGAGGGAGTGTTGCGGATGGTGCACCCGGGGAAGGTCTTCTGGGTGGGCTTGGGTCGACACTCATAGCACTCGGTGACACCCTGTACACAGGGGAAAGACCCAGCGTGAGCGATTATGGCAGACGGAACAGACAGTGACGGTGTCACCCAGGACAACTATACCAACCTTCTTGATAACGGTGACTTGTCCGAGGTACCCGGCCGTGCCGCTTTCAATCAGGGGAATATCCGCCGCCAGGCACATCCGGTTCACGTGATTCCGGGCAACTGTGAGCGGGAAGGACAGACAGACCCGGTTCACTAGACTTTTCTTTATAAATAGGTTTCATTTACACTTTTTCCTACATCTGCTGATGTTATGATGAGCAGCTCTCTTCCAGCATCCATAATTCAAAAAACACATTACTATTGCTCTAAGGTGTCAGCTCAAAAAAAAAAAAAATTAAAAAAAATGATATCAAATGCTGGTAACTTTATTCATTTGGACACCATTAACAGAAAGTCCCTTGATGGGACCACCCCTCCTGGAACAAATTATGCTCGCAAACCAGGGTTTGGGGTTAAAAAACAAAAATGAATAAAAAACAAATCATGAATAATAAAAAATAAAAAAAGTGAAGTTAGCCCAATTTTATTATATAATGTGAAAGACGAGTTACACTGAGTAAATAGATACCCAACATGTTACGGTTTGAAATTGCTTACACTCGTGGAATGGCGCCAAACTTTGGTAATAAAGAGAAAAATAAATGCCTTTTTTTATAGGTTACGCGTTTAGAGTTAGAGGAGGTCTAGTGCTAGAATTTTTGCTCTCACTGCAACGCACGCAGCGATACCTCAAATGTGTGGTTTGAACAGCGTTTACATATGTGGGTGGGAAATTTTTATTAATACACTTTCTTTTTAAAATAAATACATTTTTTTGATCACTTATTTCTACTACAAGGAATGTAAACATCCATTGTAATAGGAATGGTGTGCAACAGGTCCTCTTTATGGAGAAGTGTGATGTCCCCCCCCCCCCCCATCACCTGTAAGAACAATCAAGCGGCGGAACTGTCACCATGATCGCTCTTCCTGTGCACAGAATCGCTGGCAGAAAATAGTGATATCCCCACTGAAAGTCAACGACATCATATGGTGTACTGCTGGTGGGAAGTGGTCAAACTTATGCAGGGACTCTGTTCATGTTGTGGAGGTAAATAAATAAAGTTACCAGTGCTTGAATTTTTTTTTTAGTCTTTGGGTGGTAGGATGAGCCCCTGCCTGACCTCCCATGAAGAGGACCCATCTGAGGACCTGAGAGCGACATACCCCCTAATTTTGCTATGATGTCCCCCCAGTGAAGTTCAGTACCTCTGTTGTCCAAGGCGTTCATCACCAGAGTGAATTTTCGGAAGAATTCCACATCGTACTCTGCACTAAAAAGGCAAAAAAAATATCAAATGTCAGCCTGTATAGTATTGGGAGTTCAGGCGTAAGTCAGTCCACAAAGAGAGAACACCGAGCGCAGACCCTTCATCACTGACCGAGGAGGAGGGGTGGGGGGGGGGTGGGTAGGGTTCAGACCTGCCCCACCCCCCCAAAATACGTCATCTATACAGACCCACAATTCATACCACCTACTCCATAACACAACCCCCCCCCCATATAAAATTCACAATCCCTAAAGTATACAATCCGCACACCCCATTATACAATCCCCCCCCCCCCAAAATATATGATTCATATTTCCTACCCTCCAAGATACAATCTATACAGCCCAATTGATGTACACACCCCACTATACAAACCATCCCCTCCAATTACACAATCCTTACCCCTTTACCACCAATAGATGATTTATACACCCCACCGCCTAATTACAGTATCTCACAAAAGTGAGTACACCCCTCACATTTTTGTAAATATTATATCTTTTCATGTGCAAAGACTGTCACCACCTTTGTTGATATCACAGAAGCTATATCCCCGCCCCCCAGGACATGGTTGCACTCACTTCATGATGCTGTCATGGTACGCAGTGATGTTAGCGCTTGGACAGAACTGGAGGACGCTCTCCTTCGCCACCTGCAGACAGAAAGGAAAATTACAACCAGAATGGGAGATGAAGAAGATGGGACACAGCAGAAGAGGGGAGACAGCCTGCCAAATAGAGCACAAGACCTCCACTGAAATCACAGGTCACCTGCTGAGCCACAACGCCAGCCGGAGGTCACATGCGAGTACTGCACACAGGAGGAATGACAACAGGGTGCTGATCACTCTATAGCAGGGGTCCCCAACCCCCCGGGCCACAGTCCAGTGCCAGTCCATGGCATGTTGATGATCATGCCGCACAGCAGAAGATGAGCGGCGATTGTGGTCCGCACAGGGCCATCACAGACTGCAGTCGCTGCTCACCTCCTGCCCATGTGTCCTCTCCCGGCTCCTCCACCCGGCCGACGGTGTCCTCCTATCAGCAGAGGGTGGGAGGAGTTGCAGATTGGAATGAAAACAGTCCCTAGTGCCTTAAAGGATTGGGGGCTACTGCTCTATAGGACAGACCAAACACATTCCCATCCCCCACTGACATCTCACCCTCTCCCTATAGTCAGCTCTGCACTCAGTCAAGTTAAAATCTGAACTGATGGCAGGGAAGACCCAACATCGCTTCGCTAAAGCCTGGTGATGCCAACAGGTCTTTTCCCTCCCCCAGGCTGTGACTGGACAGCAAAAATAGGAGTAGCACAGTGATGAGCTCATCTCTCTGCTCTCCCCCCTAACAGCATGCTTTATGAAATTAAGCACACCTGACTGGCTTATTGTGCCGCTTCTTCCTCCCCCAGCCTGAGCGCTGCTGTACAGAAACAGATACCAGGATACATGCAGGACTTACACTGCTTACATTTAAGGATTATACAGCTTCTTTAATTATTTGTCTTATCCCCCCCGGAGTTCCGCTTTCGTTGTTCTCCATTCACCAATCTGTGCTAACCCCCCGTAATAACCCCACCTCTATCTGATGCTAAAAGTGGCCTGGACACAATGACGTTCTGTGCAGGGGGGTGGAGGGGTCTCACCTGAGCCTTAGAGCGGCCGACATGCTTCTTCTGGAAGAGGAATTGTCTGTTCAGGTTGCTGACATCAATGGTATCCAGATCAATCTGCAATGGAAAAGAGGGTTATAGAAAGAAAACAACTACCCTGGGAGAGGCGGGGCTACCCAGATATGGCGTTATGGAGGCGGAGCTCCACAAGCAGGGGGTGAGATGATCTGCAGAGCAGCTTCATAGGAGCCAATACACAGCCTAAGGAGGATGGTGGTGGGGGGAGAACAGAGGATGGGGGTTATCAGATGGGTGATGATAATACAACTGCTATTATTGGAGTCCCCCCTACACTCCAACTAGTCCATCCCCAGCAGGGAAATACAACCCCATTCCAAAAAAGTTGGGGCGCTGTGTAAAATCTACATACAGACAGAATGCAATGATCTGCAAATCTCATTTTATTCACGGAAAAAAAAAAAAAACATTAAATGCTTAAAGGGGAGTTCCACCCATTTCTGTGTTTATTAAAAGTCAGAAGCTACAAAAAGTGCATCTGCTAACTTTTATAAACAGACACTCACCTGTCCCACGGTCCAGCGATGTGGCCGCCGGAAGCTTCGCTTCTCTCCTCCTCTCGGTGGGCATGGCAAGTGTGGGCACCCGGCTGTGACAGCTTGTGGCTTCACAGCTAGGAGCTCACTGTGCATGCGCAAGTCACGCAGCGCATTCTGAATGGCCGGGCAATCTTCTGAGACCTGTGAGGTGTCCCATGAGATTGCGGGGGGGGGTGACGACTTTTGCTTGGCGCCATGAGCGGAAGAGCTAGGTTCCTGTCAAAAACTAGGAGGTACCCGCCTCCCCCCCAAAAAACTGACATGCCATACGTGGCATATCAGGGGCTCAGGAGTCCTTAAAGCCGAAGTTCCACTCTTGGGTGGAACTCCGCTTTAAACAGACTACGTATGTACCATTTAAGCAAAAAATTATTTTGAAATTGATGGCAGCAACATGTCTCAAAAAAGTTGGGACAGGGATATGTAGGTAGCACCAACAAGGAAGAGCTGGAAGAACATTTTTACAACTCATTAAGTTAATTGGCAACATGTCAGTAATACAATTGGGTATAAAAAAAAAAAAAAAAGAGCATCTTAGAGAGTCAGAGAAGTAAAGATGGGCAGAGGTCCACCAATCTGCGAAAAGCTGCGTCTAAAAATTGTCAATTTCAGAATAATGTTCCTCAATGTAAAATTGCAAAGACTTTAAATATATCATCTAGAGTAGAGGTCCTCAACCCCCGGGACCCAGAACAGGTGCCGCTCCGTGGCCTGTTGGGGGCAGGGCCACGCGGCGAGCTTTAAAAACTGTATTTGCGGCACACTACCCTTCTCATCCCATCTCAGACTGACGCCCCCTACTGTCCATAAAACGGTACTGCAGACCAAGGAACTAAGGGCTGATGTGTTGCATTTCCCATCGGACGTTTATACTGCAGCACCCAGTGTATTATGTATGAAGAATGGGGAAGAACAGCAATAGAAATCATGTCCAACTATGCAAGTACATATCAACATGGTGTGTGGGTGTGTGTGTGCGTCTGTGGGGGGGGGGGCTTTGTTTTCACTTTGCAGAGGAATACAAAGGAAGTAAAACCCATCAGGGTTTACTTCCTCTTTAAAGAGGGATTAAACCCTCACCGTTAAAAAAAAAAACCTGCAAGAGAAAGGCATAGTGAGCTAGTATGCACAGATCCCAGCGCATGCGCAAAAACACGGCATTAACCACAGTAATGCCATTCACAAAAACGACACACTCACACTTGTGCCGTTGTCTACAGCGCACAAGAGCCGTAGACATCGGTGCCCGGTTTTGTGAAAATATCTCTAACTTCAAACGATATCTTTAGCTGAAAACAGCCCTCCAGGAGGACCACATGTCCCAGCAATCACTTCAAACAGTATACTTGGCTGAGTGCACTCCGCCAGGAAGACTACATGTCCCAGCATTCACTTCAGGCAGTATACATAGGTAAGCGATCTCCGCCATGAGGAGGCCATCAGGGGATCTGGGTTGCACACATGGAGGTTTGGCTGCATGGAGACTCCTATGGAGGCCATATGGGCAAGCTGGCGAAAATTGGGCTGCAACCCACACCTCCCCGGGCCTTGGAGGGATTGTCTTCTGCGAGATTAGTCCCTGGTGCCGGGGGGGGGGGCGCTGATCCAGAGTACATAATATCACCAGAGAATTTAAAGCGATCTCAGTGCACACTTGTGACGATCGCCTAGACCAGGGATATGCATTTAGCGGACCTCCGGTTATCGTAAAACTACAAGTCCCATCATGCCTCTGGGTGTCATGCTTGTGGCTGTCAGAGTCTTGCAACAGCTGGAGGTCCGCTAATTGCAGACCCCTATCCTAGACGGTTCAGGAGACATTCATTGTACAAGTGACCAAGCAGAGCTCACCACTGCTGTACACATCTCATAGGTTTTCTAGTGTGAATAGAACGTGTTGGAGATTTGGAGAGAGTTGCGTTCTGATGTAGATTGTACACAGCGCCCCAACTTTTCAGGAATTGGGGGTTGCAATACACAGAGAAAAGAAGGTTCCATGTAGTTATTGGGGGGGGGGGGTAATATTGGGGGCCCCCCCTTCTATAAACTTAGGTCAGTCCACCTTACACAGGGATATATGGAGGGGGTTGTTCTAGAGCAGAGATATGCAATTAGTGGACCTCCAGCTGTTGCAGAACTACAAGTCCCATGAGGCTAAGCCAGACTGACAGCCACAAGCATGGACTTGTATTTATGCAACAGCTGGAGGTCCGCTAATTCAATATCCCTGTTCTACAGGGATTGGGGGGGGGGGGTGATTTGTGATTCCCCACTCCTAACACTTAGGTCAATCCACCCTTAGTAGTAATATGTAGGGGGGGGGGAGGGGATTGGATGGTCCAAAGAGATACAAGGGTGTGATAATACTAGGGTCCCCCATCATTATACCTGGGTCAGTCCAGTGTCTTCAGTAATATATGAAGGGATGGGATGTTCTACATTTATTGGGGGGTGATGATAATATTGGGCCCCCCCTCTCTTTACAATTAGGTCAGTCTGCCATCACTAGAGATATATGGGGGGCTAGGATGGACCGAAGATAATAGCGAGGTCCCCCATCATTACAACTGGATCAGTCCAGTCCCTTAAGTAATATATCAAGGGATGGGATGTTACAAATAAATTGGGGGTGATGGCAATATTGGGTCCCCCTTTACTTTACACGTGGGTCAGTCCATCCCCTGCAAGGAAAGATGGGTAATGGGATGATGATAATTTTGAGGGTCCCCCCCCATGCCCAACATTGGGTCAGTCCACCCCCCCCCCCCCATAGTTATATTTGGGATGGGATGTTCCTGTGATATTGAGGTGGAAACTTTGGGGTTCCCCTCCTAACACTTGGGTCAGTCCACCCCCTGCAGGGATATAAAGGTAATGGGATGTTCCACTGTGTTATGGGATAATATTGGGGGTCCCCCTTCACTATAATTGGGTCAGTCCATCCCCCCCAGTTATATGGGGGTTTGGATGTTCCTTCGTGATATTGAGGTGATGATACTTTGTGCCCCCCTCCTAACACCTGGGTCAGTCCACCCCCGCAGTAAGACATATGGGGACGGGACGTCCCATTGTGTTATGGGGGGTGATGGTAACTTTGGCTCCCTTCGCTCACCACATGCAGTTGGGTGAATCCGGTCAGCACGAGGTTCTTCAGCAGTTCGCAGCCGATTCCTCCCGCCCCGACCACCAACACCTGACTCCCCTCCACCGCCCGAGCCAAATCCGCCCGCAGAGCGCCCGACACAGCCATCTTCACACCGCGCGGGAGACACCAGAGAGACGCCGGGCGGAAGGCGCGCCAAGAGCGGGACACAGCGACACCTGGCGGCCGGTGGAGGGACTACATGATATTGTACACGCTGCACAGCGACACCTTTCGGCCGGAGGAAGAAGTGCAACTCATATTATAGTCTGCGCAGCGACACCTGCCGGCACGAGGAGGAACTACATATTGTACACGCTGCACAGCGACACCTGCCGGCTGGAAGAGGAGGTACAACTGATATTATAGTCTGCACAGCGACACCTGCCGGCTGTACAAGGAACTACATATTGTACACGTTGCACAGCGACACCTGCCGGCTAGACAGAAGTATCAATCAATTTTATATTCTGCACAGCGACACCTGCTGGCCGTAGATAGAACTGTAGCTATTTTATGGTTTACACGGCGACGCCTACCGGCCGGGAGGGGTTGTTCCATCTGTATATTTGCAACAGCGACACTTTACAGATTGGTGGAATAACTATAGCTAATTTACACCCTGTACAGCGGCACCTACAGGGTTGATGTGGAACTACAATCTTGTATACAGTTTGCACAGCGACACCTGCCGGCCAAGAGTGTAATTACAGCTAATGCATACTTTGCACAGCGACATCTAACGGCCGAGGAAGGGACTACATCTGATGTATACTTCGCACAATGACACTTTACATCTATTCTACAGGTAATACAGTCCATGTATACACTGTACAGTGTGGGGAACTACAGCTAATGTTCACTGCGCACAGCGACGCCTACCGGTCATAGAGGAGATGCAGTTATTTGGCCAGACGTGGAATTGTAGATATTTATATACCGCACACAGGGGGCACCTGACGGCTAGATGTGGAATTGCAGCTTCTTTATCTTCTCACAGCGACATCTACCGGCCAGAAAGCGAAGCTGTAACTACTACTCTCATCATCACACACCGTGTTCTGTACACAATCGTATTTTATTGGTACTGTTCATTATTTCTGGACCAGAGATACACAGTCAGCTTAAAAAAAAAAGACACAGTTCATTCTTGTTCAACCAATATATATATAAAATAAAATCTTTCTTATTCAAGATCTAAAAATATATAAAATACAAAAAAGGTCTCCGGAGTCTCCCCTCTCTGGAGGACCCCCCTTCTGTAGTGTCCCCTGTCTGGAGTGTCCCCTCTCTGGAGCGTCCCCTCTCTGGAGTGTCCCCTCTCTGGAGCATCCTCTCTCTGTAGGACCCCCTCTCTGGAGTGTCCCATCTCTTGAGTGTCCCCTGTCTGGAGTGTCCCCTCTCTGGAGTGTCCCCTGTCTGGAGCATCCCCTCTCTGTAGGACCCCCTCTCTGGAGTGTCCCCTGTCTGGAGTGTCCCCTGTCTGGAGCGTCCCCTCTCTGTAGGACCCCCTGTCTGGAGTGTCCCCTGTCTGGAGCGTCCCCTCTCTGTAGGACCCCCTCTCTGGAGTGTCCCCTCTCTGGAGCGTCCCCTCTCTGGAGTGTCCCCTGTCTGGAGCATCCCCTCTCTGTAGGACCCCCTCTCTGGAGTGTCCCATCTCTGGAGTGTCCCCTGTCTGGAGTGTCCCCTGTCTGGAGCGTCCCCTCTCTGTAGGACCCCCTGTCTGGAGTGTCCCCTGTCTGGAGCGTCCCCTCTCTGTAGGACCCCCTCTCTGGAGTGTCCCCTGTCTGGAGTGTCCCCTCTCTGGAGTGTCCCCTCTCTGGAGTGTCCCCTCTTTGTAGGACCCCCTCTCTGGAGTGTCCCCTCTCTGGAGTGTCCCCTGTTTGGAGTGTCCCCTCTCTGTAGGACCTTCTCTCTGGAGTGTCCCCTCTCTGGAGAACCCCCTCTCTGGAGTGTCCCCTCTCTGGAGAACCCCCTCTCTGGAGTGTCCCATCTCTGTAGGACCCCCTCTCTGAAGAACCTCCTTTCTGGAGGACTCATTTCAGGAGTGTCCCCTCTCAGCAGTGTCCCCTCTCTGGAGGACCCCCTCTCTGGAGTGTCCCCTCTCTGGAGAACCCCCTCTCTGGAGTGTCCCATCTCTGCAAGACCCTCTCTCTAAAGTGTCCCCTCTCTGGAGGACCCCCTCTCTGGAGGACCCCTTTAAGAAGTGTCCCCTCTCAGCAGTGTCCCCTCTCTGGAGTGTCCCCTCTCAGGAGTGTCCCCTCTCTGGAGTGTCCCCTCTCAGCAGGACCCCCTCTCTGGAGTGTCCCCTCTCTGGAGAACTCCCTCTCTGGAGTGTCCCCTGTCTGGAGTGTCCCCTCTCTGGAGTGTCCCCTCTCTGGAGGACCCCATCTCTGGAGGGTCCTCTCTCTGGAGGACCCCCTCTCTGGAGTGTCCCCTCTCTGGAGTGTCCCCTCTCTGGAGAACCCCCTCTCTGGAGTGTCCCATCTCTGCAAGACCCTCTCTCTAAAGTGTCCCCTCTCTGGAGGACCCCCTCTCTGGAGGACCCCTTTAAGAAGTGTCCCCTCTCAGCAGTGTCCCCTCTCTGGAGTGTCCCCTCTCAGGAGTGTCCCCTCTCTGGAGTGTCCCCTCTCAGCAGGACCCCCTCTCTGGAGTGTCCCCTCTCTGGAGAACTCCCTCTCTGGAGTGTCCCCTGTCTGGAGGACCCCCTCTCTGGAGTGTCCCCTCTCTGGAGGACCCCATCTCTGGAGGGTCCTCTCTCTGGAGGACCCCCTCTCTGGAGTGTCCCCTCTCTGGAGTGTCCCCTCTCAGCACGACCCCCTTTCTGGAGTGTGCCCTCTCTGGAGAACTCCCTCTCTGGAGTGTCCCCTGTCTGGAGGACCCCCTCTCTGAAATGTCCCCTCTCTGGAGGACCCCATCTCTGGAGTGTCCTTTCTCTGGAGGACCCCCTCTCTGGAGTGTCCCCTCTCTGGAGTGTCCTCTCTCTGGAGGACCCCCTCTCTGGAGTGTCCCCTCTCTGGAGTGTCCTCTCTCTGGAGGACCCCCTCTCTGGAGTGTCCCCTGTCTGGAGGACCCCCTCTCTGGAGTGTCCCCTCTCTGGAGGACCCCCTCTCTGGAGTGTCCCCTCTCTGGAGGACCCCATCTCTGGAGGACCCCCTCTCTGGAGGACCCCCTCTCTGGAGTGTCCCCTGTCTGGAGAGAAGTTGTTGCTATAGAAGATGGCAGTTGCTACCAGATACAGACCGCTTCATTCAGCTTAAAGGCCCTCATTCTGTATGGCTGTCTGCCTAGTTCTATTTTTGGTCTGCAGAGTTAAGCCTAATTGTTATTGCATTTGCCTAAGGGTGTCCTGTGCCCTAACCCTCTCTCCCATTATTCCTGTTAGGAGAAATAAAACGTTCTTTGTTAATTTTTTTTTAAAAAGTTTCCACCTTGCACCACACCCACTATGCCTAGTAGCCTGCACCCTGAGGAGGAATCTCAGTTCTCATTGGCCCGCCTCTGAGGGTCACCATCAGGCCCTTGGAAGTCGGGGAGATCGCTACACCTGATCATATGACTGAATATCACCAGCAGGGACCCTGATGGCGGAAAGCCTGCGGGGGGGGGGGGGGAGTGCAGAGAGGGAACAGGTTGGTCTAGTAATTAAACACAACCTGATCTTACATGCTGGATCTGGCTGCCGTCCAACCCCTTGCCTCCGGGCCATCATCCAATCAGATTTCACAATCCGCTGTAACAATTAATTCTTTACAAATCTCATCTGATACATAATTACTAACATTGGAAAGGGCGGAGGCCGCCGAGAGCAGGTATATGAAGGTATGCAGATCCAGAAACTCAGCACAGGGATGATGGGAACCCCTCATATTGGGCCCCAGTGACAGAGCATAGTTTGTATTTGCAGAAGAGCTCTGTGCATGCTGAGGGTATTCTTCATCCCATATGTGGTTCCTACATGTACAGTATTGCATCTTCACACCTCCAGTGTACCTGGGATAACTGACACCCACATCCTGTGCAGAATTACAGCACCTTGAAAAAGTATTCATACCCCTTGAAATTTTCCATGTTTTGTCAGGTTACAACCAAAAACGTAAATGTATTTTATTGGGATTTTATGTAATAAAATGTGACACATAATTGTGAAATGGAAGGAAAATGATAAATGGTTTTCATTTTTTTTTTACAAATAAATATGTAAAAAGTGTGGAGTACATTTGTATGGCGCCCCCCGGAGTCAATACTTTGTAGAACCTCCTTTCTCTGCAATTACAGCTGCAAGTCTCTTTGGGGATGTCTCTCCCAGCTTTGCACATCTAGAGAGGGACATTTCTGCCCATTCTTCTTTGCAAAATATCTCAAGTTCTGTCAGATTGGACGGAGCGCGTCTGTGAACAGCAATTTTCAAGTCTTGCCACAGATTTTTAATTAGATTTAGGTCTGGACTTTTACTGGGCCATTCTAACACATAAATATGCTTTGATCTAAACCATCACATTGTAGCTCTGGCTGTATGTTTAGGGTCATTGTCCTGCTGGAAGGTGAACCTCCGCCCCAGTCTCAAGTCTTTTGAAGGCTCTTACGGGTTTTCTTCTAAGATTGTCCTGTATTTGGCTCCATCCATCTTCCCATCAACTCTGACAAGCTTCCCTGTCCCTGCTGAAGAAAAGCATCCCCACAACATGATGCTACCACCACCATGTTTCACGGTGTGGATGGTGTGTTCAGGGTGATGTGCAGTATTAGTTTTTCACCAGACATAGTGCTTTGTTTTAAGGCCAAAAAGTAAAATTTTGGTCTCATCTGACCAGACCACCTTCTTTCCCATGTTTGCTGTGTTCTCCACATGGCTTCTCACAAACTGCAAACGGGACTTCTTATGGTTTTCTTTCCCCAATGTCTTTCTTCTTGTCACTCTTCCATAAAGGGCAGATTTGTGGAGAGCACGACTAATGGTTGTCCTGAGAACAGACTCTCCCCCCTGAGCTGTGGATCTCTGCAGCTCCTCCAGAGTTACCATGGACCTCTTGGCTGCTTCTCTGATGAATGCTCTCCTTGCCCGGCCCGGTCAGTTTAGGTGGACGGCCATGTCTTGGTAGGTTTGCAGTTGTGCCAGACTCTTTCCATTTTCAGATGATGAATTGAACAGAAGCTCTGTGAGATGTTCAAAGGTTGGGATATTTTCTTATAACCTAACCCTGCTTTATACTTCTCCACAACTTTATCCCTGACCTGTCTGGTGTGTTCCTTGGCCTTCATGAAGCTGTTTGTTCACTAAGGTTCTCTAATGCCTTGTACACACAACCGTTTTTTTCCGTCGGACAAAACTCCAAAGGTTTTTCCAACGGAATTCCCCTCAAGCTGTCTTGCATACACATGGTCACACTAAATTCCAACCGACAAGAACGCAGTGACGTAAAACACTAAGACGAGCCGAGAAAATGAAGTTATATGCTTCCGAGCATGCGTCATATTGTTTCTGAGCATGCGTGGTGTGTAAATTGGAATTTTTCGCTCTAATTTTTTTCCAACAGAAAAATTGAGAACATGCTCTCTATTTAATTCCGTCAGAATTTTTTTCAAGGGAAAAAGTCAGATGGGGCATACACACAGACGGAATATCCGATGAAAAGCTCCCGTCTGACTTTTTCCATCAGAAATTCCGCTTGTGTGTACAAGGCATTACAAATCTCTGAGGGCTTCACAGAACAGCTTCAGATTAAATTACACACAGTTTGACTCTATTTACTATCTAGGTGACTTCTGAAGACAATTGGTTCCACTAGATTTTAGTTAGGGGTATCGGAGTAAAGGGGTCTGAATACAACCCCACACACACACACACACACACTTTTCACATATTTATTTGTAAAAAATGTTGAAAACCATTTATCATTTTCCTTCCACTTCACAATTATGTGCCACTTTGTGTTGGTCTGTCACATACAATACATAGTGACCGGTCCTCCTCCAGGCTGAGCAATAGAAAAACGTCCCATTATAGACAGAGAATCCTTCAATGAAAGCCTCTGCAGCCAATCAGCACCCAGGACCAGCCCAGCCTCCCACCATCTTTAACTCTCTGCAGCTGAATCTGTCACTTACTCCAGAGAGGAGATGAGGAGTGAAGGGGTTGTGCTGTGCTGCCTGCTGCTGGCCGGCCTGTGTGCAGGTGAGGGCACTACATAGGGGGGCACTACATACAGAGGGGCACTACATAGGGGGGCACTACATACAGAGGGACACACTGACTGCTACTACATACAGAGGGGCACAACATACAGAGGGGCACTACATACATAGGGGACACTACATACAGGGGGACACTACATACAGAGGGGCACTACATACAGGGGGGCACTACATACAGAGGGGCACAACATACAGAGGGGCACTACATACATAGGGGACACTACATACAGGGGGGCACTACATACAGAGGGGCACTACATACAGGGGGCACTACATACAGAGGGGCACTACATAGGGGGGCACTGCATACAGAGGGGCAAAACATAGGGGACACTACATACAGGGGGCACTACATAGGGGGGCACTACATATAGGGGGGCACCACATACAGAGGGGCAATACATAGGGGACACTACATACAGGGGGACACTACATACAGAAGGGCACTACATACAGAGGGGCAATACATAGGGGGTACTACATACAGGGGGGCACTACATACAGAGGGGCACTACATAGGGGGGCACTACATACAGAGGGGCAATACATAGGGGGGCACTACATACAGAGGGGCAATACATAGGGGGGCACTACATACAGAGGGGCACTACATAGGGGGGCACTACATACAGAGGGGCACTACATAGGGGGGCACTACATAGGGGGGCACTACATACAGAGGGGCAATACATACATAGGGGCACTACATAGGGGGGCACTACATACAGAGGGGCAATACATAGGGGGGCACTACATACAGAGGGGCACACTGACTACTGGAGCCTGACACTATATACAAAGGGGCACCACACTGACTACTCTGGGCTAATACTACATACAGACTGGCACTATATACAGGGGGGCACACTGACTCCTGGAGACTGGCACTATGTACATTGACTTCTTATGATTTCCATAGAGCATGTTAGTTCTTTGTATTGCAATGTACTTTATGTAAAACATTTTTAATGCCACCAAATTGTTATTATTATAAAGTTGTCCCATTCTCCTGTAGAGCTGACGTGCTACAAACCGGTGATTGTTCTGCACAGTGAGGGGTGACGGGCCCCCGTGGGGTATGCGTTTTTTTTCCAGGGATAAACAGCGACTGCAGTGTCTTGGACAATGCTCGCTGATCATGTGAACTTGGGGGGGGGGGGTGTTGGGTCAGAGAGATCTGATCATTTTTGACTGCATGCCAAAGCTCAGCAGAGCCAAGGGTTGCCCTGGTAGCGGGTTTCTATTTTTCTGTCCTATGTATGCCCATCTCCTATCTACAGATCTATAGATGAGTTTTGTTTGGCACTGCAGACCTTTGGAATGTTTGTTGAGATCTTTGCAGATGATATCTATGTACATATAGCCGGCCAAAGGTGAGGTTGGGTTGGGTCAAAGCTCAGCACAAATACTGAGATCTGGCACTGAGCGATGGCGAGACTCTGAGTGTATACAAATCACCGCAGGAACTCTGTGTAAGAAAAACAAAAATTCTATACCATTCAAATCTTTTAACTACCGGGTATGTTTGCAAAAAATTTTTAAATAAAAATCCATAATTTTTCCTGACTAGATTCTTGTCAAGAATCTCTTGCCGCCCGAGTGCACAGACATGCCGTTTTAAATGGGAAGAACGCAGTGATGTCATTGCGTACAACGAGCATGCGCTCGTCACATTAAATGTTGTCGCCGCCATCTTGCTGCACCCTACCTATGCCTTGGTAGCTACCGCGCATGCGTCAAAGTCATTTTGAGAATGCGCAGGTGTAACGAAACCCCAAACGGTTCAGGGGTTAAAGCAGTTTAGGATATTCCATTGCCGAACACAAGGCAGCTACCAACACTGAACAGTCAGGCACACAAACCCCAATAACGAGACACACAGCTCTGTTTGAGGTTCAACAGGAATAGCCACTTTATTGAGAAATACAGCTCTTTATATACAGTTTAGGATACTGCATTAATCAAATGAACAATGACCCAACTACACCCACAACATCACACAATGTTTACCTAATGAGCCCCAATACAGATCCTCCTCAATACATCTTTTAACAGACATCCTGACTCTGGCTCCTGACTTAATTTACATGAGCTAATTAACTACAGCTGATGACTCATACACCTGACCTTTAGGCTGTCTGTTAACTTACAATACACATTTATCACAGTAGCAGACTTAATTACCACAATAGACAATAGAATGCAATCACACCCTACCTCATCACAACAAGCTTTATCGTACACTACAGCTCACACAATATAGATACAATATATACAATGTATACCACATTAAATCTGACTAGCACAGATCATAGTGGGGTTCTCATTCACCCTGTGCCCCTATTAGAGACACAGGGTGATCCACACATAAGAGGCATCGGGGAAGCTGAAACAGGAGAATCTCATACTTTCTAAGAGCTTCTGGGTTCCACGGGCCCTCCCGTTACAGCAGGTTTCCATGGAGAGGTAAGTATGCGCGCGCTCGGGTTTCTCTGCAGGAAAACACTGCCGAGAATCTCATGACGAGAAAATAGAGAGCAGGTTCTCAAATTTTCTAGTCTAGATTCTGGGCAGTTTTCTTAACGAGAATCCTGAAAGCCTCGTACACATGCACAGTATACTTGGCAGGAAAGCTCTGCCAGCAGTTTTCTTGCTAGTTCTTGCCGAGAAAACCGAGCTCGTGTACGAGGCTTGAGAGGCGCCTCTCTTCTCTTTTATCCTCTGGAGCTCCTGCTGGATTTTGCTTCTAATCCCCTTGTGGAGGCTTCAATTTTATGGTTACACAACCTGAATCTTTTTATATGGACTATAAACTGAAGGACCTATGAATTAATGGTTGTGGTTGTGGAACTAATGATCTGAGTTTCCATTATTTCCTATGGGGAAATGTGCTTTAATGTACAAGTGCTTTGGATGACAAGCATTTTTCCAGAATGAATTATGCTCGCAATTCAAGGTTTTACTGTACTCTTTGCAATGTATAAATCGGAGAATGTTCCCTTTCGCTCGCGCTAAGCCGCCATTTTCCTGCTCTTTTCCTTGCACAGCGATATCACTCAGTAAATTGTGTTTTCTCTTTGGTGGCAGGAGGCGAGGATGAAAGGCCCCTCTTGCACACGCGGTATGGAAAACTGCTTGGCAAAACAGTGACGGTCAAAGAATTGGACAGAAAGGTGCACGTCTTCTACAGGGTCCCCTTCGCTAAGCCTCCGGTTGGAGCGCTACGTTTTGCAGGATCGCAACCACCAGAAAGCTGGAATGGGGTGAGAGAGGCCACCGAACAGCCTCCCATGTAAGTACGATGGGGGGGGGGGGGGGATTTCAGGAGATTTTATGCATATATTTTGGCGATGTCCAAAGATTGTGGTATTCTGGAGGGATGTTCTAAGAATAATTGCTATAGTAACATCAATAGTTCTGGAACAGGAGGCAGAGATATGTCTATTGGGATTGGTAAGGAAGAAGATTGTCCCGATGGGAAGGAGAATACAGGTGGCACTATTAATGTACTATGCTAGAAAGATGATAGTCCTAAATTGGAAAAGGGAAGAGGCCTCCTCGGTGGCACATTGGAAAAATTTAGTCAACAACTGTTTACCACTATACAGGGAAACATACAGTAATAGAGGACAGAGGGAGACATTTAAGAGTGTTTGCGCAAGCTGGATAGAAAATCCTATGACAGCTTCAGGATAAATCGGAGACAGGGGAAGGGTAAATGCACCAAGAAAGGAAGGGAAGGATTGTAAGAGGAATGTGTTAGATAGATGAAGATATGGAAGGAATGTTAGAATGGTAGGAATATGGTATATATATATGTATGTTTACTGTTTCCTTTTTTTGTATGGAAATGAAAAAAATTTAATAAAGAGATTTGTAAAAAAAAAAAAAGTATGATGGGGGGGGGGGGGGAGAGAAGAGCTGATTGGCCAAGTGCTGCTTACATACCTCCCAACTTTTTGAGATGGGAATGAGGAACACCTGTCAGCAATTGTATGAAGGCATAGGACACACCCCTTGTCACACCCCCTTAAAGGAGAATTGTCCAAAAAAAACAAGACTGCTTAAACCCACAAGTGTTTTTTTTAACACTACTATTCCTTTATATTGGCTTTCAGAATTTACAAATGCAGCAATTTAGAAATCAGATGGAAGGTTTGGCACTGGGAAACACTTTTGATAAATAAAAAGAAAATTTTATATACATCTATATAGATCAGACCAAAATGAGGGACACATGAGGAGGAATGAGGGACAGAGGGACATTGCTCCAAATCAGGGACAGTCCCTCAAAATCAGGGACAGTTGGGAGCTTATGGTCACCGACTGTCTATTTAAAGATAGCAAAAATTATATTCAAATAGATGTGAACCCAACCACTGATTGGTTATTGTCATTTTAAAGGTTATTAATCTATTTAAGTCTGCAGCTTTCATTAAAATAATCCCTGGTGATCCTGCCATGAAGATCCCTGTTCAAGTCCTTCCTGTTATAAGGTGACAACTGTCTCCTCTTTGTCACCCTGGTATATGCACCCCCTAGTGGAGACTGCAAGCAGCCCGCCGACACGCATTCCACAGGGATGGTCCACCGCCATCGTTCTCACCTATCAGGAATCCAGTTAGTTTAGCCATACAGGTTATGGTCAGAGGGGACTGAAACTATCAAACATTCTCCAACTAAATCAGTGAGACTTGTCAATACCTTCTGTTGTAGGAAGGCTTTACTGTGCTACGCAATGATTCGGTTGGGGGTCTTTTTGACAGTTTTACTCCCCATTGTCTTGTTGGGTCACACGCCCTCCATAGAAGCCGTGGTTTCCATTCACTGCACTGATGGCACCCAACAAGCCTGAACCATCTGACTGCAGTTTGGAATAAAGTACTCCAGCGGTTTTGGATGTGCATCAGTACAGCGGGTCCTGTGCTAAAAATGTGGCCCAACTGCACGTTTTTTATATCCACCAAATGCTAGTCTCAACAAAGCCTTGAACCATTACATTTTTGGCACTTTTTGTTGGGGGGGGGGGGGGTTGTTACCTGATTTCGACAGATACTGGCTCCCTCACTTTCAGACAGATTGCCCTACCGACCTGAGCAGAAGTTTGCCCCCCCCCTCCTCTTCCCCCACAGCTTTTTGGGACACATCACAGCTCCCAGAAGACTGCAAATCAATTCCGAAAGCTCAGGGCGGCTCATGCATGGGCAGCTGGAAGCTAGTGACGATGCCGAGCTGGTTCCTGCTATCGATATGGTTCCGTTCGTCAGCTGTAGATGCGCTCGCTTTTGATGCCTTATAATACGCGCCCGCCGCTCTATACAGCAAGGGGGCAGGAAGGGACGGATGTGATATTGAACATGATGACCCATGGCTTGCTGTGGGACATGATTTTGGCTCCGTCCCCTTTTCCGGGGTTTTCCGCCCTTTTTCCGCCCCTTGCAGCGTGTAGTATGTGAGCTGTCTCCGCCCCTGTCTCCGCCCCGCTGTGGCCACTGTGCGTGAGAGTGTGCCTTGCCGCGCCTGCGCAGTCGATGGCCGCAGTAACAGCTGACAATCAGCTGTTGAGTTTGGCTCTATTTACGTGGCCTCTTGCTGTGCATGCGTGGAGTCTGCGCAGTTGGAACCTATCCGATGGAGGAACCAGATCGTTAAGACACCGGCCCCTGCACCTGAAGCCGATTAAAGAATTGGCTGGGGTGAGGACAGCACTGGATCCAGGGGCAGGTAAGTGTCCTTATATTACAATTCAGCAGCTGCAGGATTTGTAGCTGCTGACTTATAAATATATTTTGGGAGGAGACTGGAGCTCCTCTTTAATGTCATCCAGTCCTGGTTTCTATTTACTTTGATACAATAATATAATACAATGGATACAATGTACAGATACAAAGTTACACTTCCTGTCTTAGCCAGTCATTGGTTTGTTACATTGTATGATCAGGAATAGATTGGGGGGTCACCTCTTCTGTGTGACACAGAATCATCTGTCATTATCTATCATCGTCCCTGAACTGTCACATAAGATCGGAATACTCTTTAGCTCGGTCTGTAATGTGAGAATTTCGGAGTGTCAGCAACTTTTCCTTTACCTTTGACCCGAGCAACCTTTTCCACCCACAGCTGTCCTTTTTTAAGGTTTATAAACCAATGTGTTTTATTTTGTAATAATCATGTTTTATAAAAACTTTATTTAAAACAATTTAGTGCAATTTGTAAAGCCGGACTGACTCTCTGATATGATCTTCTCTTCAAACAAAAATGTAATTTATCACTTGAGAGGTCAGCAGTCTGCATAATCTGATCTCCCTTCTATTAAATTATGTTTTCAGCACAGCTGTCCGATAAATATTAAAAAAAAATGTTTTTACCGTATTGCAGTTTAGGTGGCTGCCTGTCTTGCCTTGGCCTTCAGAGGCAACTCTCTAATTAAGCAAATTAGTCAGTCGCCTAAGGCCTCACACTCACAGGGGCCTCGCAGCCACCTTAATTGAAGAGCTTGAAATGGATCGGAATAGCAGCGCCCCGTCGCGGAGGTAGCTGGAGGACGGTGTGAGTAGCGGAGCTCCCACCTCTACTGCACTGGCTGCTCTGTATCACATTTCCTGCCTGTGTGCTCGGCCCATGATCACCGGCTCCTCTGGGTTGCTATCTCCTTCCCCATGCAGCACCTCTCAGCCCAGAGACCCCCATCTCAGCTAGGGACAGGGACCCCCATCTCAGCTAGGGACAGGCACCCTCATCTCACCTAGGGACAGGGACCCTCATCTCAGCTGGGGACCCTATCTCAGCTAGGGACCCCCTCTCAGCTGGGCACAGGGACCCCCATCTCACCTGGGGATCAGGGACCCCCTTCTTACCTAGGGACAGGGACCCCCATCTTGCCTGGGGACAGGGACCCCCATCTTGCCTGGGGACAGGGACCCCAATCTTACCTGGGGACAGGAGCCACATCTTACCTGGGGACAGGGACCCCTTCTCACCTGGGGACAGGGACCCCTTCTCACATGGGGACAGGGACCCCCTTCTCACCTGGGGACAGGGACCCCTATCTTACCTGGGGACAGGAGCCCCATCTTACCTGGGGACAAGGACCCCTTCTCACCTGGGGACAGGGATCTCCATCTTATCTGGGGACAGGGACCCCTTCTAACCTGGGGACAGGGACCCCCATCTTACCTAAGGACAGGGACCCCCATCTTACCCGGGGACAGGGACCCCTTCTCACCTGGGGACAGGGACCCCATCTTACCTGGGGACAGGAGCCCCCATCTTACCTGGGGACAGGGACCCCTTCTCACCTGGGGACAGGGACCCCATCTTACCTGGGGACAGGAGCCCCCATCTTATCTGGGGACAGGGACCCCCATCTTACCTAAGGACAGGGACCCCCATCTTACCCGGGGACAGGGACCCCTTCTCACCTGGGGACAGGGACCCCATCTTACCTGGGGACAGGAGCCCCCATCTTACCTGGGGACAGGGACCCCTTCTCACCTGGGGACAGGGACCCCATCTTACCTGGGGACAGGAGCCCCCATCTTATCTGGGGACAGGGACCCCCTTCTCACCTGGGGACAGGGACCCCTTCTCACCTGGGGACAGCACTGATAGAAACAGAGCACTGACCCCCACTGATAAAGAGGACACTGACTCCAGAACCAAGACAGAGTGCACTGAGAAAAAGTGCCCTGACACCAGCACTGAAAGAGAGGACACCAGCACTTTAAGGCTCTGAATATATGCAATTCATTTTTATCGCCTGAATTATTTTTTCCATTATGGGCGTAAGTGGGGCCTCATGTCTAAGTTATGCCTAAGGCCTCACAAATTCTAGAGCCGCCTCTGTTGGCCTTGGCCTGGTCCTGGTGTGGTGGGACCTCTAGGGTGGTAAAGCCTCCATAAAGCGTGTATGGGGGCCCCTCCTCCCCGAGATCCTCACTCCACTCTGATTTAATCCCTATTTCCTCTCTTTCAGGTGTCTGCAGAGTAGGGAAGGGATGTTACTTTTTGTAGATCTGATCAAAGCCAAAATCAAGATCCCACCCACATCTGAGGACTGCCTGTACCTCAATATCTTCGCTCCGGCTGACCGCGGACAGGACGCCAAACTACCGGTGAGTCCCAGAGGTGCTGCAGATTATGGGAGATATTGCTGGATTGTAGGTGTCAGTAGTCAGAAAACATTTTATCGAGCCGTTGTGACGGCTTTTCTTTGTGTGGTCAGGTCACATGCCCACCTCCCTGGGGGTACCTACCTGAATCTACCTGCCTGGAACATGAAACTATCAAATCTGCAGTACAAAGAACACCCCTAGAGATTACAAACAAGGATCTACACCTTTATTTACTACTATTTATGGAACCGACAACATTTTTGCTGTCAGGCTGATATGAAAATGGTGTCAGTTTAAAGGAAACCTGTCATGAAAGAGAAAGCGAGGTTGCTATTCATTAGTGAGATTAGTGATTCTGAGGATGCAAGCTGTTTGACTGTCACATGATGCCATAGTTAAAGTGCTTGTAAATCCTTACATATACCCAGTGAAGTGACTGGCCTCATGTGATACATAGAGATGAGACAAATCCTCCTAAATAAGTTTTACCTGTTTATCTTTCGTCTTCTCTTCTCTTCAAATTCCAGAATTTATAAAGCTTGTCCACGCTTTCAGAAAAAAGGGGATATAGAGCTAAAAATTACACTCTGAAAGCTCAGTAAAGAGAATCCTTAGAGCTGATTAGAGGGAAAGGACACTCCCCCCTTCCACACAGCACACAAGAACAGAGCTGAGGCTGTCAATAACAGACTGTGTGCTTGAGTTCCCTCCCTGTCACCTTTTTTCTCTTGTTGTCAGGAAAACTTGTCAAAAGTCATTCATGCAGATAGCAGGGGAACAAAGCAGCAGACAGAAATGACACTTTGTGCTCTGGATAGAGACAAGTACACACTATAGAAAGATGTTTATATTGATCCTTTATTGATTCTCTCCAGGTGTTGGTGGGTATTCATGGAGGCGGATTAGCTATGGGAGGAGCCATGATGTTTGAGGGTTCTGCGCTGAGTGCCTACGAAAATGTCATCACCGTTTCCATCCAGTACCGCCTGGGGATTCTGGGATTCTTCAGGTAACGCACTATACACATCTTTCTAAACAACTGGTTGGTCCAGATATTCAGTGAGATGAGGCCAAAAATTAAACTTTTTAACCTAAAAGAAAAACACTATTGGTGGCGGAAAACAAACACTACACATCACCCTGAACACACCATCCCCACCGTGAAACATGGTGGTGGCAGCATCATGTTGTGGGGATGCTTTTCTTCAGCAGGGACAGGGAAGCTGGTCAGAATTGATGGGAAGGTGGATGTAGCCAAATACAGGGCAATCTTAGAAGAAAACCTGTTAGTCTGCAAAAGACTTGAGAGTGGGGTGGAGGTTCACCTTCCAGCAGGACAACGACCCTAAACATACAACCAAAGCTACAATGAAATGGTTTAGATCAAAGCATATTCAGGTGTTAGAATGGCCCAGTCACAGTCCAGACCTAAATCCAATTGAAAATCTGTGGCAAGACTTAAATTTGCTGTTCACTACGCTCTCCATCCAATCTGACAGAACTTGAGATATTTTGCTAAGAAGAATCAGCTAAAATGTCCCTCTCTAGATGTGCAAAGCTGGTAGAGACATCCCCAAAAAGACTTGCAGCTGTAATTGCAGTGAAAGGCGGTTCTACAAAGTATTGACTCCGGGGGGCGCCATACAAATGTACCCCCCACACTTTTCACAGATTTATTTGTAAAAAATGTTGAAAATCATTTATCATTTTCCTTCCACTTCCACCCAATTATGTGCCACTTTGTGTTGGTCCATCACATAAAATCTCAATAAAATGCATTTACAATTTTGGTTGTAACATGACAAAATGTAGTAAATTTCAAGGGGTATGAATACTTTTTCAGGCACTGTACACAAGCTGGAGTTATCAATAATAAGACAAGGAAGCATGCAAATGCAGGCAGTTAACTCTTTTAGAAAACCATGGGATACGGCAAAGAGAGCAACAAGTATTTCTTTAGATTTCCAACTCAGAAACCAGGAAAAAAAAGGGGGGGGCAAGAGGAAGAACAAAAGAGGGGGAAGGGAACACAGAGGGAAAGGAGGGGGGAAGGGGAGGGTAAAGAGGGTAGGGGGTCAGAGCAGGATGAGAGAGGCAACAAGCAAGACTAGCCAAGAATTTCGATTACTTCCCCAAGAGTCTAACCAAGTCTTGTATTTCTATGGGCAGTTACGGGTAGCACTGCATTGATGGCAGCACGCCAGGACATTACAGTAGGGGGTAGGGACAACTTCCACTTACAAAGGATTTCCCTTCAAGCTTAAAAGGGGCTGAGGGGGGACGCTAAACACAGAAGTTTTTTCATCTTAATGCATAGAAGGCATTAAAGTGTTACTAAACACAGGACCCTACATTCACTATATCTGGTCTCCCACAGTACACAGAAATTCAATTATTTTAGTAAATATAAACTGCTAAATACCTTTTCTCATCGGCAGTATATAGCAGTCTTGTGACTTCTATCAGTGTCTGATTAAACCTTGTAGGAGGAGTTTTCATTCTCCCATGAATGTCCTATAAGAATGCAGGACCCCTGACCCTCTCTCTGTTGTGGGTTTGGTAACACTTTAAGATAAAAAATCCTTCTGCCTTTAGAACCACTTTAACCCAAATAAACCTATCCTTGGCCAAAACCATGCTAGTAACATAGTTAGTCGTACATATGTCCCAATTTTTCTCAGTTCAGTCAGGCAGGTTCAGTCAGAAAAACAATTTAGTAAATTTTAGAGAGTGAGCAATGGAAAAACTAAGGTAGATCGAGGACAAAGACTTCCCCAAAGTCCTGGAGATCAGGAGACGCTCTAAGGGATCATATTCAAGGGTGAGAACATCAGGGAATTGCATGGTGCCACGTGTCTGAGTTGCAGATAACAAAATAACATCCGGTTGGGCAGGTGAAATTCAGCCTGAAGGTCCACAAAGTTCCGCAACCTACCATTAGATATGATATGTTTAAGCCCTACTACTTCCTAAGCAGCCCGCCGTTGGGGATCAGGTAACATAGCCAGGTGAGGCAAGGTGGGGTTGGCCCATAAGGAAACATGGGGAGAAAGCATATGAGGCTTATGATACTGCACCCTTTCCTGTTGCCACACCGTGATGGTGATTCCCATCAGACAGGTAAGTGCACGGTGGGCCCGTAGGCCACGGAAAACCAGGTTACAGAGGGTGGCATAGGAGCCGATGATGGCCTCCTCCAGTGTAACCGTAGGATTATCTCTTGGCTGTGAGAACCACCATCGGACCGTGAATGATACTGAGTGAGTAAGTGAATAACTTATATAGCGCTACAAATGCGAACTGAATCACCTCAAGGCGCCTGGCATCCATTTTCCTTCTGTTTAACCCTCAGAATAGGTGGGTCTTGAGTTTTTTTCTGAATGCCAGGTGATCAATTTCCGTTCGGATATTAGTTGGTAATGCGTTCCACAGTCGAGGCCCTTGGACTGCAAATCGACGCTCTCCTTTGGGCTTGTACCGGGCTTTGTAGTATTCTTTGGTTAGTTGATCGATTGGGGTTTTGGGGTTTTATTTTCTCAATTAAATATTGGGGCGCGTTTCCGTGTACACATTTGTGCATCAGGCAGAGGGCCTTGAATGTGACTCAGTCCATTATGGGCAGCCAATGGACGGATCTCAGGGACGGGATGATTGGTTCCCAGAGTTTTTTCCATGTTACCAGTCGTGCCGCCGTGTTCTGGATGACTTGGAGACGAGCAAGCTGGTATTTTGGGAGTCTGAGGTAAATGGAATTTGCATAATCTAACCTGAAGTTAATGATTGTCCCTACCACTACTGCTGTGTCTTCTTTCGGGATGAAGGGAACAACTCTTCGTAGGAGACGTAAACGATGGTGGGATCCGCTAACTACTGATCCTATTTGTGCATTAATTGTCAAAAATTACTCCAAGACTTTTGACTTTGGGGCTTGGGGTGATGGTGTCGAGGTAGTCCTGGCCAGTTTCTACCAGGAGACCAATAGTAGAGACGAAAGTCTGGAAGGGAAAGGCCACCTTGTGGATTTGGCCAAATCATTTTTGCCAGCCCAAATGAGTAAACCAATAATACAGTCCAATTTGTTAAACGATTTTGGGAATACAAATAGGCGTATTTCTGAAAAAATACAGAAACTTGGGAAAACATTTTTAACAGGTTAATTCTACTCACCGGAGACAGTGGAAGAGTACACCTTGTGAGACAGGGACCGAAGCAGGGGCAATAAATTAGGATCCACATAAGATTGAAGATGAACCCCCCAAATATTGACTTGTGCCCGTGGATTTGTAACCTAGAGAAAGCCCCAAATGCGTTTACCATATGGGTCAATCTAATATTACATTTGTTAAGAAATAGTCAGCTCTTTAATCCAACCCGTCAAGGTAACAAACACATGTTCAAAGTATCTCAGTCAGGCGGTTGCGTGGCACAGACGTACAGATAACTTGTACACCGCCTCCAGCTCCCAAATGCCCAGATGGAGACCAGGGCAATATACCACATATTCGGTGCACAAATGGAAGGAGAAGGAAGTCATTTGATAGGTCCTACCCAAGGTGTCCTGAAAGGTCTTTTGGCGATGTTGTACAAACTTACACATTTTGCTCTTCAGTTCTTTTACATTGAAACATCCCTACAATGTTACAAAATGATGCCGATGGATGGAAGACTTATTTGGAGCTGGTGATTTTCTTGTTTTTAATATTTGGTGCCCTCATATACAAATCTAGGCCTCTTTGGGATAATGGGCCCTAGTTTTGAATCCTTGAGGAGGATAACCCTTTGAAGTGCAATAATTCTCTCCATTTGTTTGTATTTATTATTGACTTGAGTAATAAACGTGATGTCGGGGACAGCTGTAGCTTTAACCATGGGACCTTGAGGGTGGACTGACCGGCATTCTTGAAAGGTTTGATCTTTCAGGTCCAGATTAAAACGCTTATCCAAGAACTTATCTTTTACCCTCTCCCCATCTAAGGTGCGAAGTCACAAAACTTTACTTTTGGGATGTTATTATCCCATTTAGGGAGGAAGGCCTGAGGTGCATTTCGGAAATTTTTCCATCCATAAGACCCAATTCAAGAACTAAGAAAACCAATGTGGTGGGGCTTGAGATGTGTGAAGGATAAACCTAGGTTGCTACCGTTGCAGTATTGGACAACTCAATAATAGATGGAGGGCCATCCTATATGACAACGATGTCATCAATGTATCTGCCGTAAAAAATAACATAATAATAATGACTCCTGGAAGCAGAGGAGGAGTTTGTAAATGGCACCATTAGGGGCAGGGCTTTTCTCTAAAAGACCATTTTCTATAGACTTGTCATATAACCTCTGTTTGTCATCTCTTAGCTCCGGGGACAGCCAAGCTCCAGGAAATTACGGATTCATGGATCAGGTGGAGGCATTGAACTGGGTTCAGAAGAACATCGCAGATTTTGGAGGTGACCCAGACTCCGTCACCATATTTGGAGAGTCTGCTGGTGGGATCAGTGTCTCTGCATTGGTAAGTATACAAGAAACTTTTTTCTAAAGGATCGAAGAAGTGAAATATATTTGTTGGCGCCTCCATATCTGACTTGTTTTAAAAAAACTACCAGCTCGAAAAGCATCTGGCCTCGTACACACAACCGTTTTCCTCGACAGAATCCATCAAGAAACTTGGTGGCAGAACTATTTTGCAGAGGAAAACGGTCGTGTGTATGTTTTTCATCGAGAAAACTGTCGTGGAACTCGATTAAAAAAAAAAGACCACAAGTTCTTTTTCCTCGTCAGGAGTATCAATTTCCTCATCATGTTCCTCCTCGGACTGGTTTTCGATGAGAAACACGTTCGTGTGTATGCTTAGAAACCCGCGCATGCTCAGAATAAAGTATGAGACGGGAGCGCACATTCGGGAAAAGTAATGTTTGTAATGGAGATAGTGCATTCGTCACGCTGTTACAGACTGAAAAGTGCGAATCGTCTCTTACCAAACATTTACTTGACACGCAGTAACATGAGAATAGCAAAAGCAGCCCCAAGGGTGGCACCAGTGAAATCGAACTTCCCCTTTATAGTGCTGTAGTTCGTATTGTACATCACCGTGTTTGAGAACTACGAGATTTGGTCTTGACAGTGTGTACGCAAAGAAAGCTTGTCAAGATTCTAGACAAGCCTGACAAGGAACTCGTCGAGGAAAAAGATGTGTCTTTTACGAAGAGTTCCTTGGTCGTGTATACGAGGCCTCGTCCTCCTTCTTTTACTACCTGATGAGTCACCAAGATGGAACAAGCCAATGACCTCTTCTAAAAACACAATTCCTGGATGCAGGCATGTTGATCATGTGGCTTCAGTACTTTCTAAGCCATTGACCTAGAGCAAGCAGATGAGGAGTTCTGATGTTCTGATCTTCATGCTGGTTCAGGGCAGCTTCTCAAAGTATTAGGTGCACAAACAGTCAAGAAGTTAGCATTTCGTTAGTTAGCATTAGAGGTCAGTATTAACAGCTTCCATATTTCTCTCAGTACTAGTCTCCCTAAAATAATGGCGCAAGGAGAATGACAGCCCTGACTAAGCGCTACAGACAAGTCACCAATGTTGGCTCTCATTCTTCTGTTCTGAGAGGTTCTCTTGAATATATATACGGTTTCCTCAGTGTGATACATTGTAACTAATCTTGTCTTTTCTTTCCCTGACAGGTCTTGTCCCCACTAGCCAAAGGCTTGTTCCACAGAGCCATTGCAGAGAGCGGTGTGGCCCTCGTTCCAGGGCTGATCGCCAAGTCTGCTGAGGAGACCAGCTTTGTGCGCAATGTAAATCCCAATGTTGATGGCGAATACACGATATCTGTACAGAACATTTCTTAGTTGTGAAATCACCTGGTTGGTTGTTGCTGAAAGACAATTAGGGGAGGTCATAAGGCACGTCATAGATACTCTGCAGACGTCTGTCCCTCGGCAGTGCAAAAAATGTCAGAGTGTGAGACAGATTCATAAAAGCCTCGGAATGATGGATTCAAATCTGACAGAGCTCTTACAGAACTGTCACACACAGCGCCACCTACAGTCATATTTTCACAATGCCTGGATAATCTCAAAAAGGCATGGAATATTATCAGACACATGTATGTATGTGTCTAGTGTATAAATAGGAGGGGAGAGAGGATGGAGATGAGGAGATGAGTGCAATGGATACAGATGAAGAGAAGGAAAAGAGGATATAGGTGATATAAATAGAGGACACAGATGGGGAGATGGGACGAGAGGACAGAGGTAGGGAGATGGGACGAAAGGACAGAGATGGGGAGATGGGACGAGAGGACAGAGATGGGACGAGAGGACAGAGATGGGACGAGAGGACAGAGATGGGACGAAAGGACAGAGATGGGGAGATGGGAGGACAGAGATAAAGCGATGGAGATAAAGCGATGGAGATGGGGAGATGGGACAAGAAGAAAGCGATGGGGAGATGGAACAAGAGGACAGAGATGGGGAGATGGGACGAGAGGACAGAGATGGGGAGATGGGACGAAAAGACAGAGATTGGAAGATGGGACAAGAGGACAGAGATAAATGATGGAGATAAATGATGGAGATAATTGATGGTGAGGAGATGCTACCAAGTCTGTTGGTAAGGTGGTGAATTATTTTTTTATTTTTTATCAGTGTCCCCAAACTGTTCTACATTTAGGATGAGAATTTTCAGTTATTTAGAATGAGCGTCACACCTGACTGAGCTTCAGCACTCCTGTGATCGGACACAATCTTGTTATTGCAGATAATCGCCAACATTTCTGGCTGTGATCTGGCATCATTGGTGGATTGTATGAAGGCAAAATCAGAAGAGGAAATCCTTTCCATAAGTACTGCAATGGTATCGTATATTCATCTATATAATTTCCTTTCATAGATGGATACTGCCCATGATGCCCAATGGATATCACTCTGAGATTTGGCCATTTTTTCTTCTAGTGTAGGCGGCTCTGATGGGCTTTCTGATTACAGCCTAAGGGATGTAAGCGCCTTTCAAATAGTTAACCAGGGGATGCACGGGGGGTGCGTTCCCTGGTTAACACTGACAGGCGTCTCAGCCAATCAGGTTCATCGGTTCTGGTAAACGGTAACCTGATTTGCTGATGCGTCATCGAGGGCGGGAGAAGACATTGAGGAACGGTGGAAGGAGGATGGCTGACCCCAGAAAGGTAAGTGTCGGGTGGGGGGGAGGGGGCAATCTGGCAGCAGTGCACAGTGGTGACAATTTATGTGCACAGTGGTGACAATTGATGGGCACAGTGGCGACATTTGATGGGCACAGTGGCGACATTTGATGGGCACAGTGGCGACAATTGATGGGCACAGTGGCGACAATTGATGGCACAGTGGTAACAATTGATGGCACAGTGGCTGCGTTTGATGGCATGGCACAGTGGTGACAATTGATGGGCACAGTGGCTGCATTTGATGGGCACAGTGGCTGCGTTTGATGGGCACAGTAGCTGGGTTTGATGGGCACAGTGAGGCTGCAATTGTTTTTATTTTTTTTGTTTCTTTGCACCCCCCAAAAAATTTTGAGCGCCGGCCGCCACTGAAAGTGAACAAACTAAGAGATATGGAGGATCTCACCGTCACCTTGCACAACAGGGAGGAGACCTTTTGTGAGCCCATGGTAACACATTTATTCAGATGCATACCTCCGTGAGGTTGCACAGCCTGGCTAACCCTTTGGGCATGCTTTGCTCCCAGGTCGGGGGGCAATACTCTTTATACTTTCCCATCTACCTTTTGCTTCCCCTTCTTTCTCTCCTTGACGTTGCCCTTATCTCCCCCTATGTCCATCCTCCTTTCCCATAATTTTTACCCAGTCATGGACTGTTTTGATTAGATACTGTGAATATCCTAGTTTGCATTATCCATGTCACGGTGTCCCATGTCTGGGCTCAGCTGGTCATCGGGATGCTCTGCCCCCCAAGATGCTGTGAGAGTTTATTGTATTATATAGCTCCCCATATACGTTATTATATGTTTTGGGTCACGCAGGCAGTTCTCTGGCTGCCTCCCCGGCTTCGCACACTGACGATATCTCTATACCACACCATCTTTTTGTGCCTTTCATACTGTGTATTTCCGGGGTATTCGATATGTTCATCACACCGTACAACCCTTTTTGCTTTTTCTGTCTGATTTTTATTACGTATTGTCTGTTAAATGCACTTTCTTTGAAAATAAAGGAATAAAAAATAAATAAAAAAACCACCAAAAACCGATAGCGACATGTTTCAGCATGCTCTGGGGTTCCCCCATAAATAGCTCCTCTATTTTCTGTCCCCGCAGAAATTTCTGACTCCCCCAGCCACCATCGATGGCGTCTTCCTCCCAAAACCCGCAGAGCAGATCTTGGCGGATAAAGAAAACAATCCGGTTCCGTTTATAACCGGTGTGGCGGAGCAGGAATTTGGTTGGATTCTCCCCTCGGTAAGAGGCGCTCTCTATACGGCTCCACTGATATCATAGACCGCGGGTGGCTCCAGGAGGGTGTAAAGGGGAACTCTACCATTCAATGCTTTATAAGTCCAGTGTGCTGGGTGTACCATATTAAATATGTATTTGTTAAATAATAATGTTATGCATATGAAAACAATGTAGTGCTTCTATGTATAATAAAACTACCACCCGCTGTGCCAAATAAAAAAGACGGGCTATCACAGTATATAATGTGTACCTATGAGACAAGCTAAAACAATTAAAATACATACAACCACTTCACCTCCGGAAGATCTACTCCCTTCATGTGCAGGCCATTTTTTTTTACGGCACTGCGTTACTTTAAGACCCCTTTCACACTGGAGCGTTTTTACAGCATTTTAGCGGTAAAAATATCGCTCTTAAAACGCTCATAAAACGCTCTCCATGCATCTCAATTGACCCTTTCACACAGAGGCGTTGCGCTGGCCGGCGTTGAGAAAACTTTGGAGCAGCTTTTGGGCACTTAAAAAAAAAACGCTCCAAAAACCCTGTTAAAACGCCTGCATTCATTTTACCACTAGCGCCCTAAAAACGCGGTAATAACGCTTAAGGCGTTTTAGGGCGTTTTTGCAGCACCTCAGTGTGAAAGGGCTCTTAGTGCTATTACCGCGTTTTTAGGGAGCTAGCGGTAAAATTAACGCAACTCTGTGGGCGTTTTAACAGCGTTTTTCCAGTGTTATTGAAGCATGGGAAATTTCAGTCCTGCTGTTGCAGATGTTCCTAGATGCGCTTTTTTCTTTGCTTGCATGTTTACATTTTTGGGAGATCATGTGACTTTTCTACAGCTCAGAGTAGATTATAAACGCTATTCAGGCGTTCTTACAGCGCTTTCAATTCATTTCAATGGAGAGGGGCGTTTTTGGAGTGGTTTTTTTTCAGCGCCCAAAAAAGCTGCTTCAAAGATGCTGCTTACAGGACTTTTCTCAACCAGTGAAACGCCTCAGTGTGAAAGGGTCCATTGAGATGCATGAAGAGCGTTTTATGAGAGTTTTAAAAGCGCTATTTTTAATGCTAAAACGCTGTAAAAATGCTCCAGTGTGAAAGGGGTCTTACTGACAATTGCACAGTCATGCTACGCTGTGCCCCAAAACACCCCCCCCCCCCTGCAAATAGAGCCAATATTCTTTACTTTCTGCTGATAGGGAAATCCCAGAACATTTACCTTGTACACACGATCGGAATTTCCGATGGAAAAGGTGAGACGGAATTTTTTCATCGGATATTCCGACCGCGTGTGTGCCCCATCTGACTTTTTCCGTCGGAAATTCTGAAGGAGCAAGAAAGAGAACATGGAATTTTTTCATTGGATATTGCGACCGTGTGTGTGCCCCATTGGACTTTTTTCATCGGAAATTCCGTTCATCTTTTTGGAACTCTTTTTGGAAAAAAAAACACGCATGCTCAGAATCAAGTCGACGCATGCTCGGAAGCATTTAAAAAAAAAAAACACCCTGGACTGTCGCACTCTAATTAGGCAAATTTTATTTAAAAAATGGCAAAGGATAAAATCCAAAAAGCTGCAAAGTAATCAAAGTCATACAAAACACAGTCAAAAACAAAAAGTGGATGTACAGGTCCAAATGGCTGACGCGTTTCACATCATCACAGTCGGGATTTGGTGTGACTGTGTGTACGCAAGACAGCTTGAATGGAATTTCGCCGGAAAAACCCATTGGCGTTTATTCCGACGGAAACTCCGATCGTGTGTACAGGGCATTAGGGGTTACCAATAACATACAGGGCACACAGGGCACACAGGGCATACAGGGCATACAGTGTACAGGGCAACCAATAACATGTTGACTGCTGAACCACATTCAAAAAGATGTATTTAATATTAAAGCCTAGCCTAGTTTTTTTAGCCATAATAAACTCTGTGTCTGGTTGTGGTGAATGAAGTGTACGTTTTATACACTTCGAATAAAACTCATAATTTTTTTTTAAAATAAATAAATAAAAGGGCACTGTGCGCTGAATGTGCCCTTAATGTTTTTTTCTCTTCCCCTGCAGGCCATGAATTTTAGCGGATTGGAGAAAGGAATGGATAGAGAAACAGTAACCGCCGCACTATATAGCAACCCCATGCTGGTACGATCGTCTCCGCGTGCCTCCACAATGCACATTGTGTAAATCATTGTTGTTTAATTTGTTTTATTGTTTCTGTGCCACAAAACCCAAATCGGGTCAGCGTCTATGGACGCAGAGTGTATGACTCAGGAGTGTGCCTGCAAGGTAACCCCCTCGTGAGAGAGCTTCCCAGAGGGGGTTATCTAATGCAGGGAGGAGACATGAGAGCTGCCGTGGGACCCCAGAAGAGGAGGATCGGGACCACTCTGTGCAAACTAACTGCACAGTGGAGGTAAGTATGTTATTTAAAAAAAAAAACACAAACCTATAGGGCCAGATTCTCATACATTTTCGCTGGCGTAGCGTAAGCCATTTACACTACGCCGCCGCAACTTAACAGAGCAAGTGCCGTATTCTCTAAGCACTTGCTCCGTAGTTTGCGGAGGCGTAGTGTAAATGGCCCAGCGTAATTCAAAGGGGACGGCTTGTATTTAAAATAAGCACGCCCCCGCGTCGATCGAACTATGCATGCGCCGGCCGGGGAAAAAGCCCAGTGCGCATGCTCCAGCTCACGTCAGAAAGCGTCGTTGAAACCGACGTCAAAACGACGTGATCGTTACTTACGCAATGCCCTATTCGCGAACGACTTAGTAAAACGACGTAACCGACGGAAAAAGCCGACGCTGACCTGACGCCATACTTAACATGGCATCCGACGGCACCCGACGGCATCCGACGGTACTGCGTAAGGTTACCCCTCACATTAGCAGGGGTAACCTTACGCGGACGAAAACGACGTAAGCGACGACGGGGCGGCGTAAAAGCGTTTGGGAATCGGAGTAGTAGCCTCATTTGCATAGGCAAATGAGAAAATGTAAAGGCCACCTAGTGGACGGAGTTGTCATTACAACTACGATCCGCAAGTGTAATACAATTACACTTGTTGGATCTTCACCCGTATCTATGCCTAAGTGATTCTAGGAATCACTCGCATAGATACCCGGGGAAAAAAACGGCGATAAGACGGGGTATCTCAGATAGCGCCTCTGAGAATCTGGCCCAAAGTGTCACTTTAAGTGTGATCGCTTGATCTCTGGACTTGCACCACCACCAACATGACCAGATAACTATCTAATGCCTTATACACACGGTCGGACCGTGCAAAAGTCCTTCAGAAGTCTGACGGAAAGAAAGAGGAAAGGTTCTCTATCTAAGGTCCGTCAGACTTCCGGAAAAAAAAAGTCCGATGGAGGCTACACACGGCCGGACATTCCTAGAAAAAAAGCCTGTCTGACTTTTTTTTCTCTGAAAATCCAGCCGTGTGTACGAGGTATTACCAGGACTAGCCCCCATGGGTTGACTTTTCTCATGGTACTTAAATAGACAGTCAGCAGAACACACAGCCAGAACATACATTATATTGCCAAAAGTATTGGGACACCTGTCTTTACAAGCACATTAACTTTAATGGCATCCCAGTCTTAGTCTGCAGGGTTCAATATTGAGTTGGCCCACCTTTTTCAGCGATAACAGCTTCAACTCTTCTGGGAAGGCTGTCTACGAGGTTAAGGAATGTTTGACCATTCTTCCAGAAGCACATTTATGAGGTCAGGCACTGATGTGGACAAGAAGGCCTGGCTCACAGTCTCTGCTCTAATTCATCCCAAAGGTGTTCTATCGGGTTGAGGTCAGTCAAGTTCAACCACCCCAAACTCGCTCATCCATGACTGCTGTGGGAAGTGCAGTCTGACTTTCTAATGAGCTGCACATGAGAGACAGCCGGGGGAATAACATGGTACAAGTGCAGAGGTCAGCAGAAAAGGAGAGCCAGCACTCCCCTGCTGCTGGGTCTGACAAGAGGTTCTGCAGAAGCTGGCCTATAACTTGCTCTAGATTTCAGTTGTTGTAAAAGGAGGAACCGATTGAACAAACCACTGATAATATTCTGTCCAGTTCTTATTGCCAATCGAATCGTGTATGGGTCCATAGACTACGGTGTCAATCACGTTCCCGACCAAACAAGTCGCCACGTCTCAGGACCAGACTGGACATCCGCAACCTTCGGAGGAAAAGGACCTGGCTTGGTATTAGTCACAAGTTTTCATAGCTTGTGCAGCTGGTAAGCGTGCACTTTATATGGTGGTGGATTCACGGTGTGTATAACAAGTCACAAGATTGGTATTGATACCTTGGCTATTGGTTCACTCTTCACTGAGGAAACCACAAACCAAATTGCCACTGTCATTGGAGGACTTCATATAAGTCATATGTGTCACAGTTTGGTACTTTTTTCCATTTTATATATTGTTCAGTGGCGTAGCGTGGGGGGTGCGAGGGGGACCACCGCCCCGGGCACACAATTTAGAGGGGCGCTGTCACGAGTGTGGAGAGGAGGGAGCGCCAACAACAGATGGGACATAGGGACTTATGCATGATGCCACCACTCCAGGCTTTACCAGTCATTATCAAGCACGCTCTCCTCTTCCCTACTTCTCACACAGTGAATCATGTGACCAGACTGAAGCTATCTGAAAATAGGTAAGTCCATGGGTCAGGGGGGCACTAATTACTTGCCTCACCCCAGGCGCTGACAACCCATGCTATGCCACTGATATTGTTTCAATAATATTTTTAATCATTCTTTTTATTTATTTTTTGCATTTTTTCACATTTATTTGGTTTACATGTCATTTTAGGAGCGCAGCTTACCTTTCACTTATTGCTATTCGTGTGTGTATTTCACTTTGAGCTTGTTGCTTGATTTATTTAGTTGAGTTTCCAGCGCAGTCTCTATTTTTCCTTAAAAATAACTCAACCTGCTAAAAATAGCCTGGCATTAGTCCTGTCTGAATTAGTGCTATACATGCCAGTCTTTCTGTTGGTAATGAACATCGTATCTCTGTCATTGCAGGGATCATTAGGCGCTGTCATCCCGCTGCTAATCGAGGAATATTTTGAAAATGAGACGGATCCCACTGAACTTCGCAACCGCTTCCTGGACCTGTGTGGAGACTTCGTATTTGTAATGCCGGCCCTGAAAACTGCGAAATATCACAGAGGTGAGTCCAGGGCAGTCATAATTTTAAAACCCCCAAAAAATCTCTCAGACTCATACTTTGCGATATATGAACATTTTATGAAGTTATCAGACCTGAGAATTAGTGAGATACTTTCCTGGTCCTGGGGGACATATTTACCTGCACACAGCCGACTTCCTGTCTGATTGTAAAGTTTCTGTACCTATAATAGGACAGGACGCCCATGGTGAATATTCATTGTCTAATGATAATTTGTATGTGATTACAGATACAAAACTGCTGCTTAAATGTGATGTTTACAGGAAATGGGGTATACTAAATACCCTAATTTCACATATCGGGATCATTTCTATAAGTATACATGTACAACTAAATTCTGCATAGAAAATAATCATCACCCGCTGCTGTGTCACCAGTCAGCCTGGGGATAAAGGCAGTTGTAGGGAGCCCCAGGATGAAGGCAGTTGAAGGGAGCCCTGGGATGATCGCAGTTGAAGAAAACCCCGGGATGGTGTCAGTTGAAGGGAGCCTTGGGATGATCGCAGTTGAAGGGAACCCCGGATGGCGTCAGTTGAAGGGGGCCCGAAATTATGGCAGTTAAAGGGAGCCCTGGGATGATGGCAGTAGAAGGGAGCCTTAGATAGAAGGCCGTTGAAGGGAGCCCTTTTTATTATTATTAAATCATTCTGTTCCATTTGTTTAGATGCGGTATCCGTTATTTCGGATAGTTCGTAACTTCGGATAAATTTGTGTTTTGTTACGTTGACTAACAGCCAAATTTGAAACGAAATTCCAATACCTATAATTGAATAGTTAGCTATTATTAGTTATTCTTTAGAATTGTCGGATTTTCTAAAATTTCTGAATTTTCAAACTCCCAAATTTCGATCATAACAAATGACCTAAAAAATAAAAAATAAATAAAAAAAGCCCGGGGTTGAAGGCAGTTGGAAGGAGCCCGGGGGTCAAGACAGTTGAAGGGAACCCGGGGGTCAAGGCAGTTGAAGGGAACCCGGGGGTCAAGGCAGTTGAAGGGAGCCCCGGGATCAAGGCAGTTGATAGGAGCCTGGGGATGATGGCAGCTGGTAGGAAAACAGGGATGTTGGCAGCTGGAAGGAGCATGGGAATGATGGCAGTTGAAGGGAATCCAGGGATATTGGTAACTAAAGAGCGCTTGAGGATGCTGGCACCTATAGGGATCAAAGTGTGTTAGTAGCTGAGGGGTACCTGAGGATGCTGGTAGCTTGAAGGGAGTATGGGAATGCTGGTAGCTGGTGGTAGCCTGAGGATACTGGCAATTTAAGGGAGCCCAGGGATACTAGCAGCCTAGCAGGTAAATGTTTGAAGCTTTGCCTAATAGATTAGGTGATGGAGCAATAGGAAAGGGAAGCTGCTTTTTTTCCTAGGTTTGAGTTTAACTCCAATTTCAATGTCTTTTCATCTGCATTCTCATCTTGACCGTAAAGGCCTGGTTCACACTAGTGCAACTGCGTTTTCATACGATTTTTAAATGAACTTTTGTAGTAGAACTGCGGTATGACTTTAATTAAATTTTTGATCAATTTTGATACTACTGTGATTTCTAGAGGAGGATAGTTGGAGGGGAAATATAACACCGGAATTGGATGAACAATGCATGTAGATGTGTTGATGTTTTTCCATGAAGTCTATGGGGGACAAAATCACGCCGCAACAGAGTAGCACAGGACCCTTCCTCAATCTTAAAGGGGTTGTAAAGACAAAAATATTTTCCTCTTAAATTAAAGTCTGACAGTAGCTGATAAAGTAAAAAGTAATGTTTTGCATTATAACTAGTTTGATACCTGTTGAAATCGAGCTGTTTTATTCACCTCTGTCACTCCAGAATCGTTATTCTCACTGACTTCCTGGTTTGCGATGCACATTCATTCCTGCTCATTCCTGCTACAGTTCCCATTAGGCTTAGCCTCCATGCCTGTGAGGGATAAGAGAGCATTTTCACACAGGGCTGTAGTCATAGGGAGGGGGTGAGCACATTCTGCTTTCCACCATGCCAAACAGCTCAGGTGCTCGTGGAAAGCAAGAAGAGACAGGAAATGGCATTTTCAAACCTGGATTACTGTATTTTTGGAGGTCAAAAGGAAAAACGAGGTAAGTGATATTTAAATGCTCTACCTTACAGCAATCAATTGATCTAATAAAAAACATTATCCTCTCACAGATTCTGGACATCCTGTCTACTTCTACGAGTTCCACCGTCGTCCATCTCTCTTTAAAGATATTAAGCCGGATTATGTGAAGGCCGACCATGCCGATGAGGTTTTCTTTGTGATTGGAGGACCCTTCCTTGACGACTATATTCTCTTTTCAGGTAAATCAAAATTCCCCAGGAACTGCCCCTTCCACCTTGTGACCCTACAGAACTCTAGACTGATTCAGTGATTAAAAATATAGGGCCAGATTCAGGTAGAGTTAGGCTGGCGGATCAATGGATCCGCCAGCCTAACTGTCACTTTAAGCCGGCGTTTTTGTTTTCTGTAACCAGAAAACAAGAAACGCCGGGTTGGAGTTCCGATGCGATCGGCGTAATTGAATTTCGCCATCGCATCGTTACTTCAACTTAAAAATGGCGCCGGGGGCGTTCCCGCCGATTTACGCTCAAAAAATATGTTAATGAGCGGAAATCGGCAATTCACGATCTTTTTCGGGCACGACGCAGTGACTTTACGACGTTTCCGGAAGCGATACGCGGCGTATAGATAAAGCAGCCCCCTAGTGGAGTATCCTATGTTAGGTATAGGCGTCGTCATCGCGTCGGAAAAAAAACAAATCGCGTCGTTTGCGTAAAACATTCATGAATGGGGACGTGACGTCATTGACGTTCACTGACAGAACTTGGAGCATGCGCACTGGGATGCATTGACCCTCAACGCATGCGCAGTACGTTCGCCGCGGGGTCGCGGATAGTTAGAATACTACACGCCCCGTACCCGCCCAATTTGAATTCCGCTGGCCAATTTGCGATGCGCTGCCGCAACTTTAGGAGCAAGTGCTTCCTGAATAACAGCACTTGCTCCTAAAATTTCAGCAGCGTAACGCAAATGAGATGCGTTACTCCAGAGCAAAGATGCTCCAATCTACCTGAATCTGGCCCATAGTGCAGTGCAATAAATAAATTATGAAATAAATGTGACTTGAAAAACTGTTATTGTGCGCACAAATGACAGAGCAAATAAATTGTGAAAACGTGCTATAATCAATGAAGCAACAAATGGTAATGAATAAATAAAGTTCAATAACTCCAAAATGAAAGTTCATAAAATCAAAAAATGAATGAAAAAAAGTCCACCTTGCCCCCGTCTTGTAGGATTCCGGTCAAGGGTCTTTTTTACCTACTATCCTCCCTATTTCACATACCCTTCCTATTCTATTTGCCAAGTTCTGGCGTTTGTACACCCAATCGCGTGTGGCCGCCGGCGATAGCCGGCCACGTGTTTTGGGGCCCCACGCAATGCAGCGGGGGCACACGCGACCTGGAGGCGCACGCTCTCTGGCGGCTGTTAAAGGGACCCCGTTAATTCAGCCCCTGTATATAGACGTAAGCTGGTTCACATAGGGGCGGCTTCTAAGTCACCCGACTCTGAAGCAACCCCGTACAGCATGACTACAGCGCAGCTTGCAAAACAACTGTATAGAAGTCAATGCAAGCTGCTCTGAAGTCGTCCCAAAGTAGTACCTTTTTCTAAGTCATAGCGACTTGAGTTGCTCCTAATAGAAGGCCTGATAGGTCTCTCCTGTGTGAACTGGGTCTAATGCCCTGTACACACAAGCGGAATTTTAGTCGGAAAAAAGTTGGATGGTTTTTCCAATGGAATTCCCCCCAGCTTGGCTTGCATACACACGGTCACACAAAAGTTCTCGGAACTTTCGAGCGGTGACGTACAACACTACGACGAGCTTCCAAGCATGCTTCGAATTGTTTCTGCGCGTGCAAAAGTCTGATGGAGCATACACAAACACACGGTTGGAATTTCCGATGAAAAGCTCACATCAGACTTTTGCTGGCGGACATTCCGCTCGTGTGTACGGGCAGTGGCGGTGCGTCCATAGAGGGGGCACAGGAGCGCCGCCCCCTCTCACTCCTGCACCGCCACTGAAATACAATACATAGATTCATGCATTGCATGATATTGTCGTTGCTGCCCACTATTCAGATGGCCGGCCCCCTGGTGAGCGACAATGGCATGGCTCAGTGGTGACCATGGCATGGCACAGTGGGGGCAATTGATGGGCACAGCGGCGACAATGGCATGGCACTGTGGCGACAATTGATGGGCACAGTGGTTGCATTTGGCATGGCACAGTGGCAACATTTGCACAGTGGTGACTATGGCATGGCACAGTGACGACAATTGATGGGCACAGTGGCTGCGTTTGGCATGGCACAGTGGCAACAATTGATTGGCACAGTAGCGACAATGGCATGGCACAGTGACGACAATTGATGGGCACAGTGGCGACAATGGCATGGCACAGTGGCTGCGTTTGGCATGGTACAGTGGCGACAATTGATGCCACAGTGGCGACAATTGATGGGCACAGTGGCAACAATTGATGGGCACAGTGGCAACAATTGATGGGCACAGTGGCGACAATTCATGGCATGGCACTGTGGTGACAGATGATGGGCACTGTGACTGCGTTTGATGGCATGGCACAGTGGCGACAATTTTATGGCACAGTGGCAAAAATGTTATGGCACAGTGGCTGCGTTTGATGGGCTCAGTGGCTGCGTTTGATGGCACAGTGGCGTCAATTTTTTTTAGCACCAGCCGCCACCGTGTACGGAGCATCCTTTTTTAATGTCACATTTATCTAATTATTATTTGTTGCACATCAATATTTAATAATTTTAGCTCTACACTATTTTATTTAAAGCTGCTTACTTTTATCTCAGAGTGCAGTTTTACTTTTCTTTTATTGATTCAGTGATTGGTTATCTATGAACCACCTGATATTATCTGGTTACCACTTTGTTGTATCTTGGCGCCTGTAGAAGCTTCCAGATTGTGTCACTTCTCTTCTCTCCACCAGGCGAGACGGAGGAAGACGAAAAGATCCTTAGTAAGAACATGATGAAATATTGGGCCAACTTCGCTCGGACCGGGTGAGACTCAAATTATTGGGGCTCCTGTGCTGGAGTCTGCACTGCTGGGCCTGACCTCATTGGACCAGTAATAAAAATAACCAGTCATGGTTGGGCTTATAAGAGAATGTGAATATGCAGTCATAAATTACTATAAATGGTGTAGGCTTCTCTATGAGCTTGTAAAGAAAAACACAGCTCTCTTATTTCATAATGTTGTGCGCACTCAGGAGCCGGGGGAGATATCCCCTTCATAGTGCCTTGGTGGGTAATCTTCTTGGCTTGCAATGTTGGGGGTCCTGGTTTCCGTTCCTAATATTATCCACCTAGTGTGTATGTAGGTCTTGCTGTGATAAAATAGGTTTCCTCCTATAATCTAAAAACGCCATCTAGACATCTGCCTGTCTGTACTACTAGAGTGTAAGCTCTTCTGCTGTAAAGACCGATGTGACTGGCTCAGGGCTTTCTGTACAGAACTGCAGAACCATTTGCTTACTGGGCACTTAAACCCCCCTTCTGCCCAGACCAATTTTCAGCTTTCAGTGCTCTCACTCTTTGAATGACAATTGCGCAGTCATACAACGCTGTACCCAATTGACATGTTTATAATTTTTTCCCCACAAATAGACCTTTCTTTTTGTGGTATTTGATCACCTCTGCGGTTTTTATTTTTTGTTAAAAAAGACAGATTTTTTTATTTTTTTAAAATACAAAACCATTTTATATTTTGTTATAAAATGTAGCAAACGGGTAATTTTCCACCTTCACTGATGTACATGGATGAGGCTGCACTGATAGGATGCACTGATGGGCACTGATAGGCTGCATTGATGGGCATTGATAAGTCGGTGTAGTATCAAATTCCGCTCCCTATCACAAAATGCTCCGGAAGTGACGATTTGTCGCTGCCATCTTGCTACACCCCACACTCCAGCACAGTAATGAAAGAGTGTGAAGGGAGCAGGCAGACATCTTGTTACACCCACCGGAGTTTTGGATTTCACAGTTATTTTCAACATAAAACGGAGCTTATATGCTTAAATACAGTATTTGGAAATCCGATGGACTGTTTACATGTTACATTTTAAAAGCCGCAGCAAACCTGCTGACCTTACATGGTTGCTAATGTGACAGAACACCTCTGATTTTCACATTTAACATGTAAACAGTCCGTTGGATTTCAAAATACTGTATTTAAGCATATAAGCTCAGTTTTGTGTTGAAAATAACTGTGAAATCCAAAACTCTGGTGGGTGTAACAAGATGTCCGCCTGCCCCCTTCACACTCTATCATTACTGTGCAGGAGTGTGGGGTGTAGCAAGATGGCGGCGACGGAACGTCACTTTCGGAGCATTCTGTGATGGGGAGCAGAATGTGACAAGACAGGGTTACTGGTGGCCACTGATAAGGTGGCACTGAAGGGCATTAATAGGTGGCCCTAATAGGTAGCACTGATATCTGGCAGTGATGGGCACTGATCACACTGGTAGTTAACACTGATAAACAGCACTGCTATGTGGCACTGATTGGCACCACTGGTGGGTATTGATAGGTGGCACTCGTGGGCAATGATAGGTGGCACTGTTATGCACTGTTGGGCACTGATAAGGTGGCACTGGTGGCTACTGATAGGGCAGCACTGATGGGTGGCACTGAAGGGCATTAATAGGTGGCACTGGTGGGCACTAATAGGTGGCACTAATAGGTGACACTGACATCTGGCAGTGATGGGCACTAATTGACACTAGTAGGCGATACTGATAGGCAGCACTGCTAGGTGGCACTGATGAGGCACTGATTGGCACCACTGGTGGGCATTGATAGGTGGCCCTCGTGAGCATTGATAGGTGGCACTGTTATGCACTGATGATCACTGACAGGTGGCACTGGCAGGCGGTACTGGGGGCATAGATGAGGTACCAGTGTCTCTTTCTCTTCGGGACTGATGTCCCTTGCACAGAAGCCGGTGATCGGCTTTTTTTTGCTGTCAGCGTGAGGAGAAAAGATTACCGAGCTTCTGTTTATATCACGTGATCGGCTGTCATTGGCTGACAGCCGATCACTTGGTAAGAGGTCGGGATCTGTGATCAACCACGTCTCATTGACTCAGTGATCACAGGGCGCGGGGAGCGTGCAAAGGGAAGACGTCTATAGACGGCCTCCCGGCAAAGTAGGTCCGCGCTGTAGCTGTCATTCGGCTAGAACACGGATCTGAAGGAGTTTATAATAGTGTGCGACTGCTGTGTGAATTTTACAGTGTAAGCTCCTTTGGTGCAGAGTTCATAATTTCTGTCCATCTTATTTTAGTGACCCAAATGGACCCGGCCTGTCTGAGTGGCCGCGGTATGACCAGGATGAAGACTATCTGCAGATTGATATTTACCCGAAGCAGAAAGCCGCTCAGAGACTGAAAGACGCAAAATATGAATTTTGGTACAAAATTCTCCCGGAGAAAATCCAGAAGATATTGGAGGAGGACAAAGAGCACCGAGAGCTATAGATCCCTCCGGATTAATCAGTAAATGAGCAAATCTCCATTCCAAAGCAAGATGAGTAAAGTACAATGTGACTGAAGGCCGATCTTTGAGTTGTGGGCGGAGACTTGCTGCTTTGATTTTTTTTTTTTTATCTCTTGAAGATTCTGAAATGGTGTTCTTAGCTCCACCCCCACCACAAAGTGTTTCTCCTGCTGCAGAAATGTTTTATTCCATGGGAAACCCTATTCAAGATGAACCGCAGTCTGCTCACATAATTTGTAATAAAAACATCTTTGCCATTCTGAAGCTTCCCTCTAATCACTTTGCATATTTTATATATACTGTGATTCTGTTATTGCCAAATATACTGCAGAAATCTCCCTCCACTATGTTTGACTGCATCCATTTTAACTGTGGGCAGCTGAAGCGGCTGCCTGTTCACTTCCTGGATGTACACAGAGGCATGCCTCTGCAGCTCTCATTGGCCCTCCTATGACTCATCCCCCCTCCCTTCATGAAAAACTCTCACAGGAGTGAGAAAGAGCTGTGCATGATGTCATAAGCCCAGGCAATTAAGGTATTTTCTGGCAGAAAAAAATGTTTTACAATCCAAAACAAAAAGGGCAGAACATTTAATAGATCAAAAATCCCTGTCCTCGCTCAGTCAGGAGCGATCGTGGGTGCCCGGCAGAGACAGCAGCTGCTGGGTACGATCATCTGCTCTTTAGAGACCCACGGCCCCCTATATTCAAAGCTTCCACCGTACAGCTACAGCGATTTGCGCAGGCGTGCCATTCTGACGCCGTCAATCGACGGCAGGCAGTCGGCAAGTGGTTAAGGTGAAAACCCTTTGAGATACAGGCCCCCCCCCCAGAACCCCTCTTTTGCTTACCTGAACCTGTTCGTTCCAGCGATGGGGACGATCACACCAGCTGCCTCGGGTCCTCATTGGATAGATTCATTCCATTGGCTCCTGCTGCTGTCAATTAAATCCAGTGACACAGGAGCCGGTGGGGAGGGGGCCACAACCCCTAGCAATTTCGCTCTCCACCCCAACATCCCCCCAAAAAACAAACACGCCCATAGATTTGATTTAAAAAAAACATTTATAATGTAAACATAAAGATCTGATCGCATAAAGTTCACTGATTGCTCCAGGCTCACGGATTGGTTGCTAGGTTACAGCACATGAAAACCACTCACTGATTGGTTGTTGGAGGTTACTGCACAATATTACCCCTCGATGATAGGTTGCTAGAGGTTACTGCACATCATTACTGCTCACCAACTGGTTGCTAGAGGTTACTGCACATCATTACCTCCCACTGGGTGGCAGGGCACTATTGTGTTGTGTAATGCAACTGTTGGGTGGATAGCAGGATGCAGTTTGGGGTGATGGTGGCTGGCAGCATTGGGGTGAGAGGCTGAGATCATATCTCCATATAATGATAGGGGGTAGGCTAAGGATGATAATGCCAGAGGTGGAGTACAGAAGGATGATAGGGATGATGACAGAGGGTCGGGTGGTAGAAAGCTGGCAGGTGGGGGGGGGGGGGGGGTGAAGATGACAGGGGTGAGGTGATAGGAAGCGATCAGATGGGTGCAGGGGGGATGAAGATGACAGGGTGCGGGGTGGTAGGAAGCTGGGAGACGGGTGCAAGGGGGAAGAAGATGATGGGGGCAGGGTGCTAAAAAGCTGGCAGACAGGTGCAGGGGGGATGAAGATGATAGGGGGTGGGGTGGTAGGAAGCTGGCAGACAGGTGCAGGTGGATTAGGATGACAGGAGACAGGGTGCAAGAAACCTGCAAATGGGTGCAGGGGAATCAAGATGACAGGGGATGGGGTGGTATGAAGCTGGCATATGGGTGCAGGGGAATGAAGACGAGAGGTGGAGGGGTGGTAGGTAACTGGCAGGCGGTGGCAAGGGGGATTAAGATGACAGGGGGTGGGGTGGTAGGAAGCTGACAGACGGTGGCAGGGGGGGGGACGAAGATGACAGAAGACAGGGTGGTAGGAAACTGTCAGACAGGTGCAGGAAGGATAAAGATGATGGGCGGGGTGGTAGGAAGCTGGCAGAAGGGTGCGGGGGGGGGGGGTTGAACATGACAGGGGGTGGCATGGTGGAATGCCGGGCACAGAGAGATGATTAGGTGGATAATGGTGATAACAAGGGGTTTGTAGATGACATCATATGCCGGGTGGCATAATTTTATCAGGGCTGTGTGTGTGTGGGGCTAGCTGGTAGCGGGGATGTTCGGGGCACCCTTGGTCAAGAGTTGCAGTCAGAGAGATGGCCCTGGGGACACCGACTGGGGAACATTTCCTCCCACTCACACATCAGGCAAATTAGGAAGCTACGAGGTCCTTGGGAGTGTGAGGCTTAAGGCGAGCGCCTAATTTGCCTAATTAGAGAGCCACCTCTGCTTCTGGGCACAGATTGGCATCATAAGAAAAGGGAGGTACAAGGGGAGTACAAGAACACTAAATTTCAAAAGAGCCAATTTCTCCAAACTGTGCTTAAAGTGGTGGTTCACCCTAAATCTACTATGTCCCATGTTTTTTTTTAATTGGTCCACTTACTGTGTAATCCTTAATTTTCATGTATTTCCCCCCGCGGTGGATGGCGCCGCAATAGCCCGTAAAATAGCTGATTTAGGACTCGGGTATTTCCGGCGCAAAACGGCGCCTGCACACAGACCTAGGAGCTGACTGCGCAGGCGCCGTATTTCTCCGAGTCCTATGGCTATGACGCCCTCCGAAAAAAGCCAAAATAGGCGCCTGCGGAGTCAGCTCCTAGGCCTGTGCGCAGACGCCGTATTGCGCTGGAAATACCCGAGTCCTAAATCAGCTATTTTCGGAAGCCGTGACGGGCTATTGCAGCGCCATTTACCGCGGGGGAGAAAAATGAAAATTAAGGATTACACAGTAAGTGGACCAAAAAAAAAAAAAAAACAGCATACTGGCGCTGACGCCAGTATGCTGGATCACATGGGACATAGTATATTTAGGGTGAACCTCCGCTTTAAAGTGGTTGAAAACGGGAGTTCACCCAAAAATCAACTTTCTGCAGTTAGATCCAGCATACTGCTGACATCTGCAGTATGCTGGTCTTTTTTTTTGGTACTTATCGTTTTAGCAGTATTTCTTCTATGGCTCCGAGCGGGGAATCCTGCGGGGAATGGGCGTTCCCAAAGGCAAACAAGTTGATTGACGGCCTTCGATAGCGCGTCACGGCTTCCGAAAATAACCAAAGTGACACTCGGCAATTTACTGAAGCCGTGACGCGCTATCGAAGGTCGTCAATCAACTTGCTTGCTTTTGGGAACGCCCATTCCCCGCAGGATTCCCCGCTCGGAGCCATAGAAGAAATACTGCTAAAACGATAAGTACCAAAAAAAAAAGACCAGCATACTGCAGATGTCAGCAGTATGCTGGATCTAACTGCAGAAAGTTGATTTTTGGGTGAACCTCCGCTTTAAGTTACACCTACAGATAAGCCTAGCATGCGCGCAGGCGCACTGAGAATAGCCGGTCTAAATTCTACAATGCCAAATTTGACGGCTCCTGAGCACATTCGCGGAGTGACATCATCGCCGCTCCAGCCAATCACAGCGCCGGAGCGGCAATACCTGGAAAGAACCTCCGGGTATCGTGGATGCGGCAGAGGGGGACACAAGGACAGCTTCTGGTGCTTTGTTCTAAGGTAAGTACATGCATAATGAGCTGGTATGCTAGTCATACTAGCTCATTATGGCTTTGTCTTGCAGGTTTTATTTATTTTTTCTAGGGTTTACTTCCACTTTAATACTACAAGATATTAGGTGGGACCAAACCTTGAAACATTGAACACTGAGGAACAATGGGAGTGCTTTAGGAACATATTAAAGAAAAGTATCACAGAGTGCATTCCAATGGGTTATAAATATAGAAGAACAAAATGTTAGAACTGGGAGGCTGAACCAAAACTTAAAAGTTCATATTAAGGACAACTGGATTTTAAAATGTATAAAGCAGAGGGGTCATTGTCAGCATTCCAACACTACAAGGACTGTAAAAACGCAATCAGGGCAGCAAAAAAAGACTATAAGAGACACAAAGCGGAGTAAAGCAGAATATTTTTTCCCCAATAAATGTTTTAAATATATGTAGCACTGCCCTCTTGGGGATTGCTTAGAATTGCATGTTCATATGCATCGATTTAAAACCTGTAAACTGCCTTCCTGACACTCTAGGTATGTACCTTTTAAATAACACAATGTGGATGTATTATCTCTCTCTGATATTACTTGTTCAAAGCGAGAGTCCCGTAACAGGTTATTAGTCAGCTAAGTCCTGAGTAAAGCGCCAAAACTCCCTTGATCCCCAAGAGCAGGGGTCTGCAAACTTTTCAAACAAAGGGCCACTTTATTGTCCTTGGGACTTTAGGAGGGCCGGATTGTTGCCAGTGGGGGGCAGAAAATGTCCCGGACCCAGCTCCAGTGAGAATAAATGTGGCCTCAGGGTTGGTGGTCAGTAAGAGGAGAAGTAGGGCCACTATCAGTAGGAGGAATAGTATCCCATCATTAATATTAGTAGAAGGAATAGTATCAGTGGAAGGAATAGTGCCTCATATCAGTTGGAGGAATAGTGCCCCAAGGGCCAGGCTGTCCACAACTTGGTGGTTGTGGTACTCAGTTACTTGGAGAACCTCAGGTCTAAAGAGGTCTAAAACCCGGACGTATAGTTTCAAACCCGGACTGTCCGGGTGAATCCTGGACAGTTGGCAACCCTAACAAGAGACAGACAATAAATGGATGAATATCTAAGGAAAGTTACTACTTGCTATATATATATATATATATATATATATATATATATATATATATATATATATATATATATATATATATATCTTTATATCACGGCTGAAGAGGGAACCCCAGGGCGGCCTATTATACTTTTGATCCTAATGAGTCACTCAGTATTCTAGATCTTAGGGGTATGTCTCTTTAAATAGCAATAGACTAACAGTTACCAGGATGCAAGGCCTCGCAATGATCTTCACTGGCAAGTTGGAGCTCATAGAACAGGAATCCTGAGTGTAACACAGTGATGTATAATCAAAGCAATCGGTTGCGCCTGGCTTGTTGTAATCCTTGGGGTAATTCCAGGGGTAAGGTTTCTGTATACAGTGCACTGTGAGATAAGTAAAGGCAATTCCAGATGTGTGATGTCTATATACAGTGTTCGGTGGACTAAGATAAAGCAGAGATTGTATTGGCGGGCGGATGCCCTTTCACCAAACTGAAAAACAGAAGCAACCTCCTGAAGAGCGATCCAAGATGGTGCATCCTGCGGCATAACAGGCTGAGATGACATACTGGCTGTTGGGACTGTGGGGCACCTGGTCTGGCTGGGGACAGCGGCGCTGCCCCCTATATCGCAATCGCCATTTTTACGTGTGGTGGGCCGCAGTCCTCTCGATTTTCTACATGCAAACACCAACGCTGAACTGGATGAACTGTTGTGTTTAATTAACCTTACCAACTATGCAACTCAGCACAGGGATGGTGGGAACCCCTCATAATGGGCACAGAGGGTGTACAGACCTGGGAACTCAGCACAGGGATGGTGAGAACCCCTCATAATGGGCACAGCAGGTGTACAGACCCAGGAACTCAGCACAGGAATGGTGGGAACCCCTCATAATGGGCACAGCAGGTGTACAGACCCAGGAACTCAGCACAGGAATGGTGGGAACCCCTCATAATGGGCACAGCAGGTGTACAGACCCAGGAACTCAGCACAGGGATGGTGGGAACCCCTCCTAATGGGCACAACAGGTGTACAGACCTGGGAACTCAGCACAGGGATGGTGGGAACCCCTCCTAATGGGCACAACAGGTGTACAGACCTGGGAACTCAGCACAGGGATGGTGGGAACCCCTCATAATGGACACAGCAGGTGTATAGAGCTGTGCAGGGATGCCCAGGGAACTGAGATCCCCAAAAATGAAGTCACATGATTTTGTTCTCTCCAACCTGGGATAGGTGACACCCACACCCCTGCAGACTTATATGGGAGAAGGTAATGTCAGTGTTCAGCAGGTCAGCAGTGAGATCTCACAGATAGTGAACGGTCCTCCTCCAGGCTGAGGAATAACAAAACTTTCCATTATCTCCTCATATAGACAGAGAATCCTGCGATGAAAGCCTCTGCAGCCAATCAGCAGCCAGGACCAGCCCAGCCCAGCTCAGCCCTTTCCCCCATGTAACTCTCTGCTGCTGAATCTGTCACTTACTCCAGAGAGGAGATGAGGAGTGAAGGGGTTGTGCTGTGCTGCCTACTGCTGGCCGGCCTGTGTGCAGGTGAGGGCACTACATAGGGGGGCACAACATACAGAGGGGCACTACATACAGAGGGGCAATACATACAGAGGGGCACTATGTACAGAGGGGCAATACATACAGAGGGGCACTAAGTACAGAGGGGCACTAAGTACAGAGGGGCACTACATACAGAGGGGCACTAAGTACAGAGGGGCACTACATACAGAGGGGCACTACATACAGAGGGGCAATACATACAGAGGGGCACTACGTACAGAGGAGCAATACATACAGAGGGGCACTACATACAGAGGGGAAATACATAGGGGGCACTACATACAGAGGGGCACACTGACAGTCACTTCGTACAGAGGGGCACACTGACTGCTGCTACATACAGAGGGGCACACTGACAGTCACTTCGTACAGAGGGGCACACTGACTGCTGCTACATACAGAGGGGCACACTGACTGCCACTACATAAAGAGGGCTGACAGTCACTTCGTACAGGGGGGGACGCTGACTACCACTACATACAGAGGGGCACACTGACAGTCACTTCGTACAGAGGGGCACACTGACTGCTGCTACATACAGAGGGGCACGCTGACTGCCACTACATACAGAGGGAAACGCCGACTGCCGCTACATACAGAGGGGCACGCTGACTGCCGCTACATACAGAGGGGCACACTGACTACCGCTACATACAGAGGGGCACGCTGACTGCCACTACTTACAGAGGGGCACACTGACTACCGCTACATACAGAGGGGCACACTGACTACCGCTACATACAGAGGGGCACGCTGACTGCCACTACTTACAGAGGGGCACGCTGACTGCCACTACATACAGAGGGGCACACTGACTACCGCTACATACAGAGGGGCACGCTGACTGCCACTACTTACAGAGGGGCACGCTGACTGCCACTACATACAGAGAAGCAACCCTGACTACCGCTACATACAGAGGGGCACGCTGACAGTCACTTCGTACAGAGGGGCAAGCTGACAGTCACTTCGTACAGAGGGGCAAGCTGACTGCTGCTACATACAGAGGGGCACACTGACAGAAACTTCGTACAGAGGGGCACGCTGACAGTCACTGCGTACAGAGGGGCACGCTGACTGCTGCTACATACAGAGGGACACGCTGACTGTCATAGACTGGCACTATGTACAGATGGGTACCCTGAGTGGTACTATGTACAGAGTGGACTAGAACTATACAACGACTTCTTATGAATTATAGAGTGTTAGTTCTTTGTATTTGCAAATTGTATGAAACTACAAACCTCTCTTTTTATCCCAAGTAGCTGAACCAGATTAGATAGTTTTGTTGCTCACTAGTAAAGATTGCACTGAGCCCCTCCTGTATTCTTTTATTGCTACCATATACATATTATTATCCCATTCTCCTGCAGAGCTAATGTTCTGCAAACTGGTGACTGTTCTGCACAGTGAGGGGTGACGGCCCCCGTGGGGTATGCAATATTTCATTGTTTTCCAGGGATTATCAGCGACCTCATTGTCTTGCACAATTCTCGCTGGTCACGTGACCTAAGGGGTGTTGGGTCAGAGAGATCTGATCGTTTGTGACTCAGCATCATTTGCAAGTGTGTACAAGCTTAACATGCATGCCAAAGCTCAGCAGAGCCAAGGGTTGCCCTGGCAGCGGGCGTCTAATCTTTTTTTTGTCCCCTGTATGGCACCGCAGACCTTTGACACATTTGCAGAGCTCTATCCACATGTACATGTAGCCAGGCAGCGGGCCAAAGGTAAAGCCGGGATGGGCCATATAGCGCAAACACTGAGATCTCATACACACCAAGTGTGTACACAAATCACCGCAGGAATGCATAAAAAAAATAAAAAAAATCTATTAAAAACCTTCAAATCCTCCAACTGCCAGCAGCTATGTGTGCTTAGAAAGTTTGTTCATTTTTTTTTTTTAGCGTTAGTCGGGTCAAATTGAAGTTTGTTTTGAACCGCAGTGGTAGGAAAATTCGAAGGATCAGGATGGAAACGTTTTCTTGAACAAACAAATTTCTAACAGTGTATGTGGCTTTTGCCTGGTCCATTCGCTCCGAAATCGAATGTTTAAAGCAAATTCTAAAGCAAAAACATTTAAATGTTTTTTTGAGAATTTTCATATACGTTTTGCAAAGATTTTTAGAAGAATTTTCATTTGACATTGCTAGAAATTCTTTATATAGGCGCGAGGAAGGGGGGGCCGAGAGCGTACAGGTGGGAGGAAGGGGGGGCTGAGTGCGTACAGGTGGGAGGAAGGAGGGCCAAGTGCGTACAGGTGGGAGGAAGGGGGGGCCGAGTGCGTACAGGTGGGAGGGAGGGGGGCCGAGTGCGTACAGGTGGGAGGAAGGGGGGGCCGAGTGCGTACAGGTGGGAGGAAGGGGGGGCCCAGTGCGTACAGGTGTGAGGAAGGAGGGCCAAGTGCGTACAGGTGGGAGGAAGGGGGGGCCAAGTGCCTACAGGTGGCAGGGAGGGGGGCTGAGTGTGTACAGGTGTGAGGAAGGAGGGCCAAGTGCGTACAGGTGGGAGGAAGGGGGGGCCAAGTGTGTACAGGTGGCAGGGAGGGGGGCTGAGTGCGTACAGGTGTGAGGAAGGAGGGCCAAGTGCGTACAGGTGGGAGGAAGGGGGGGCCAAGTGTGTACAGGTGGGAGGGAGGGGGGCCGAGTGCGTACAGGTGGGAGGGAGGGGGGCCGAGTGCGTACAGGTGGGAGGGAGGGGGGCCGAGTGCGTACAGGTGGGAGGAAGGGGGGGCCGAGTGCGTACAGGTGTGAGGATGGAGGGCCAAGTGCGTACAGGTGTGAGGAAGAAGGGCCGAGTGCGTACAGGTGGGAGGAAGGGGGGGCCCAGTGCGTACAGGTGTGAGGAAGGAGGGCCAAGTGCGTACAGGTGGGAGGAAGGGGGGGCCAAGTGCCTACAGGTGGCAGGGAGGGGGGCTGAGTGCGTACAGGTGTGAGGAAGGAGGGCCAAGTGCGTACAGGTGGGAGGAAGGGGGGGCCAAGTGTGTACAGGTGGGAGGGAGGGGGGCCGAGTGCGTACAGGTGTGAGGAGGGAGGGCCAAAAGCGTACAGGGGGGAGTAAGGGGGGGGCGGAGTGCGTACAGGTGGGAGGAAGGGGGGCTGAGTGCGTACAGGTGTGAGGAAGGAGGGCCAAAAGCGTACAGGGGGGAGTAAGGGGGGGGGCGGAGTGCGTACAGGTGGGAGGAAGGGGGGCTGAGTGCGTACAGGTGTGAGGAAGGGTGGTCGAGGGCGTACAGGTGTGAGGAAGGAGGGGCCGAGTGAAGGAACTTCACCTTTTTGGGTGGAGCTCCGCTTTAACTGCAAACAGGAACTTTGTTATGCAGCAATAAAACACAGAGTTTACCATAGAGCAGCTACAAACATATAAACACTGCCATCTACTGGCTGATGTAGTTGTCTGAGCATGATTCCTCATGCTCATGCAACTGTAGGCAGGTACAGTCTACTTTCTCCACTGCAGGCGGCACTATCTGCAATGGTACTGCAGTTGGAGAAAAAGTCAAGAGGAAGATGTTTCCTCTATGGCTTCCTGGTTCACTGGGGAAGCCATCAGATTGGATGATGCCACACCATGTGGCTGTGGCGACCATCTTGGGGCAGGCAGAACCTTTTTAGGGCCCTTACTCCCAGGGTTTGCACGATTCTGGTGGGTTGGTCAAGTAAGGGCTGGTACTGTGTCAGTAATAGTGCTAGGACAAGGAGGGAAACCGTAGGGTCGCATCTATTCTGGATACTTTCCTGATTCCTGCCAGGCCGCCTTGTATCCCCTCTCAATAGACACGGTCAGTACTACGTCATGTCGTTGGTACTGTGAGTGTATCCAACTAGGAAGTGGCCCCACCATGTTGGTTGTGAATTGTTGCTGCACTTCAATACAATTTTTTTTTGTTGCACCTGACTATGTGAATTATTATCTCCGCCCTCGCTGCACCCCACCTACATGCCATTTTCCTGCTCCCTTCTTTGCACAGTGATCTCACTCTGTAAATTGTGTCTTTTCTTTCATAGCAGGAGGCGTGGATGAAAGACCTCTGGTGGGTACACGGTACGGCAAACTGCATGGCAAAACGGTGACAGTCAGGGAAACAGACAGACAGGTTCATGCCTTCTATGGGGTCCCTTTCGCTAAGCCTCCGGTGGGACCGCTACGTTTTGCAGCATCAGGACCCCCAGAAAGATGGAATGGGGTGAGAGAGGCCACCGAACAGCCTCCCATGTAAGTACACCGGGGGAAGAGGAGACAGGAGCTGATTGGCCACATCAGGCACACCAACTGTGTTACCACTTGCCACCCGGGCCAATTCTGACACTTTGCTCCGACATGTAAAAATCTACTTTTTTTTTTTGCTAGAAGATTACTTAAAACACATAAACCTTATATATTTTTTTGCAGAGGCCCTATAGAATAAAATGGTGGAGTTGCAATTTTTTTATGTCATGTGGTGTTTTTCAAATGCAATTGGTTTGGGGGTGGGACATGAATAAAAAAAGCCAAGTATATAATCTCTCTATCTATATATATAAAAAAAACATATATATATTTTTTTTTAATGAAACCTTTAATTCGTGTTCAGAATTAATTTTGTATATTCAAATTACATTCTTTCTATTTCATCTATTCTATTGTTTTATATATTATACTATTATATTCTTTTCTATTCGATTTCAAATTTATTCTATTCGAATTTCAGAAGGTTATATTGTTAGATTCTTCTCTATTCTTTTTTTTTTTTCTATTCTTTTAAATTCTACTATTTTATTTTCTATTCTATTCAAATTTACTCTATTTGAATTTCAAAAGATGGTTATAATTTTTCTATTTTATTCTATGCTATTTTCTTTTCGAATCTTGGGAAACGGTTATATTCATTCATTCTTTCTATGCTCCTCCATTTTTTTTTTGATTTTTCTTTTCTTCTATTCTTTTCTATAAGGATCCATATGTATTATATTAGAAATTGGAATTTCAGAAGAAGATTATATTCTTTCTATTCTCCTCCTCCCCCTTTTTTTTATTCTATCCCAATTTAAGTTTCAGAAGATGGTTTTCTTTCTAATTCTATTTTTTATTATTCTATTCGCTTATTTTCTATTTTATTCTATTTTTTTCTGTTTTATTCTATTCTTTATATTCTTTTTTTTTTTTAATCCTTTATTTTCTATTCTGTTCTATTTTATTCTTTAAATGTGATTTGAAAACGATTTGAATTAGAATTTCATCCGAAATTTTGTTTCATTATTTTGGATTTATTTAAATTCATTCCTATTGTCATTCGGTAATTGGGATACATCCGGATTACTGAATAATGAAGAATTCGTCCGAATTTTGATTTGAAACGAACCGCACATGTCTAGAGAAGGGAGAGGGAGATCACCGCGAACATTAGAGCAAGAGCGATAATTCTAGTTCCATCATCTGTAAATGAAAGAGGCTTGGAACCAAACGGGGACTCTTCCTAGAGCGGGCCACCCGGCCAAACTGAGCATTTGGGGGATAAGGGCCTAAGTAAGGGAGGTAGACCAAGAACCCGATAGTCACTCTGACAGAGATCCAGTGTTTCTCTGTGGAGAGAGGAGAACCTTCCAGAAGAACAACCATCTCTGCAGCACTCCATCAATCAGGCATGTATGGTAGAGTGACCAGACGGAAGCCTCTCCTCAGTATAGGGCACATGACAGCCAGCCTGGAGTTTGCCAAAAGGCCCCTGAAGGACTCTTAGACCATGAGAAACAAAATTCTCTGGTCTGATTAAACAGAGATTAAACTCTTTGACTGGAATGGCAAGCGTCAAATCCTTAAAGCAGGGGTGTCCAAACTTTTTTCAAAGGAGGCCAGATTTGATGAGGGCCGACCATTTTGCCTGACATTCTTTGAACCATTAAAATTTGGTCTAAGTGTGTTAGTTCGAGCTCCAATACACTGCCCAACACAAATTATCTTGCCTTTGTGGCTGAGTGTGGTGAAGAGATGAGCGTGGGCGTGTTATTTGGATATACCGTATTTATCGGCGTATAACACGCACCTTCATTTTAGGAGGGAAGTTTCAGGGAAAAAAAATGTAAATAAAAAACTGTAAAGCAAAATAAAGGTCATTGCCCATTAATGCAACCTAATCAGTGCCCATCTGCAGCCTTGCCATTGCCATGAATGCAGCCTCTCCATTGCCATGAATGCAGCCTGATCGATGTCCATCTGCAGCCTCGGAGGGAAGGGGGGGGGCGGGATGAGCACCAACAGATTACAAACAAGAGAATCTCCTGTTTACACAGCAGCCTCTTCAATACAATTTCTCCCGCCTCCTATGATAAACAGAGGAGTCGTCCAATGGCAGCCCAGGAGACGGGACTTCCTATTACAGATGTCACTGAGTAAACAGGAGATTCTCCTGTATGTAATTTGACAGCACTCGTTCCCCCTCTCCCTGTTCCCTCTGAGGCAGCGCCGATAAATACAGTATATATCCAAACTACCAGGGGGCCACATTAAACTGGAACGGGGGCCGCAATTGGCCCCTGGGCCAGACTTTGGACATGCCTGCCTTAAAGCGTATCTAAATCCAAGAAAATCGTATTGCAGTTTACGTGTCTGCCTGTCTTGCCTTGGTCCTGGTGTGGTGGCACCTCTAGGGTGGTACATCAGTAAACAAAAGTATGTGTGGGGTCCCCTCTCCCCGATATCCTCAATTTGCTCTGATCGGATTTCCATATTTTGTCACTTTCAGGTGTCTGCAGAGCGTGGAAATGATGGAAAAACTTTCAGATCTGGTCAAAACTAAACTCCAGCTCCCACCCACATCTGAGGACTGCCTGTACCTCAATGTCTTCGCTCCGGCTGACCGCGGACAGGACGCCAAACTACCGGTGAGTCCCAGAGGTGCTGCAGATTATGGGAGATATTGCTGGATTGTCAGTAGTCAGAAAACATTTTATGAAGCCGTTGTGGTGCCCCGTGTACGATATTTTATTTGTTCATAACTCTTTGTGTGGTCACATGTCCACCTCCCTACCTGAAACGTGAGACTGTCAAAGCTGCAGTTTACAGACAGCCCCTAGAGATTACAAATGAGGCTCTGTACCTTTTCCTTCTGATATTTCAGGAACAAGCATAGGCGCAGTTTTTGCTGTCAGGCTGATATGAAAGTTTAGCTGTTGTGAAAAAGAGTAACGGGAACCTGTCATAAAAGAGATGAAGAGGCTGCTATTGAGCAGTGTTCATTTTGGCAGCAAATTTCGATTTAGTTTTAGTCTTATACACACGGGCGGAATTCCTGTCGGAAAAAACTTGGATGTTTTTTCCGACGGAATTGCACTCAAGCCTGCCTTGCATACACACTGTCACACAAAAGTTCGATGAACACCAAGAACGCGGTGACATAAAAGACTACGAAGAGCCGAGAAAATTAAGTTCTATGCTTCCGAGCATGCGACGATTTGTTTCCGAGAATGCGTCGGAATTTAGCACATCTGGATTTGTACACACGATCGGAAATCCCGATCTGATTTTTTTCCCGATGATCCTGCTCTCTTTCTTTTTCTGGCAGTTTTTCCGTTGGAATAAGTCCGATGGAGCAAACACACTGTCGGGATTCCCGACCAAAAGCTCTCATCTGACTTTTTCCGATGGGAATATATGATATATTTCTTCCACTTCCTGTTCCATGGTCCAAAATGGGAAGTGAGAAGAAAGCTCTTCAAAGTGAGAAAAACCCTGGTTGTCACCAGAACTAGTGTCCCCATTGAAAAATGTCCCCTCTCTTCCTGTTGTGGGGACAACCCAAAATTAGGGATTTTCTTATATTTTTACTTTTGATGATAATGGTGAACAGAACAAATGGAAAGAATGACAGACTAAAAACTGACAGGGGTTCTAATCCCCCTCCACTCAAAACTATTTATATATATATATATATATATATATATTTTTTTTTTTTTTTAAAATGGCTTCCATTACCAGCTGAGTAGACCGTACTATGATGGCGCAGACTGGTCACTGCGGCATTGCACTTGATTTTCAGGCCCAGCTCACTGTTGGTTTCCGCTAATGTCACCATATTTGAAGATCACGGCTATGGCACCCAGTAAGGGTGTGTGGAAATCCGTCCTTTACTGGTAGAAAGGAAGGTGACCTGCATGAGGGACCGACGGTTATTGATCCTTTATTGATTCTCTCCAGGTGATGACGTTTATTCATGGAGGCGGATTAATTATGGGAGGAGCCATGATGTTTGAAGGTTCTGCGCTGAGTGCCTATGAAAATGTCATCGTTGTATCCATCCAGTACCGCCTGGGGATTCTAGGATTCTTGAGGTAACGTACCATACACCTCTTTCTAAACAATTGTTGGGTCCAGAGATTTAAGCCTCATACACACAGTCACACAAAAGTTCGGTGAACATTTGACTGCCAAGAACATGGTGACTTAAAGGACTACGACGATCCGAGAAAATAAAATTCTATGCTTCTGAGCATGCGTTGATTTGTTTCCAAACATGCGTCGAAATTTGGAGCGTCGGAATTTGTACACACGATTGGAAATTCTGACTGGATCTTTTCCTGACGGGGAAAAAAGAGAACCTGCTCCCTATCTTTTTCCAGCAGTTTTTCCATTGGAAAAAGTCTGATAGAGCATACACAGTTGGGATTCCCGACCAAAAGCTCTCATCGGACTTTTTCCAATGGGAAAACCAATCGTGTGTATGGGGCATAATAATTGAGTATTTGGAAGCAAAGGAGGAGACTGGCACCATTAGGGGACATGGCTTTCCTCTTGGAGATCATTTTCTATAGACTTGTCACATGACCTCTGTCATCTCTTAGCTCCGGGGACAGCAAAGCTCCAGGAAATTATGGATTCCTGGATCAGGTGGAGGCGATGCGCTGGGTGCAAGAGAACATCGCAGATTTCGGGGGTGACCCAGACTCCGTCACCATATTTGGAGAGTCTGCTGGTGGGATCAGTGTCTCTGCATTGGTAAGTATAGAAGGAATACAACTTGTAGACTCCTCCAATTCTGACTTGCTTTAAAAAGTATGTTCTCCAAAACCATGATCCTCATCCTCCCTTCACTACCTAGTGAGTCACTAAGCTGGAACAAGCCAGTGACCTGTTCCGAAAAAAAAGGATCCTTGGCTGCAGTCTTGCTCATCCAATGGCTTTAGAACTTTCTAAGTCTTTGACCTGGAACAAGCAGATGAGTTCTGATGTTGTGATCTTCATACTGGCCCAAGGCAACTTGTCTAAGTATCGGGAGAACAAACAACCAGGAAACTAGCATTTTTATTAATGAGGTCAGCAACAGCCTCCATATTTCTCTTAGTACTAGTTTCCTTAACATAATGGACCATGGATGAGATGACAGCCCTGGAGCCTATGCTAGGGATAAGTCACTGTAACGGAACCCCAAATGGGACAGGGGTTAAATCCGTTAAAGATATTCCATTCCGAACCCAAGACAGCTTATCGATACTCCACAATCTGGCGACATAACCCATATGGATTCCCCCCAGAAACGAGACACACAGCTCTGTTCTCTGGTTCAACAGGAATAGCACCTTTAATGAGAAACTCAGGCTCTTTATATACAGTCAGCAACCAAATATGAACAATGACTCAACTTCACCCACAACATTACACAATGGTTCCTAACAAGCCTCCAATACACATCTTTTAGGTAGACATCATGACTCCGGCTTCTCTCACCTGCTATACAATACACATTCCTTTAGTAGACATAATTTACAGGAGCTAATTAACTACAGCTGACAAGTCAGACGTCAAAACTTTAGACTGTGCTAACTCACAACACACATCTATCATCAATAGAACTTTCACACAATACAGTGTCAATTAGCATGACACCATGAAAGGTTCTTGGGAGCCATACTAAGGTTCATTTACATCACAGTAGCAGACAATATTAACACCTTAACAGTCCATGTTCCCACATTGAATGAGTCACTCTTTCAATTGACCTGTTGGGTTCAGAATCAACAACCAGTAATATTTCAAGATATCCTAAAATACATTGTGAATTATCATTACTGCCCCATCTCATGTAGTCCAAGATATAATTTCTCAGTCATCCTATGCCCCTAGTGGACATAGGATGACTTTAGACACAAGAGTCACCAAGGAAGCTGAAACAGGAGTACCCCACACCCTACAAGAGCCTCTGGGTCCCACGGGCCATTCCATTACAGTCACCAATGTTGGGTTTTCCATATTTCTATTCTAACAGGCTCTCTTGCATGTACTGTTTCCTGAGTGTGATAAATTGTAACTACTATTTTCTTGCCTTTCCCTGACAGGTCTTGTCCCCACTAGCCAAGGGCTTGTTCCACCGAGCCATTGCTGAGAGCGGTACGGCCCTTCTTCCAGGGCTGGTAACCAGGTCTGCTGAGGAGACCATCTTTGTGCGGAATGTAAGTCCAAATATTGATGGTGAATACACAATATCTGTAAAGAACGTTTCTTACCTATGGAATCCCCTTGGTTGGTTGTTATTGAAAGACAACTATGGGGAGTCCTAGAGAGCATCATAGATAGTACTCTGCAGATGTCTGTCTCTCGGCAGTGTGACAAATGTCCGAGTATACATTAGTTTAGTGTACACCTCAGAATGCTGGATTGGAATCTGTCACAACTCTTTTGCCTTGTACACACGACCAGTTTTCACAACGAGAAAACTGCCATTTTTTATATTGGTCATGAAAACCGGTCGTGCTCCCTAGCGTTTTTCTCGTCGAAAAAACTGCCGCAAAAAAATTGAAGCCAGCTCTCTTTTTTTCTTGACGCAAAAAACGGTCGTGTGCATGCTCAGAATCAAGTATGCAGCACAAAGGGTGGTGCCATTTGAAAGGAACTTTACCTTTTATAGTCCCGTCGTACGTGTTATACGTCACCGCGCTTTGGTTGGACGTTTTTTTGCATGAACGTGTGTATGCAAGTCAGGCTGAAGAGGAATCATGTTGGGAAAAACATCATTTTTTTTCCTGCCGAGAAAAATGGTTGTGTGTACGAGGCATTAAGTGGAGGAGTGCATGCCTGGATAATCTCAGGAAGGCATGCAATGTTACCAGACGTGTGTGTGTGTGTGTAAGGAAGGAGGGAAGAGGATAGCGATGAGGGTATGGGAAGAGAGGATACAGATGAGAGGATAGAGACAGGGCTGTCTTAATGCATGGGCACCCCTGTGCATTGCCCAGGGGCTGCAGGTGCATGGGGGCCTCAAGCTTTCATTACATCATACTTGTGACCCTCCTGGTCAGAGTATTGTGCTCTCCTGACTCCCCCTGTACAGCGTGAGTAGATGTGTAAATTGGGCCAGGCTGATAGGGGCTCCAGAGCATTACTTTGCCCAGAGACCCATGATGAGAGAGAGAGAGAGAGAGACTCTCGCTGCAGGAAGGCAGTCAGTAAGATGGTGTATATTATGCTGTCCGTGTCCCAAAACTGTTCTACATTTAGATAAGAATTTTCATCTACTCAGAAATCACTTCTGACTGAGTTTCCGCTGTCCTGTAATAAGAGGCCATCTTGTTGTTGTAGATAATCGCCAACGTTTCCGGCTGTGATCTGGCGTCTTTGGTGGATTGTATGAAGGCGAAATCTGAAGAGGAAATCCTTTCCATAAGTGCTACTTTGGTATTGTATATTCACCTATATAATGTCCCTTCATAGATGGATACTAGGGGCGTAGGTAAGGTGGGGGGTCAGGGGGGTCTGAACTGAACAGAGTTACCAACAGTCACTCATAAGGACAGTTTGTAAAAAAAAAATGGGTGCACATCTTCAACCCAGCCCCTTATGCAGGCTGCAGCAAAAGGGTACATTAAAAGTCTGTTTAGACCCCCGATGTCTTTCTAAAGCCCCCCTCCCCCCCAAGAAAAACATAAATAATAGAAAAAAACACTACCTGTACAAAAAAAATAAAAAATTAAGTTATAATAAACATTGTTAGAGCTCTTTCACATGGGTGGGCTCTGTAAAGCAGATCTGCCTGCTCTGTGGGGATCTGTCTGCTGTATAAAGCAAATGCAGACACAGCCCACTCTCTATGGGGTGGCTGGAAGGAAACGGACTGCCTGTCTATTTCCATCAGACTACCATTGCATCCGATCCACAAGACAGATGGGGAATAGAACCCCCGTCTCTCTATTTTTGGCAGACCGGATCGGCCTGCGTGGGTGTCAACAGACAGGAAGGTGTGGGACAAACACCACTGAACGGATCACTCTGAGGTTTGCCCACTTTTTTGGGGGTCTTCTTGTTCCACTGAGGCACATTTGGCAGATATGGAGAGCAAAGTTTGTATGTTGAGCTGGATCTGGTGGTGTGGTTTCATTCAAACTGACATTTTTTGCTGAAAATTTGTTGAAATTAGTCTGATATTTCACATTGGTAAAGTTTTCTTGAACAAAAAAAAAAAATGACATACAGTAGTATAGTTTCCTTAGTCATGTGAACATCATTCTGACACGACACGATCACATGACTTTTTTTTAGTAAGCAAAGGGTTGGGGGTTTCTCAATATCTGAGGTCATATCCCCAGATAACGAAGGGCCATTTTGTTAATTTTTTTAGCACAAATATAGGTCCAGGAGAGGTGAGAGGAGTTTCATAACCCGCAGCAGACATTTCAAGCCCTTCACTCCAATAATATCCACCAAAAAAATAAAAAACAATAGTGAGTGACCTGTTTCAGCATGCTCTGAGATTGGGGTTCCCCCATTAATAACGCTTCTATTTTCCATCTCTACAGAAATTTGTGGCTCCCCCAGCCACTGTCGATGGCGTCTTCTTCCCAAAACCCGCAGAGCAGATCTTGGCGGATAAAGAAAACAATCCGGTTCCGTTTATAACGGGTGTGGTGGAGCAGGAATTTGGCTGGATTCTCCCTGTGGTAAGAGGCGCGCCCCGTACGGCTTCACTGATATCATAGGTGGCTCCAGGAGGGTGTAAAGGGCAACTCTACCAGTTTGCTTTTCACACTGCAAGCAGAAGCCTGTGTGAAAAAGGCCTAACAGCTTATTTGCCTTTCCATAACAGAGAGGCAAAATATCTCATTTTCAGTTTGTTTGCAGTTTAAAGCGGAGGTTCCGCGGTCCATCGTTTTTTTTTTTTTTTTTCTTTCTGTTTATTCAATGGTGTTTCAGATTACATCTTAGTACTCACTTGTTTGGTGCTGTAAATAATCCCCCGTCCGTTTTCGTATAAAATATGAAATTTTAAAAACCAACCTGCCGTTTTCCATTTTGCTTGTGGGCATTGTGAAGCCCACAAGCACGGACTTCCGGGATGCGGTGAATGCTCGTCTCCCGGCATTCACTGCTCTATCTCGCACACTCAGTCAACACTTCCTGGTTGCCATCTATTCACCTGTGTGCCCTGATTTAAGATGGCAGAATTGGATTCACCCTCGTCACGTGACCGGCTTGATGAGTCATGTGACGAGTGAAATCTCGAGAGTAGAGGTCGACCGATATGGGTTTTTCTCTGGCCGATGCCGATATTTGGATATTTTAGCCCGATTTTTTTTTTTCCTCAAAAAATCTAGGGTGGGGAGGAGATAATTGTTTAGGGTGGAGAGGTGGGGTGCAGCCTCTCAGTGCCACATCAGTGCAGCCCATCAGTGTCACCTCATCAATGCCCACCAGTGCAGCCTATCAGTGTCACCTCATTGGTGTCTATCAGTGCCCACCAGTGCCACCTCATTAGTGCCCACCAGTTCAGCCTATCAGTGTCACCTCATTGGTGTCTATCAGTGCCCACCAGTGCCACCTCATCAGTGCCCACCAGTGCCACCTCATCAGTGCCCACCAGTGCAGGCCATCAGTGCCACCTCATCAATGCCCACCAATGCACCAGTGCATCCCATCATTGCATCTCACCAGTGCATCAGGAAAGGCCGTGGATTCGGCCTAGCTCCGGATCCGTGGCACCGCTAGCAGCCATGTTAAATATCGGCCTAATTTGGATAAAAATCGGCCGATGCCGATTTCTCCAAAACGGACAGATATCGGCCGATATATCGGCCTGACGATATATCGGTCGACCTCTACTCGAGAGATTTCGCTGGACGGCGTTCCGCATTGTCTCCTGGGAATGATGACACTCCTCCCAGGAAACATCCCAGCAAACACAGCGGCCTCGGGAGAAAACAACAGAAACGCCTACTCCCGCGGGATTCGACCTAGCTCCGGATCCGTGGCACCGCTAGCAGCCATGTTAAATATTGGCCTAATTTGGATAAAAATCGGCCGATGCCGATTCCTCCAAAACGGCCAAATATCGGCCGATATATCGGTCGACCTCTACTCGAGAGATTTCGCTGGACGGCGTTCCGCATTGTCTCCTGGGAATGATGACACTCCTCCCAGGAAACATCCCAGCAAACACAGCGGCCTCGGGAGAAAACAACAGAAACGCCTACTCCCGCGGGATTCGACCTAGCTCCGGATCCGTGGCACCGCTAGCAGCCATGTTAAATATTTGCCTAATTTGGATAAAAATCGGCCGATGCCGATTCCTCCAAAACGGCCAAATATCGGCCGATATATCGGTCGACCTCTACTCGAGAGATTTCGCTGGACGGCGTTCCGCATTGTCTCCTGGGAATGATGACACAGCTCTCAGGAGACATCCCAGCAAACACAGCGGCGTCGGGAGAAAACAACAGAAACGCCTACTCCCGCGGGAGGAAAACCCGGAAGTCAATTTTTAGACATCTGAATCGGGGTAATTAAAACAGCACTATAAAAAAATATTAGCCATATGTGTATGTATATGGTGCAATGATATGGATAGAATTAAGTTGCTATTTTGGGTGAACCTCCACTTTAAGGTGGTGAATTCACTTAAAATTAGACATATTGGAAATCAATCGTTCTAAAGAATACTGGTATATGAAAAGCGGATTAAAACAAGGACTCTCTGCTGGACTTTGGATGCATTTGGATTTCTTGGTACTATTGTAATTGTTTAATTACATATTATTATATACTGTGATATCACTTAGAGGTGAATTTATAAAAAAAAGTTCACATAGATGTTTATTCATTTAAAACTGCTTTTAAATGAGTTCTGTGCAAATAAGGTAAGATCCAATGTTCTCAACTTCCATTCTCAGCAGATGGAATGTTGGAAAAGTGTGATTGGGGAAAAATGACTGCATTGTGGCCACTAGATGGCGCTGAGCTGAGGATCGCACTCATTTCGTACAATAGACAGTGCCATCTAGTGTCTCTAATACAGTATTGTTGCCATTCACATATTCTGGACCTACAGAAAATGAAGTTTGGGAATATTAGTCAAAAGTTTGTCTTCAATAAAAGTTATTATTCATTATTATCATCTTCTTATTGATGTGTGGGTGATTGTTTTTTTTTCCTCATCCCCTGCAGGGCATGAATCTGAGTGGATTGGATGAAGGAATGGATAGAGAAACAGTGACCACCGCACTACAAAGCAACCCCCTCCTGGTAAGATTGTCTCCATGTGCGTCCAAAATGCACATCGTGTAAATCATCGTTGCTTATTTTGTTTTAGTGTCTCATTCTAAGACCCCTTTCACACTGGATCGCTTTGCAGACGCTATGACACTAAAAATAGTACCTGCAAACTGACCCGAAACAGCCATTAATGTTTGGTGCGCTAGCAGGACGGTAAAAAAAGTCCTTCTAGAAGCATCTTTGGAGCAGTGAAAGAGCGGTGTGTGTATCGCTCCTCCACCGCGCCTACCCATTGAAATCAATGGGGCACCAAGACTATATTGCCTCTTTAAAGGTGCTTTGTGGTGGTTTTTAACCCTTTCTCGGTGGCTAGCGGGGGGTAAAACCACCCCGCTAGCAGCCGAATAGTGGCGATTTACCGCCGACGGCGCAATCTGTGCTGGGAGATTTTAATCCTCTGAAATGAAAGCTTGATTACTGATAATGAAGGGACAGTCAGCAGAACCAGCTTTTTTTTTAGGGCGGTAAACAATGCAATCACAAACACAAAACAGTCAGTCAGTCTAATTGTCGGTCCTGATTGGCCGGGAGGAGAATCGGTGTGACAGTAGCGAATATTCATTCGTTATTGTCACACAACTAGGTGGGCTTGGAGCACAGTGCTCTGCGCCCTGAGCCATCCTTTTTTTGAAGCCCTGTATGTAGATTGGGGGTCGAACGCATGGATAGGGTTGGCGGCACCCCAATGCCCTGCATTAAGGGCCACCACTGAGCAGAAAAAAAATACACATATATATAAATATATATATATATATATATGCACACACGCACACGAGATATATATATAGACAGAAATTTGTTTTCTCTCAATTGTTTGTATGCATGCCAGTCTTTCTGTTGGCAATGAACGTCGTATTTCTCCGTCATTGCAGGGATCATTAGGCGCTATCATCCCGCTGCTGATTGAGGAATATTTGGGAGATGAGACGGATCCCACTGAGATCCGAAACCGCTTCCTGGACCTGTGTGGAGACTTCATATTTGTAATGCCGGCTCTAAAAACAGCAAAATATCACAGAGGTGAGCCCAGGGCAGTCATAATTTTAATAATTTTTTTTTCTTTTAATAATTTTTTATCAAAGTGGATGTAAAGCCACTCTCATCCTTTCTAAACTACTGCAATAGTGCTGATCTATAAGGATATAAATGCCTCCTGCATGTATCCTTACCTGTCAAATGTCTCCCCTCTGTCTGTTATAAGAACTGAAAAACTGCAGATTCTGTGGGTGGATCTGTTGTCTGGAGCTCGGTGGGTGGAGTCGTGATGTCAGTAGACTCCCCGCCCTCCTCTACACTCCCCTTGTTAACGTTTCCTATGTATTCCTTGCACTAAATTCTGCTATGATCACTAACATCCAGTCAAAATCCAGAAAAGTAACCACATGACTTTAGAAAAATCGTGGGGGTGGGAATTAGAAAATAATTCCTGTCTCCAGGCTAGTGCATGAGATATGTAAATAACCTGTCACTCACAGCAAGGGGGCGGGACGGACTAAGGTTTTTCTCTGTAAGTCCGTTTTATTTCACTGAACAATAAAAGAGGATCACTCAGAGCTGGATTAACTCTTTGTGGCAAGACTGGGCACAGATGAAAGGAAATCTTATACTGTACATTGTGACATATTAAAATAATAATTTCGGGTTTACATCCACTTTAAAGGTTTTCACTAATAAAAGATATAGGCCTAGATTCACGTAGGGTGGCATAACTTTGAGCGGGTGTAGCGTATCGTATTTACGCTACTCTGCCGCAACTTAGTAAGGCAATGGCAGTATTCTCAAAGCACTTGTGTCCTAAGTTACGGCGGCGTAGCATAAATGTGCCGGCGTCAGCGCGCCTAATTCAAATGTGTAAGAGGTGGGCGTGTTTTATGCAAATTAATCGTGACCCCACGTAATTGTCGCTTTTACCGAACGGCGCATGCGCCGTCCGTGGACATATACCAGTGCGCATGCGTCGGATAGAAAGCCTAAGATACATCGAACACTGCCTACGACGTGAACGTAACTTACGCACATCCTTATTCGCGTACGACTTACGCAAACGACGTAAAAAGATACGCTTGTTCCGACGTCCATACCTTGTATGGGCTGTGCCACCTAGAGAGCAGCTTTATCTTTACGCCGGCATATGTCTTGCGTAAACGGCGTAACTAATTGCGACGGGCGCACGTGCGTTCGAGAATCGCGTATCTAGCTCATTTGCATATTAGACACGGAAATCAACTGAAGCGCCACCTAGCGGCCAGCGTAAATTTGCACCCAAGATACGACGGCGTAGGAGACTTACGCCGCTCATATCTTGGCCGAATTTATGCGTAACTGATTCTAAGAATCAGGCGCGCATATACGACGGCGCACATTCGGACTTACGACGGCGTACGTGGAGATACGCTGTCGTAAATCTTTGAGAATCTGGCCCAAAGAGTGCAGCATCCACAAAATGGATTATATATAGAATAAAAACAAAGTTATGCATTGTAAATAAACAAAGAGTGAAAGACTAGACATGTACACTGCCGAAAAATTTGTACTTTGTTTTTTATTTATTTTTTTAAATTGGAAAAGAGAGAAAATTCGAATTTTCGTTCTTTTGAATTTTACAGAATAGTTAGTTATAATAAAATTATAGGAATTGGAATTGGAAGGAAGAAACAAAACCTTGTTACATACACAACTACTGCTTGAATTTGATGTTCGCAGGAAAGGGGTCTACACCCCAATTTCACATACGGTATCAGGACCATAAACCATCTTCTTCTCACAGATTCTGGATATCCCGTCTACTTCTACGAGTTGCGCCGCCGTCCATCTATCTTTAAAGATATTAAACCGGATTATGTGAAGGCCGACCATGGCGATGAGCTTTTCTTTGTGATTGGAGGACCCTTCCTCCCTGAAGATACACTCTTTTCAGGTAAATCGCACTTCTCCGGAACTGCCCCCTCCACCTTTCACCCCACAGAATTCTAGGCTGATTGGTCATCTATGAATCATCTGATATCCGGTTATCACTTTTGTTGTATCTCGGTGTCTGTAGAAGCTTCCAGATTTTGTCACATCTCTTTTCTCCACCAGGCCAGACAGACGAAGATGAAAAGGTTCTCAGTAAAAACGTCATGAAATATTGGGCCAACTTCGCTCGGACCGGGTGAGACTCCAATAATTGGGGCTGCAGTATTGGAGACGCCAATGCATGGCCTGACCTCAAAGCAGTCATGGGTGGGCTTAGACAAGAATAAGCCCAACCATGGGCAGTGTAATGTGAATATTCAGTTCTACATGGTGAAGGCTTATTGATGACCATGTAAAGAAATACACAGTTCTGTTATTTCAATGTTGTGCACACTCAGGAGCTGGGAGAGAGCCCTTCATAGTGCCTTGGTGGTTAACATTCTTGGCTTGCAATGTTGGGGGCAGTGGTGGCTGGTGCTCAACATTTTTGGGGGCGCAAAAAAAAAAAACAATTGCAGCCTCACTGTGCCCATCAAATGCAGCCACTGTGCCATCAATTGTCACCACTGTGCCATGCCATCAAACGCAGCCACTGTGCCCATCAATTGTCACCACTGTGCCATGCCATCAAACGCAGCCACTAAGCCCATCAATTGTCGCCACTGTGCCAATTGTCGCCACTGTGCCAATTGAGGCCACTGTGCTCTTCAATTGTCGCCACTGTGCCCTTTAATTGTCGCCACTGTGCCCATTGTCACCACTGTGCCCATTGTGGCCACTGTACCCATTGTGGCCACTGTGCCCATTGTCGCCGCTGTGCCCTGTAAAATGCTCCCCCGCCCGGCACTTACCTTTCTGGGGGTCAGCCATCCTCTTTCCACGTCCCTCGATGCCGCTGGCTCTGATAGGCACTTCCACACAGCCAACCAGCTGCCGTTATTCAGGTGGCCGGCGCTCACCATCCGGCCATCTGAATAGTCGGCGGCAGCGGCAACAATAACATAGATTCATGCAATGCATGAATCTATGTTATTGTAATCAGTGGCGGTGTGAGAGCCAGAGGGGGCGGTGCGAGAGCCAGAGGGGGCGGTGCGAGAGCCAGAGGGGGCGGCGCTCCGGCGCCCTCTATAGACCGCCACTGGTTGGGGGTCTTTGTTTCCTTTTCTAACATTATCCATATGCAGGGGTCTCAAACTGGTGGCCCTCCAGCTGTTGCGAAAACTACAAGTCCAATCATGCCTCTGCCTGTGGGAGTCATGCTTGTAACTGTCAACCTTGCAATGCCTCATGGGACTTGTAGTTTCGCAACAGCTGGAACTACAAGACCCCTGATATAGTGTATGCCTTGCCTATGATAATGTCTCCTCCCATAATCCACAAACGCCATCAGGACATCTGCCAGTCTGTACTACTAGAGCAGGGGTCTCCAAACTGAAGCCCTGGGGCAGGATGTGGCCCTTTGTGTGCCTTAATGCGGCCCTTGGGACACCATTCCATCCAGCTTCAATGGGGCATAATTCTTGTTGCTGACAACAATGGGGCACTGACTCCTCCAACTGACACCAACAATTCTTTCCATTGACACCAACGATGGGGCACTAGTCCTCCCACTGTCACCAAGATATGGTATTATTTACTCCCATTGGCCTTTTTCACTCCCAATGGCCCTAATCTGTAGGACCGTAAACTGGCCCTTTGTTTAGAAAGTTTGTAGACCCCTGTACTACTAGAGTGTAAGCTCTTCTGCTGCAGAGACGGATGTGACTGGCTCAGTGTTTTCTGTACAGCACTATGATATACTGTGTATGGGCTATATAAATTTATACTAGTAGTGTGTGACTGTTGTTTTGCTTTTAGAGTGTAAGCTCCTCTGGTGCAGAGTTTTTCTCTTCCTTGTACTGATTATAATTTCTGTCCATCTTATTTCAGTGACCCCAATGGACCCGGCCTGCCTGAGTGGCCGCGGTATGACCAGGATGAAGATTATCTGCAGATTGATATTCACCCGAAGCAGAAAGCCGCCCAGAGACTGAAAGACGCAAAATATGAATTTTGGTACAAAATTCTACCGGAGAAAATCCAGAAGATGGCACAGGAGGCAGCGGAGCATGGTGAGCTTTAGAACCCTTGGATCATGCAGTATGTAAGCAAATCGCCATTCTAAAGCATTTGCAATATGAGTCCAGTGTGACTAAAGGCTGATACTTCAGTTGTGGGTGGAGACGGGCTGGTTTGTAATTCTTATCTCTCTTGGAGATTTTGTAATGGTGTTCTCAGCTCCACCCCCACCACAGCCTCATAATGGGCACAGCAGGTGTACAGACCCAGAAACTCGACACAGGGATGGTGAGAACCCCTCATAATAGGCACAGTAGGTATATACAGACCAGGGAAGTTGGCACAGGGATGGTGGGAAACCCTCATAATGGGCACAACAGGTGTACAGACCTGGGAACTTGGCACAGGGATGGTGGGAACCCCTCATAATAGGCACAGTAGGTGGACAGACCCAGGAAGTTGAAAGGGCACATCACATGAGGGTACAAAGCCCAGCACATCAGGGCACAGGGCACAGCACATCAGGGCACAGAGCCTAGCACATCAGGACACGGGGCACATCAGGGCACATCACATCAGGGTACAGAGCCAAGCACATCAGAGCACATCACATCAGGGTACAGGACAGGGCACAGCACATCAGGGCCCATCACAGCACATTAAGGCATAGCACATCGGGGCACATCAGGGCACGGGGCACATTAGGGCACAGCACATCAGGGTACAGAGCCTGGCACATCACATCAGGGTACAGAGCCCAGCACATCAGGGCACGGGGCATATCAGGGCCCATCACATCAGGGTACAGTACATCAGGGCACACCGCATTGAGGCATAGCACATCGGGGCACATCAGGACATCAGGGCACATCAGGACACGGGGCACAGGGCACATCATGGGGCACATCGTTTACCAGCCAGCATGCAGAGTAGCGCAGGAAGCATGTGTAATAAGTTCTCTCTCATGTCACTCTGCTCCCCAGCGGGCTCTCCTCTTTTCTCGTCCATCCCAGATGATGTCACAAGCAAATGGGGATGGATGAGGAGAAGGGGCCGTCGTGGAACCGAGTGACATGAGAATTAACTTATTACACACGCTTCCTGCGCTACTCTGCATGCTGGCTATATCTCGTTCTACCCGTCAGGCGCCAGCTGTCGGCGATTGATGGGTAGATCACCGTGGACCTCCGGTAGTCCCAATAGCCAGTCCATCCCTGCCCCCTGTTGCTGCGGCACCGGCGCCGCCCCTGCAGCTACTGCCGCCCCGAGGCCTGGTCTCGGTGGCCTTGTCTGGAATCCGGCCCTGGCCATTTTCTTGCTCCCTTCCTTGCACAGCGATATCACTCACTATATTGTCTTTGCTTTGATGACAGGAGGTGAGGATGGAAGGCCCCTGGTGGGTACACGGTACGGCAAACTGCTCGGCAAAACGATGACGGTCAAAGACACGGACAGAGCGGTGCATGCTTTCTATGGGATCCCCTTCGCTGAGCCTCCGGTGGGACCACTACGTTTTGCAGCGTCAGGACCCCCAAAAGCCTGGAATGGGGTGAGAGAGGCCACCGAACAGCCTCCCATGTAAGTAGGCTGGGGGGAGAGAAGAGCTGATTGGCCAGGTGCTGCTCATGGTTACTGGTTCTCTACTTAAAGATAGTAAAAAAAAAATACAGGTGCATCTCCTAAACTTTGAATATCATCAAAAAGTTATATTCAGTAATTCAATTCAAATGGTGAAAGATATATTTCATATAGATGCGTTACACACAGAGTGATACATTTCAAGCATTTCTATCTTTTAATTTGAATGATTATGGCTTGATTATTACCTAAGACCAATAAAAAAAAAAAATACATTTTTACACAGAAATGTTGGCTTACTGAAAAGTATGTCCATGTAAAGTATAGTACAGGGCTCGACAAAATCCGGGCGCACGGTCGCAATTGCAACAAGAAATTGGGACCTGGCGCCCGCCGGTAATTGAGGCCGCAGCCAAGGTCGCAAAACCGCGGCCTCAATTACCGCCCATCGCGGGCCCGCCACAATCGTGCTGCAGGGGAGGTGGTTGCGATCCTGTGTCTCCGTGCGCCCCCACCTCCCCCGCCTTGCGATCGTGGCGGTCCAACGACGGCCGGTAATTGAGCCCGTGGCTTTGCAGCCTTGTCAAGGCCCAACCTTCCTTCTGTGACCTGGCGCCATCTGGTGGTGGCCGTTGGCATTACAATTAAAACAGCAGTTCTTAAAGTGTTTTTTCACTGTCATCTCCTTCCCTCTAATTAGAACCCCCAAACATTATATATTTTTTTATTCTAACACCCTAGAGAATAAAATGATGTTCGTTGCAATACTTTCTGTCACACCGTATTTGCTCAGCGGTCTTACAAGCGCACTTTTTTGGGGAAAAAATACACTTTTAAAAAAATATAACAACAGTAAAGTTATCCCAATTTTTTTTTTATATTGTGAAAGATAATGTAACGCCGAGTAAATTGATACCAGGTATGTGTTCGCTTCTGCGTGCAAGCTCGGCGGGACAGGGCGCGTTTTCTGGCTCCTAACTTTTTTAGCTAGCTCCTAGATTCCAAGCATATTTGTCAAACCCTGAAGTATGTACTCAATACGATCAACTTGTGGCACAGCTGAGGTGTTATGGAAGCCCGGGTTGCTTTGATAGCAGCCTTCAGCTCGTCTGGTGTCTCATCTTCCTCTTGACATCAACCCCCCAGATTCTCTATGGGGTTGGCCGGGCACCTGGAGGTATTAGATTGGTATGTCTCAACCCTCTAATTGCTACATCTGCAGGACAGCTCATTCTGTTGAAACAGACTTGCTGGCTAGATCACCAGGTGAAAATAAAAGATAGAAAGCCTAAAAAAGAAAACGAATGAAGCCACTGCATCTTATTGAAAGCTGCAATATAATACATTTTTACTATTAGGTTTAATAAAAAATGACGTTGCAGCCTAGGGGGGGGGGGGGGGGGTTCTTTTGCCTCGCACTGAATTCTGATCTGATTTTCCATGTTTTCACTCTTTTCAGGTGTCTGCAGAGCACAGATATCGTAAAAAGTATGCTAGAAATGTTCGGAGCCAAACTTGCCCTCCCAGCCACATCCGAGGATTGCCTGTACCTCAATATCTTCACTCCGGCTGACCGCGGACAGGACGCCAATCTACCGGTGAGTCTGGCCACAGATTATGGGAGAGCGTGCTGGATTGTAGAAATCCTCAGTAGTCGGGAAATGTTTTATCACATCGCTGTGATGACCCAAGTAGCCCTGTACGATATTTCCTTTGTTCATGGCACTAATGGCAACCGGCTGGCGTCTCTCTATGGGCCAGATTCAGGATGGCGAGCGGTTCTTTATGCCAGCGTAATGTTTCTCCTTTACTTTACGCCGCTGCAACTTTATGCGCAAGTGCTGTATTCACAAAGCACTTGCTCCTAAAGTTGCGGCGGCGTAGCGTAAATGGGCCGGCGGAATTCAAATTGGGCGGGTAGGGGGCGTGTAGTATTTAAACTAGGTGCGATCCCGCGGCGAACGTACTGCGCATGCCCCGGCCGTCAATGTATCCCAGTGCGCATGCTCCACATTAGGACGGTGTTTTCTACGTGAACGTCAATGACAACAATCCCCATTCATGGACGAGTTACGCAAACGACGTAAAAAATAATTAATTTGACGCGGTCACGACGTCCATACTTAACATAGGATGCGCCTGCTTTTTGGTGCTTTATCTTTACGCCGGGAAAACCCTTACGTAAACGGCGTAAAGTGACTGCGTTGGGCCCGCGTACGTTCGTGAATTGCCGTATCTCGCTGATTTACATATTCTCGGCGTAAATCAGCGAGAACGCCCCCGGCGGCCATTTTAAAATTACAGTTACGATACGACGGCGAAATACAATTACGCCGCTCGTACCTAAACTCAATCCCGGCATATCTTGTTTTCTGAATATAGAAAACAGATACGCTGGCGTAGGTTAGAAGTTACGCGGCTTATCTAGAGATAATCTGCGTAACTTCTACCTGAATCTGGCCCTATGTGGTCACATTTCCACCTCCTGAAACATGAAACTGTCAAAGCTGCAGTTTTATGATGCACCCCTAGAGATTATAAACCTGTGCCTTTCCTTCAGATATTTCATATCAGCACAGCTTTTCAGTACCGGGACAAGGTCAGCTAGAGCCCAGGGCGAGCGTGCCAAATTGTGCCCCCCCCCAAGCTGTATGATTTATGTGGCAGCAAAAATCCATCCTCCAAAAAAATCAAGCACTAATCTGCATGCTCCCCTCTAAGCATAAATCCCCCCCTTCCTCCCAGTAAAAATATACTCCCTGGAACAAATATTCTCCCCCCTACCCCCCCTAGCTCAAATATCCCAATCATCCCTACTAGCATAAATCCCCCTCCTCCAAAATGAATTCTGATCTTAGCACAACCCCCCCCCCCCCCCCCCCCCCCCCACCATATTATATTACCTTTTCCTAGCACAAATCCTCTTCACCCATACCCCCTCCCAACTCTTGCTCTTTAATGCAAAATAAGAACAAATATATTTTATACATTCTAAAAATGTGGGCCATTGCCAGTCTGATCAGATCATATTATGGCACAGGCAGGCCAATGCAATGGTGCACCTGATTTAGGGGTTGGTTCCCACTAATGTGCCATGCTTGCAGATCACAGCTCTGGCATGCAGTACATGTGTATGGATGTGTGAGAAGAAGTCGTATGTTGGTATTAAGAATGAAGTACCTGAATCTGCAGAGGGGACACAAGGGGACACAAGGTCATTGATCTTTTATTGATTCTCTCCAGGTGATGGTGTTCATTCACGGTGGTGCATTAGCTATAGGAGGAGCCTTTATGTTTGAGGGTCTTGCGCTCAGCGCCCACGAAAATGTCATTGTTGTTTCCATTCAGTACCGCCTGGGGATTACGGGATTCTTCAGGTAACGACGCACCATACACATCTCATCTCTCAGAACGCCCCCTTTCCAGAACATTCTCCTCTAAAAACAGGGGAGGCGCCCAAGAGCTGAAGTACATGTCAGTCACATACTGCTACACTAAACCGCTCCTCGCCCTCATAAAAACAAACGGGCCTAGCTCGCAGCATAGGCCTGCTTAAATTTACCTACACTGGCAGCTAATATAAAACCTGCACTTAGCACCCACATAAAGGTAGAGGATGCTACACTACAATAGTTTTGTTTGAAACTTTTTTTTTTTTTTTACAGTTCATGAATTGTGTTTTACATACTTATGTACTTTCAAATATGCTGGAGAAATTTGTGGAAAATTTGTGACATAATCAGGAGCCATGCTGATAAGTTTTTTTCGTGCCACAAGAAGCTCTGCCTGACAACATTAATCTAGACTGAAGATGCCAAGCGATAAAATGACTAATACTGGGACACAGGAGGTGGTAGGGGTGGGGCCTGGCTTGACTTGTACAAAAAGTCAAGATTTACATAAAAATTCAGATGCATCTATCTCTAGAACAGCTGCAATTTTGACAAATTGTAATATTCATTCTCTCAGAGATTCAGGAGGTATGTGGCCCCCGGAAAAGAACTAACGTAGCCATTTTCTCCTCACTTGAATACGACCTGCCTGACTACAGGAAGCAGAACAGGAGACTGTAAATGGCGCCATTAGGGGGCGTGGCTTTATTCTAGAAGACCATTTTTTTTTATTGAACTGTCGCATGATCTCTGGAACATTTTGTTTTTCAGCTCCGGGGACAGCCAAGCTCCTGGAAATTATGGATTCCTGGATCAGGTGGAGGCACTGCGCTGGGTACAAGAGAACATCGCAGATTTCGGGGGTAACCCAGACTCTGTCACCATTTTTGGAGAGTCTGCTGGTGGGATGAGTGTCTCTGCATTGGTAACTATAGGACAAACTTTTTTTTTCTATAGGATAACAAAAGTGAAATTTGTGGGAGCTGCCAAATCTGACTTGTTTTCAAAAGTGGCAACTCCAGAATCATCGTCCTCCCTTTAGTACCTAGTGAGTCACCAAGCTGGAACAAGCTAGTGACCTCTAATAAGAAGACTATCTATGGGTACAGTCATGCTGATCCTTAGGCTTAAGTACTTTCTAATGCCCCGTACACACGATCGGAAATTCCGACAAGAAAACAACGGAATGTTGGCTCAAACTTGTGTTGCATACACACGGTCACAAAATCTTGTATGAAATTCCGACCGGCAAGAACGCGGTGACGTACAACACTTACGACGAGCCGAGATCAATGAAGTTCAATAGACAGTTCGGCTCCTCTGCTTGATTCTGAGCATGCCTGTTCGGAATAGCATACAGACGAGCAGAATATCCGACCAAAAGCTCACATCCAACTTTTTTTTTGACGGAAAATCCTATTGTGTGTACAGGGCATAAGGCTTTGAAATAAATAAATAAAGAGTTCTATCAATTTTATGATCTGCTTACTGGTCCCGGGCAGCATCTCAAAGAATCAAAACCACAAAGAACCAAGCAGCTGGCATCCTAAGGAGGTCAGCATTACCAGCCTCCATATTTCTCAGTACTAGTTTCCTTAACATAATAAAGCATGGATGAGGATGGAGCCTGCACTACAGGTAAGTCACATGAATGTAGCTAATCTCTTCCTGTCGTCTTCATTCAGGTCTTGTCTCCACTAGCCAAGGGCTTGTTCCACCGAGCCATCGCTGAGAGTGGTGTGGCCCTTGTTCCAGGGATGTTCACCAAGGCTGCCGAGGAGACCATCTTTGTGCGGAATGTAAGTCCCGGCGCTGATGGCAGATATGTGAAATCTGTACACACTAAGCTGTGAAATTACCTGTCTGGTTGTTACTGAAAAAATAACTAGGGGAGGTCATAAGGTCAAATGTCTGAGGGTGCGACAGGTTTGTGTATGTAATAACTGACTCCATTTTATTTAAGTAGAAATTAACTTTTGAATATGTGTTTTGACATAATTAGCTTAACTAACAGTTTGCATAGAAACACACCCTGCTGCAAGTCATTGCAGTTAAAGCTGATTCATGGAGCAGCCTGTTGTGTAAGCAAAATCAGCTAGTTCTTGTTAAACTAAATGCAACAGTTTTAATCATGATAAGAAAATACTGAGTTTTTATATGTAACAGAACGTCCCACACTCCACTTGAGTGCTTCTGTCATATACCGCTTTCTATCAGTCTGGATATAGATATCAGATATTCCAGCTGCCCTCAACACACAACGAGACGAGACTTGTTTGTGTGCTAAACATGGAGTGTGTAATAGAACCAAGAATGCAACCTTATATACAGTTTAAAGAGGAGGTAACCAGAACATAATTTAACATGAGCTAATTAACTAATCATTTAACCAGACGAGGTGACTCCGAGACATGACCTCTCAAGGTAGACGCCCCATCTCCTCTCACCTGCTATACAATACACATTATCATAAGTGCAAACACAGGACATCTTCACACAATAGCAGAGTCAATTAGCACAGAGAGATGGCTGAAGACAAGGACATTATCATCTAACAGTATGAAGGAGTCACTCTTACAATTAATCCGTTGAGTTCAGAATAAACAACCAGTAAATAGTTCTTTACAGATATCCTGGAATATATTGTGGATAATAATTACATAATAATCCCATCTCAGGTAGTCCAAGATATCATTTCTCAGTCATCTTATGCCCCTAGTGGACATAGGATGATTTTAGACATAAGAGGGTCTGAGTCTGTTACAGTATAACTTTTAGAGACATATGCTTTAAAACACAGTCCCTCCCTTCTTTCATTTGCATATAAGCCCCTGTGGTATTCAGTAAAGTTCAGATCTTATAAACACGCTCAAATCTGTTTCTGTGTTTCATTTGATTTCTCACAGATACGGGGGTCACTGAAAGTTATCCTGCATTACCTGAAGTACACCTAGGTGGCGGTATTACCTGCTTCAGTGTATGTGTCAGATTGAGGGAATGGAATCCTCAAAGAGAAGGTGGGAAGAGAGGACAGAGAAAGAGATGGAGGATAGAGAGGGGAAGAGTGGAGAGAGCTGTGGGGGAGAAATGAGAGGATGGAATAGAGAAGGAGGAGATGAGAGAATGTGAGAGGACAGAGATGGGGAGAGAGGATGGAGATGAGGGAAGGGAGGCTTGCAGTGGGAGGAGACTTGGTATATGGTGAAGTCTATTCTGTCAAGGTGCACAAACTGTTTCACATTAGGATGAGATTTTCTATCTATTCAGAAATGACATCACAGTTGACTGAGTTTCCACTGTCCTGTAATCAGACGCTATCTTGTTGTTGCAGATAATTGCCAATGTTTCCGGCTGTGATCTGGCGTCATTGACGGATTGTCTGAAAGCAAAATCTGAAGAGGAAATGCTTTCCATAAGTTCTGCTATGGTATTTGTATATTCACTTATATAATACCCCTTCATAGTTGGTTACCGCAAGTGCTATCAATCCAAATGGTTCTCATTCAGAGGATAGGCCATTGTGTCATTTAGTGTAGGTGGTCATCCATTTCAGCAGAAATACATTTGCAGATATGTAAAACAAAGTTTGTATATTGGGTTGGATCAGGCTCTGTTTTCATACAAACTGACCTTTTTTGCCGAAATTAGCCTAATTTTTCACCATGGTAAAATTAGCTTGAACAAAAAAATAATGGCATAGTATAGTTTTCTAACAAAGCCATGTGATCACCATTCCGGTGATCACATGACTATTTTGGTAAAGGGTTGGGGTTCCTATGTTCCTCAGTATTTATTGTCATGTCCACAGCTAATGAGGGGCCATTTTTTTTTTGGGGGCACAAGAATGGGTCCAGGAGAAGTTTCCAAAACTCTTAAGCCGCGTACACACAATCGGTTTGTTCGATGAAAACAGACCGATGGACTGTTTTCATTTGACAAACTGATCGTTTGTGGGTCCCATCAGTTTTATTTCCATCGGTGTAAAAAAATAGAACACGTTTAAAATTTTTCCTATGGATAAAAAAAACTATAGAAAAATCCGATCGTCTGTGTGGAACTCCATCAGACAAAAATCCACGCATGCTCAGAATCAAGTCGACGCATGCTCGGAAGCATTGAACATCATTTTTCTCAGCACGTCGTAGTGTTTTACGTCACCGCGTTTTGGCACGGTCAGATTTTTGACCGATGGTGTGCAGGCAAGACTGATGAAAGTCAGCTTCATCGGATATCCGACGAAAAGTCCATCGGATTAGATTCCATCAGATATCCGATCGTGTGTACAGGGCTTTAGGGAACATTTAAAGTCCATTTCGCCTTTGTTTTTTTGTAATCTCATAATTTTTATTGAATTGTTTTCTCATCTACAACAAAAACACATTGCATCACTAAGTGCTGGTTCACACAGGGACAACCCGACTTACAGCGCGGCTTTGCAAGGTGATTTGGAGGCGAATTTAGCATGACTTTGAGGAACTTACAACGCAACTAAAAGTTGCCTCTGGGACAGGCGACTTTGGCTGTTGCCAATCACAGAATAATGGACTCTGTGGGAGGGAGGGGGTTGCCTGGGTAAACTATTTTCTTTTTCCTGTAAAGTCGCTTTTATATAAATGATCCGACATGGAGGCAACTTCCATTGAAAGGATACAAGTTGCCTAGAAGTCGCCTTGAAGTAGTACAGGAACCTTTTCTGAAGTCGGAGCAACTTCAGTAGTGTACATTAACCACTTAAGGACCGCCGCACCCACTTATAAGTCGACAGAATGGCACCGACAGGCAGATGGGCGTACAGGTACGTCCCCTTTAATTTGACACTGTGTGACATTAGGAACAGCCAGACCTCCCTCTTCCTTTAGACAATTGTAGAATTTCCAATTTAAAAACCACCAAAACCCATTGGTCTTCCCTATTGACTCCGAGGCATTTTACCAAACTGTTGGTATGCGGAACCCTACCACTGACTCCAGTCACCAGCTCTGATGATAGTGATACTTTCAGCATGCATTGGAGGATTGTCATGTATAACACTTCCCTTTTCTATTTCTGCAGAAATTTCTGACTCCCCCAGTAACTGTCGATGGCGTCTTCCTTCCAAAATCCGCAGAGCAGATCTTGGCGGAAAAAGAGAACAATCCGGTTGAGTTTATGACTGGTGTGGTGGAGCAGGAATGCGGTTGGGTTCTCCCGTCGGTAAGAGACATGCTCCATACGACTCAAATGATATCATAGATTGCAGATGGCTCTAGGAGTGCGTAAAGGGGAACTCTTACTGCCACCTAATGCTTTTCACTTCTGGTGTCTTGAGTGCATCCTATGGCTTATTGCACATGGCCTAACAGGGGCCATATAGTATGCAGAACCTTCCCTGGGACCTTATACAGCCACCCATTGAGATGAGTGGACAGAGGCGTTTGTATGTGCTTGTATGCTGGTGTTTACGCAAAGCTCCCTCGCCAGGAAAACTCCCGGGAATCCCAACGGGAAAAATAGAGAACCTGCTCTCTATTTTCCCGCCAGGACTCCCGGCGTTTTTTTTCCCCGCAAAATTTACTACACTTGCCGCAGGAAAACACTGCGAAGCAGTGCCGAGGGAGCATAAGCCCTGTACACACGGCTGGAATTCCCGGCCAAAGTTTTCCCATTGGGATTTCTGGCGGACTTTATACCTGTGTACAGGGCTTAAGTCTGGAGAATGTCAGTGCATGTGTGGCTGCTTTACCCAAACACCAGTGCGCAACTGCATACAAAGTCTCTTCCTATTCATCTCAATGGGCAGCTGTATGTGGCGGTAGTTCTACATGCTGTACGGCCCCTGCGAGACTGTGATGGAGGGGTTATGCAAATAAGAGGAGCATGTCCAGCTGAAGGAGTTTAGCCATGGGATCTAACACAATGTACAAGTATTTGCCTTTCCATAACAGAGAGGCAAAATATCTCAGTCTAAGGCCTCGTACACACGATCAAATCTGTCTGCTGGAAACGGTCTGCTAGACCGTTTCAGCAGACAGATTCGATCGTGTGTATGGGCAAACAGACGGATTTTGCCACCCGACAGATTGGAAAGCATGCTTACCAATCTGTCGGCTGGGAACCCGTCCGCCCGACATGTCTGCTGAGTACGCTAACCAGCAGACATGTCTTCTCGCACACGCGCTGAATGGTTTCGACGCATGCGCGGAAGTGTTTTACTTCCTGGTGCGGTGACGTGGCGGCGTCAATGTCACCGCCACGTCACCGCGCCGTCTGGCGGCGGGGATTTTGGTTTGATCGTGTGTACACGATCAAACCAATATGTCCCCAGCAGACAGATTTGTTCAAATCGGTCGGTGTATGGGGCCTTAGAGTGCATTTTCAGTCTAAGGTGGTGAGGGGTAAATTCACTTAGGATTGGAAGTTATATGAAGATTGCTGGTATATGAATGATTGAAATAAGTGTATTTTTTTGGACTTTGATTGCGCTGGGTTCTATTATATATATTTATTGTGTTATAATCACATACCGTGTTTCTCCGAAAATAAGCCCGGGTCTTATATTAATTTTGGCAACAAAAGACACAGTAGGGTTTATTCTCGGGGTAGGTCTTATCATGTAATGTGCTGTCTTCTCTCCCCCTCTCTCTCCCTGCCTGACAGGAATCCCCAGTGTGAACTGAGTTAAAATGCATGTAAAATCCTATAACCCACTCTATTACAGTAGTATATAATGTACCATGTGTGTGTTTCTGTAATATAATTGTGCCAAATACCTTCGTTATAGCGCCGCTCTGCGCTTTTGTGACCCGCCAGAGTTTTCTTCCCCGCAATTATATTACAGAAACACACACATTGTACATTATATACTACTGTAATTGAGTGGATTATAGGATTTTACAAGCATTTTAAACTAGGGCTTATTTTCAGGGTAGGGCTTCTATTGCAGCCCTCCTGGGAAATAACGCTAGGTCTTATTTTCAGGGAAAGCCGGTATTAAATGCTGTGATATCACTTAGGGCAGTGATGGCGAACCTTGGCACCCCAGATGTTTTGGAACTACATTTCCCATGATGCTCATGCATTCTGCAGTATAGTTAAGCATCATGGGAAATGTAGTTCCAAAACATCTGGGGTGCCAAGGTTCGCCATCACTGAATTAGGGGGTTTGTTTTGTTTAGCATAGCTGCTCTTTCATCAAAACGGCATGAAAATTAGTTCTGTAGAAATGGGTGCTAAATCGAATATTCTCCACAGGCTGGATATTTATTAAAGACAAAAAAAGTGTGAATGGGGAAAATACTACTTTATGGCTACTAGATGGAGCTGAGGATCATACTAATTTCCCATGATATTGAGTGCCATCTAGTGGCTGTAATGTGGTATTATCCCCATTCACACATCCTCGATCCGCATAGTAATTTTGTTCATTTGCATAGAATGAATTTACATGTCATTTCGATGCACAAAAAAATATTTCAGGAGGACATGAGCATTGACGTGTGGAAAGTGTGAGTTTGTCACATTGTCAATGATATATGAGGAAGTGCAGAAATGCAACATTTTTTAATTGGAGCAACATTTTTATATACGCAAATTTTGCTAACAAAAAAATATCGAAATCAGCTATTTAAAAACCATTCAACTTTAAAAATAATCGAGGTGACCCCAAAGCATCTGAGGTTTTGATTGTAATTGAAGTTATTGATCATTTTATTCATCTTATTGATTTTCTCATCACTTGCAGGCGATGATGAATATGAGCGGATTGTTGGAAGGAATGGATAGAGAGACTGTATCCTCCTGGATACAGAGCCACCCCGTCATGGTACGTTCGCCTGTGTGCGTCCACACCTGTCATTGTTACGATGCACACTGTGTGGATTATCATTGCTTACATTGTTTAATGGCTTCACCTTTACATCTGTGCTGGCAAAATGTTAAATCCTCTGACAAGGGAGCGTGACTGAATACAACTGAGGCTTAAAGTGGATGTAAACACAATTTTTTTTTTAATGTCACAATGTAGAGAATACGATTTCCTATAATCTGTGCCCAGTCTTGCCACACAGAGTTAATCCAGCGCTGAGCAACCCCCTGTTTATTGTTCAGTGAAATAAAACAGATTAAGACCAAAGTCCTTGCTTGAGTGACAGGTTATTTACATACTGTATGTCCTGCACTAGCTTGCAGACATGCACAGCTTCTGTAAAGTGCACAATTCACATCCCCCTCCCCTCTCCTCCTCTCCCCTCCAGCTCTCCTGTGATTGGCTGTCTTTCCTGTGTTTTGATTAAATGTTTTCAAAAAATGTTCAGTTCAGTATCAGAATATACATAGACAAGAAGCTGTGCATGTCTGCAAGCTAGTGCACAAGATATGTAAATAACCTGTCACTCAAGCTTTGGTCTTTATCTGGAAGTCTGTTTTATTTCACTGAACAATAAAAAGAGGATTACTCGGCGCTGGATAAACTCCGTGGCAAGACTGGGCACAGATGATGGGAAATCTTATTCTCTACATTGTGACTTCCACTTTAAAGGGACAGTCTGCAAGACTCACAGGCAGAACACATACTGTATATAGGAGCTGTTTTACCTGCCAGACAATGTGTAACATAACACACTTACTCTTGTGACTCTGCACATAGCATAAGACTAATGGCCTGTACACACAATCCGAATATCGGACGAAAACGGTCGTCCGAGGAAGAATCTGAGAATTTTTGGATCACAACATTTTCCTCGTACGATACTATATAGTATAGTTGTTGTCCGAACACTAGATAGTATAGTTGTTGACATCACTTCCAAGTATCTTTTTTATTTTTTTTCTGTCGTACGAGAATTTTCGTGTGTTTATTATCCTATTTAATTTCTACTTGTGACTATTAAGCTGAAGAAGTCGTACGATCTGTCGTATGATATTCGGATTGTGTGTACGGGCCATAAGGGTGACGATCAGTGGTAGCCCATCAATTGTGACGGCGCCCGGACCCGCCTCTCTCCTCGCCACCCCCTATATGCATCATGGATAGATGCATGCATCTATCCATGGCCGCAGCAGCCAGGGTTTTTTTCTTAAAGGGGTTGTAAAGGTTCATGTTTTTTCACCTTAATGAATCCTATGCATTAAGGTGAAAAATCACGAACCTGTACACTCTCTCTCCTCACCACCCCCTATATGCATCATGGATAGATGCATGCATCTATCCATGACTGCCGCAGCCGGCCTCTTTCAGGCGTATTAAGAGCAGCAGCCAGGGTTTTTTTTTTTTAAGGGATTGTAAAGTTCATGTTTTTTCACCTTAAAGAGTCACTAAAGGAATTTTTTTATTTTTTAAAAAAAATAACAAACATGTTATACTTACCTCCACTGTCTAGTTCGTTTTGCGCAGAGTGCCCCCGATCCATGACTTCTGGGGTCCCTCGGCGGCTGTCTCTGGTCCTCCCCGCAATTAGTAACCCCAGTCATGCGAGAGAGCTCGCATGGTGGTCAATAATTGCGGGCGCGCTCCTGTGATACAGCGAGCACCCATAGCCGCTCACTGTATCACTCGGCCCCGCATCACTGGATGTGATTGAAAGAAGTGCCAGCCAATGGCTGCGTTGCTCTCAATCCATCTGCTCTAGCCAATCAACGGCCAGGCTGAGCAGCGAGGAGGACCGCGCGGGACTTTCGAGGGGTCAGGTAAGTATAACGGAGGCTCGGGGGGGAGGGGGCAGCAGCAGCAGATGTTTTTTCACCTTAATGCATAGATTGCATTAAGGTGAAAAAACATTTTCCTTTACAACTCCTCTAATGCATCCTATGCATTAAGGTGAAAAAAACATCTTACGATCACTGCCCCCCCCCCCCCCCCCCCGTTTTACTTACCTGAGCCCTGGAAAGTCCTGCGTCCTTTGCTCGGTCTTCTCGGCTCTTCATTAAATAGATTGATGGTAGCACAGCCATTGGCTCGCGCCGCTGTCAATCAACTCCAATGACGCGAGGGCCGCGGTGCAGGGCCGAGTCCTGTAGTTGGCAGCTATGGAGCTTGCCCAAAAGGTAACCCCCTTGGGAGAGCACTTCCCAGAGGGGGTTATCAGAAGTGGGGAGGAGCTGAGACAGCCGCCGAGAGACCCCAGAAGACGTGGATCGGGGCCACTCTGTGCAAAACGAGCTGCACAGTGGAGGTAAGTATGACATGTTTATTATTTAAAAAATAATTAAATATTTGAAACTTTAGTGTCACTTTAAGCACCTGATTAGAGTAAGGTGACCAGATTTTTAAAATGAAATCCGGGGGCATATTTTTTGTTTACTAGTAATGGCAACAATCAGCAACTCTCTGCCCATTGCCGCCCTCCTCACAGCCTCTCAAGTCTTAGGCCTTGTACACACGATCGGACATATCCGATGAAAACGGTCCGCGGACCGTTTCCATCGGATATGTCCGATCTGGAGTTTGGTCCGATGGCGTGTACACACCATCGGATCAAATTCCCCGCCGGCGGACGGCGCGGTGACGTGGCGGTGACGTTGACGCCGCCACGTCACCGCACCAGGAAGTAAAACACTTCCGCGCATGCGCCGAATCCATTCGGCGGCGGTGCGGCGGCGGAGCGGGACAACATGTCTGCTGGTAAGTGTACTAACCAGCAGACATGTCGGGCGGACAGATTCCCACCCGATAGATTTCAAAGCATGCTTTGAAATCTGTCGGGTGGACAAATCTGTCCGCTAGCCCATACACACGATCGGAGATGTCTGCTGAAACGGTCCATCGGACCGTTTTCAGCGGACAAATTCGATCGTGTGTACGAGGCCTTACTCTTCGTTCCCCGGCTACTACTGGATGGGGAGCGGAGGAAGATCACTCCCCCAGGGAAGGCAAGGAGATAAGCAGGTGGCTGGCCAAGATTTGTGCCAAGGCAGAAAAACATGTGAGCGAAGCTAAATGGGCATGCGCCCGAAACTGAAGAAATATTCCCTCCACTCCGACCAGCATGTGATCATGTGATCATCAGAAAGGGGCACAGATAATGGGAAAAATACAACCCCCCTATGCTAGTAGGCACAAACGGAGGGGGGGGGGGTGTAATTCTAATTTTTTTATTTTAATTCTGCACTGATTGTCTTTGAAATTGCCCCTGCCCCCTATTAAATCCAATCTGGGGACAAAACCAGGGACAGACTTGGTCCAGGGACAGTGTCCTCAATCAGGGGACTGTCCCCTGAAACTGGGGATGTCTGGTCACACTAGATTAGAGGCACATTAATGACGGTATTAACCCTTTATCGGCCGCTAGCGGGGGTTAATACTGCACCGCTATCGGCTGATTCCCGTGGCAATTCCGGCGGTATAGCGCCGCTATTTTTAGCGGCGCTATACCGCCACAGTCTGAAAGGGGCCTAAATGTGGTGCTCTCTGAATTGTTTTTTTGGATGGCAGTCTTTCTGTTGGTGATGAACATCGTATCCAATCTCTGTTATTGCAGGGATCATTAGGAGCCGCCGTCCCGCTGCTGGTGGAAGAATATATTGGGGGTGAGGCAAATCCCATTGAAGTCCGAAACGGATTCCTGGACCTGTGTGGTGACCTCATTTTTGTAATGCCGGCCCTGAAAACTGCAAAATATCACAGAGGTGAGTCCATGACATTCCTGATTTCCTATTTGTATGAAAATACCCAAACAAATCCGGCAGATCTTTGCATTGCAGTAGCCGAACATTTTATGAGATCATCGGTCCTGATAATCCATTAAATACATTCCTAGCCCTGGGGAGACACATTTACCTGCGCACAGCTGGCGTTCCGTCTGGTTGTCAAGTTTCTGAACCTATAATAGGACATGGCGCTATTGGTTCCATAGTGAATGTTCATTTCTGCCAATAGTTTGGACGTTATTACAGATAAAGAAACCTTGTTACGTAGTTGGCTACCTAACTGCTACTTGATTTGGATGTTAACTCCGTGTATACGAGAAATCGGGTATATACCCTGAAATCCCAAATCATTGTCCACTGCTGTGTCACCCAAGCCTTTCCTGCCATCACCAGTGGTGGTTGATTTATGATAATGCCAGACAAATGGTGGGTTGCCTGAACATAGTCTCACTCCTTGACATAGCTATGTTTCTTGCCCCCACAACATTGCTTTGGTAGCTGATGGGGGCCCGGGGATGCTAGAAGTTGAAGGGAGTTCAGAATTGTTGACAATTGATAGCAATCCAGGGGCAGTGGCAGCTGAAGAGAGCCTGGGGATGCTGGCAGCTGGCAGGAGCCTGGGGATGCTGGCAGCTGGAGGGAGCCTGGGGATGCTGGCACCTGCAGGGAGCCTGGGGATGCTGGCGGGAGTCTGGGAAAACTGGCAGTTGGCGGGAGCCTGGGGATGCTGCAGCTGCAGGGAGCCCGGGGATGCTGGCAGTTGGCGGGAGCCCGGGGATGCTGGCGGGAGCCTGGGGATGCTGGCAGCTGGCGGGAGCCTGGGGATGCTGGCAGTTGGCGGGAGCCCGAGGATGCTGGCAGGAGCCTGGGGATGCTGGCAGCTGGCAGGAGCCTGGGGATGCTGGCAGTTGGCGGGAGCTCGGGGATGCTGGCAGGAGCCTGGGGATGCTGGCAGTTTGCGGGAGCCCGGGGATGCTGGCAGTTGGCAGGAGCCTGGGGATGCTGGCAGCTGGCGATAGCCCGGGGATGCTGGCAGTTGGCGGGAGCCCAGGGTATGCTGGCAGGAGCCTGGGGATGCTGGCAGCTGGCGGGAGCCTGGGGATGCTGGCAGCTGGAGGGAGCCTGGGGATGCTGGCAGCTGGCGGGAGCCTGGGGATGCTGGCAGCTGGCAGGAGCCTGGGGATGCTGGCAGCTGGAGGGAGCCCAGGGATGCTGGCAGCTGGAGGGAGTCCAGGGATTGAGTCAATTAAAGGGAACCTGGGGGTGGTTGGCAGTTGAGTAAAACAAAGGAATGCTGGTAGCTAATAGGAGCCTGGAAATGCTGGAACCTAAAGGAGGTTTGGGGATGATGGCAGTTAATGAAAAACCTGGAGACCCTGGCCTGACCCTGAATGAAGCTTGGGGATGCTGAAAGCTAAAAAACCTGGGATGCTGGTACCTACAAGAAGTTCAGGGATCCTGGCAGTTGAAGGTAGCCCAGGGATGCTGCTAGGTAAGTATCGGAAACTCCTACCTATTGAATGAATTGATGGGTCAGCAGAAAAGGGAAGTCACTTCTTCCTAGATTGGGGTTCATTCCCAATTTAGATGCCTCAACTCTGTATTCTAGTTCTGATTGTAATCTATTTTCTTCTCACAGATTCTGGATATCCCGTCTACTTCTACGAGTTCCGCCGTCGCCCATCTTTCTTTAAAGACACAAAGCCGGATTTTGTGAAGGCCGACCATGGCGATGAGATTTTCTTTGTGATTGGAGGACCCTTCCTCAGTGATGGTATTCTATTCTCAGGTAAATCCACTTTCCCAACTACTGCTCCTTCTACCATTTACCCCACAGATTCAGCGATTGGTCATCTGTGAACCATCTGATATCCGGTTATCACTTTGTTGTATCTTGGCATCTGTAGAATTTTCCAGATTGTCACTTCTTCTCCTTTCTCCACCAGGCCAATCGGAGGAAGACGAAAAGGTCCTCAGTAAAATCGTCATGAAATATTGGGCCAATTTCGCTCGGACCGGGTGAGACTCAAATAATTGGGCCTTCAGTACTGCTGGGCCTGACCTCATTGGACCAGTAATAAAGAGTCCAGTCATGGCTGGGCTTATACAGTAAAACCTTGGTTTGAGAGTAACTTGGTTTAAGAACGTTTTGCAAGAAATGTTTTAATACATTTTGCCTTGATATACAAGCGATGTCTTGATATAAGAGTAGCATCATGTCACAACTAGGGTTGTCCCGATACCAGTATCGGTATCGGGACCGATACCGAGTATTTGCGGGAGTACTTGTACTCCCGCAAATACCCCAGATACCCAAATAGAATACTTCCCTTTCATTTGAATAGCTGTAGTGTTCCCGCGCGTATAGACACTCCCCCTTGCTCGGGATTGCATGGGTGATCGTAATCTGTCCAATCCCGAGCAAGGGGGAGTGTCTATACGTGCAGGCAAAACAGCTATTCAAATGAATGCTGTGATGATCTCCGTGCGGCAGCGGCGGCTAGGTATGGGCATGGCTAGAGGGACATGGCTGGAGGAACATGGCTGGAGGGACATGGCTGGAGGAACATGGCTGGAGGGACATGGCTGGAGGGACATGGCTGAAGGGACATGGCTGGAGGGACATGGCTGGAGGGACATGGCTGCATATGTGGGGGACATGGCTGCATATGTGGGGGACATGGCTGGAGGGACTTGGCTGGAGGGACATGGCTGCATATGTGGGGGACATGGCTGGAGGGACAGGGCTGGAGGGACATGGCTGCATATGTGGAGGACATGGCTGGAGGGACATGGCTGGAGGAACATGGCTGGAGGGACATGGCTGGAGGGACATGGCTGGGGGGGCATGGTTGGAGGAACATGGCTGCATATGTGGGGGACATGGCTGCATATGTTTTTTGCAATGTTAAAGCGGGGGTTCACCCTAAAAAAAAATTATAACATTACATTGAGCAGACTCCTGAGAGTGAGAGTATGCTGCTCTTTTTTTTTTCGTACATACCGTTTTACCGTTATTTTCACCCCCGGGTTCTGAGTAGTGAATCCCGCGGGACTGGGTGTTCCTATTCATAAGCTGTGATTGACGTGATGCCGACTGGCGCATACGACTTACCAAAATAAGCCAAACATCGGTGTGCAGGCGCGGTATAGAGCCAACTCGACGTTCAGCTTTTTCCTGCAAGTCGTGACGCGCTGTATGCGCCGGTCGGCATCACGTCAATCACAGCCTGTGAATAGGAACACCCAGTCCTGCGGGATTCACTACCCAGAACCCGGGGGTGAAAATAACAGTAAAATGGTATGTACGGAAAAAAAAAAGAGCAGCATACTCTCACTCTCAGGAGTCTGCTCAATGTAATGTTAGATTTTTTTTTAGGGTGAACCCCCGCTTTAAGGCCTTGGGTTCAATTCCTAATTGTATCAATATGGAGTATATATTGTATGTCTTGCCTGTGTCAGAACTATATATATACATGTATAATAATAGTGTGTGACTGTGGGGGTAGGGAGGGGGCATTAGAGTGTAAGCTCTTCTGGTGCAGAGACTGATGTGACTGACTCAGTGTCGCCTGTACAGCACTATGTTATATGTCAGAGCTATATAAATGAGTAATAATAATAATAATACTGTGTGACTGTGGGGGAAGGGAGGGGGCATTAGAGTGTAAGCTCTTCTGGTGCTCTTCTGGTGCAGAGACTGATGTGACTAGTGTTGCCTGTACAGCACTATGGTATATGTCAGAGCTATATAAATGTATAATGGTGTGTGGATTTTAGAGTGTAAGCTCCTCTCACGCAGTTTCCCCTTTCTTCTCCCTTTTTGATGTTGATTTATTATTTCTATTCATCTTATTTTAGTAACCCCAATGGACCCGGCCTGCCTGAGTGGCCGCGGTATGACCAGGATGAAGATTATCTGCAGATTGATATTCCCCCGAAGCAGAAAGCCGCCCAGAGGCTGAAAGACGCAAAATATGAATTTTGGACCAAAAAACTCCCAGAAAAAATTCAAAAGATATCGGAGGAGAAGGCGGAGCACAGCGAGCTTTAGATCCCTCTGGATCTTATAGTAAATCACCATTCCAAAGCATTTTGCAGCAAGACAATTAAAGTCCAAAGTGACTAAAAGCTGATAATTCAGTTGTGGGTGGAGACTGGCTGTTTGTATTTTTTTTTCTCTCTCTTGGGAACGCTGTAATGGTGTTCCCAGCTCCGCCCCCCACCTGCAGAATTGTCTTATTCCAATCAGAGAGTAGTGTCCTCGGACAGCGAGTAATCACTGAACACCGGGACATATCAAACTCCAGATCACATTTCATCCTGCCAGCTCTGACCCATAACTCAAATATCAGTTTTGTGTGGATTGGCCCTGTAAAAAGGAAGCTCCGCCCTGACTCACTCTTTAATAGCACTGAGCCGCTGTGAACCAGCGGGGGGGAATATTCCATTCTCCAAAACTGTAAAAAAACAAACAAATAAATGTTTTAGTTTTTTACTGTAAATATATTTTGTCTGATTATTTCCTGACTTGATTCCTCTGCTCTTAGAATCGTTTTCATGAATTTTCCAACAATGGCGGCTCACAGGTCTGGGAGTTATGACACTTTAACTGCTTGCCGACCAGCGCACGACTATATACGTCGGCAGCATGGCACGAACAGGCAGAAGGACGTATATATACGTCCCATTTAAGATTGTGGCATTGTGGACGCACAGGCTCCATGCGCTCGTCCGTGGGTCCCGTGGACTCGATCGCCGCGGGGATACTCACGATCGTCTTACGGTAAGGAAGAACGGGGAGATGCTGATGTAAACAAGCATCTACCCGCTCTGCCTAGTGACAATGACAGTGATCAACCTTCCTGTAATCGGAAGCAGTGATCAATGTCTTGTCACATGTAGCTCCTCCCCCTACAGTAAGAATCACTCACTAGGGCACACTTAACCCCTACAGCGCCACCTAGTGGTTAACTCCTTCACTGCAAGTGTCATTTACACTGAAATTAGTGCAATTTTTATAGCTTTGATCGCTATAAAAATGACAATGGTCCCAAAAATGTGTCCAATGTGTCCACCATAATGTCACAGTCATGATAAAAATCGATCGCCACCATTACTAGTAAAAAAATATTAATAAAAATGGCATAAAACTATCCCCTATTTTGTAGAAGCTATAACTTTTGTACAAACCAATCAATAAACGCTTAAATGTTTTTTTTTTTTTTTAGTACCAAAAATATGTATAAGAAGACGTTAAGGCCTAAACTCAGAACTGAGGGGGAAAAACGTTTTTTTAATATATTTTTTGGAGATATTTATTATAGTCAAAAATTAAAAAATATTGCTTTTTTTTAAAAATTGTCGCTCTATTTTTGTTTATAGCGCAAAAAATAAACCGCAGAGGTGATCAAATACCACCAAAAGAAATCTCTATTTGTGGGGAAAAAAAGGACGCCAATTTTGTTTGGAAGTCACGTCGCACGACCGCACAATTGTCAGTTAAAGCGACACAGTGCCGAATCGCAAACACCGGCCCGGTTATTTGGCTGCATAATGGTCCGGGGCTTAAGTGGTTAAATATCAATGTGGATTTATGAGCTGAAGTTAACTACATGCCGACCGCCCGCCGTCATTTTACTGCGGGAAGTCGGCACTGCTGGGCGAGAGCCCATAGCTATACGTCCGCTCTAAAGCGCCCGGCGCGTACGATCGCCGCCGGGCACAGGCGATCGCTCGTTACAGAGCGGGGAACGGGAGGTATGTGTATAAACCCACAGCTCCCGGTCCTGTCAGCGGGGGAAACGCTGATCTTCTTCTGTTCATACAATGTATGAACAGAAGATCAGTGATTTCCCCTAGTGAGGCCACCCCCCCCCCCATACAGTTAGAACACACCCAGCAACACACTTAACCCCTTCCCTGCCCCCTAGTGTTAACCCCTTCACTGCCAATGGCATTTTTATAGCAATACAATACATTTTTATAGCACTGATCGCTATAAAAATGCCAATGGTCCCAAAAATGTGTCAAAAGTGTCCGAAGGGCCCGCCATAACGTCGCAGTTCTGAAAAAAAATGCTGATCGCCGCCATTACTAGTAAAAAAAAAATATTAATAAAAATGCCATAAAACGACCCCATATTTTGTAAACGCTATAACTTTTGCGCAAACCAATCAATAAACGCTTATTACAATTTTTTTTTTTTTTACGAAAAATATGTAGAAGAATACGTATCGGCCTAAACTGAGGAAAATTTTTTTTTTTTATATATTTTTGGGGATATTTATTATAGCAAAAAGTAAAAAATATTGCATTTTTTTCAAAATTGTCGCTCTATTTTTGTTTATAGTGCAAAAAATAAAAACCGCAGAGGTAATCAAATACCACCAAAAGAAAGCTCTATTTGTGGGGAAAAAAGGACGCCAATTTTGTTTGGAAGCCATGTCGCACGACCGCGCAATTGTCAGTTAAAGCGACGCAGTGCAGAATCACAAAAAGTGCTCTGGTCATTGGACAGCAATATGGTCCAGGGGTTAAGTGGTTAAAGCAGAATGAAACTCTCAGGGTGGGATATTGGGCAGACAGGACATACTTAGGGGTTAATTTACTAAAGCGAAAAGACTATGCACTTTGAAAAGTGCAGTTGTTCCAGAGCTTAGTAAATGAGCAGAAGCTCTTCTGACTTCCAATCATGTGCAAGCAAAAATGACATTTTTTTTTCCTTGCAAAGTGAAGCATTAACTAATTTACTAAGCACTGGAGCAACTGAATTTGAAGAGGGCAACTGCACTTTGCAAAGTGTACAGCCTATTTGCCTTAAAGCGTTTGTTACTCCAACATTGTATGTTCCTGCAGTACCATGTACTTGTATAAGAAAGTATCCTGATCTCTTTGTATTGCTTCCTTTATCTGAAATCCCTGGTGTTCCTGACAGTCCCTCTGCTTTCCAACTAAAAACTGACCACACTAAGCAGGAGAACACATCGTGGTCCGTTCTCTAGCTATGCTGGGAGCTCAGTGTGTTCTCCTTCAATGATCAGACTTGTCCTAACATGCCTCTGCTGCACAGCAATTCACTGGGAAGCTCGGTGTGCTGCTGCTTCTCCTTCCTCCAGCTCTTATGCAGCTGAGAACAGAGGGAATGTGATCACTTAAGAGAAAAAAGGGACAAAGTTTTTTTTTTATAAAGGGTGTGTTTTTTGTTTTGAGTACAAAAATGTTTCGTTCATTTCTATTCTAAACAAAATGGCTTGTTTTACAAGTTGATTGTTTACAATCACTTCATAGCGGAGTTCCACCCTAAAGTGGAACTTCTGCTCATCTGATTCCTCCACCCCCCCCTCCCATGCCACAATTGGCACATTTCGAGGGGGGTGGGGGACAGGATACCTGTCTTTGACGGGTATCTTTTCCCACTTGCGGGAGTCCAGGCCACAGTCCGTGATGTCACCACGAGGCTCCCTCCTCCTCCCCCGGTTCCCGGCATGAAGCCAAATGGTTCCCTTAGCCGGGTTCCCTTAGCCGCAATGGTAGCGGCAGCTGATGAAAACATTGGCTGCGGTGCCGTCATCGAAGGACTCCAGCACAGGTAAGTGTCATATTATTAAAAGCCAGCAGATGCAGTATGTTTAGCTGCTTGCTTTTAATTTTTAAAGAGGCCTATATAAATCATCGCGCACCGCACGCCCGGCATGACACCGGGAGGGAGCGACGTGGCAACATCGCAAGAAAAGAAGAAGGCAGAAGGTGACGAGGAAGAGTGGGCTGGCCGCCGCTAGTGAAAGAGCTGCAAGAAAATAGCGGCGGCCAGCCCCGAAGAAGGCACCGGAGATCGGGAGAAGAACCGCGGAGAACGAAGACCCCCGAAGGCAGAAGAAGACCCCGGAGCTGCCTAATAAATGATTTCTAAAAACCTGTGTTGTGTGTTTATTTTATTGACACTTTTTCCCGGTGAATGGGTAAAGGTACGATGTACCCAATACTCATTTATGTAGGGTTAGGGGTCGGAATCTGCGGGCTACGATAAGCTCCCCGCCCGCAGACCCCGACAACCAACGGCCAGGGTAGTCAGGAAGAGGCCCTTGTCCCCATCAACATGGGGACAAGGTGCTTTAGGGTGGGGGGCGCGGTGCACCCCCCATGTTGAGGGCATGCTGCCTGGTATGGCTCAGGAGGGGGGGCGCTCGCCCCCATTCCTGACCGGCCGGGCGGCGTGCTCGGATAAGGGTCTGGTATGGATTTTGGGGAACTCCCACGCCGTTCCCCTTAAAATCCATACCAGACCAAAGGACCTGGTATCATCCTTGGGGGGGAACCTCACGCAAAATGTAATTGAATTTTTGCGGGGTTTGCCTTCAAGATTCTCTGCGCACTGCAAGTCAGATCATCTTGATCCGACTTCTGGTGCGACCTCTATTCAAATCAATGGGCTCCCATAGGGAACCATTGATTTTGAATAGAGAAAGAAACGACGGACGAGGCTTTACAGCTTACAGCTCACATGAGCGGACGAACGGTCCGCTAATTACAAGTCCGTTTACGGACTTGTAATGTGTCACTATGGGAGCGGATCCGTTAGCGGATGATGCATCCGCTAACGTCCGCCTACTGTCCGCGTCCGCCTGGATCCATTTTGCGGACGGAAGAAAACTCTATTTTTCTTCCGTCCGGTGGATCGCTAGGGGATAGCGGAGGAGAGACAGGGCGGTCCCTGCACAGTGTGCGGGGTCCGTCCTGTCCGCCGACAGCTGAGCGGGACCCCCCGCTGAGCCGACGGACACACACGGAGCAGACCGAAAAACGGACCGCTCCGTGTGAAAGAGGCCTTAGTCCTGTTTTTTTTTGCAGCTTAAAAACGGCTCAGCCATCTACAGCTCAAGAACGTCATGGTGGGCATGAGGCCATAGACTAACATGGAGAGCTGTTTTTAAGCTGCAAAAAACGCTCAAAGAAGTGGCTGTAAAATTGTCCGTGGGCATGAGGCCTAAACATATTTTCCCGGATTCACATACATCGGCGCACATTTATGCCGCCGCAGCGTATCTCTTTTACGCTACGCCGACGCAGCGCAGAGAGGCAATCATGGAATTCACAAAGCAAATGCTCCCAACTCTGCGCCGGCGTAGCGTATATTTCGTAGTCTTAAGCCGGCGTAAGTGGAAGTGGGCGTGATCCATGTTAATGAAGCGTGACCCCATGCAAATGATGGGCCGGTTGCCAGACAAGTACTTAAAATGAACTGCGCATGTGTCGGGACATGAACGTATCCCCGTGCGCATGCGCACAACCACGTCGGAACAACTGCCTAAGATACGCCGGATCACTGTGTATGCCGTGAACATAATCTACGCCCAGCCAGACCCACGTCGGCCCATATTCACAGACGTCCAACGTACAATACGTAGGCTTGTGTTCCCTGGTCCATACCTTTGCATGGGTTGCGCCTCATCTATGGGGAATAACTTTACGCCAAGCGTAAAACTTACGCAAAACCCGTAAATCATGCGCCGAGCGCAAGTACGTTCGTGAATCGGCGTATCTCCCTCATTTGCATATTTGAATAGAAAATCAATAGGAGCGCCACATGCGTCCAGCGTAAATATGCGCCCACTCTACGCCGGCGTAGGCAAGTTACGTCGGTGGGATGAAGTCTGTTTTTAGGCGTATCTAAGTTTGTGGGTTCGGCGCACTGATACGACGGCGCATATTTGTACTTACTGGAGATACGTCGGCATACGTGCTTTGTGAAATCCGGGCCATTTTTCCTATGTAAACTCAGCCTAAGGAAAACAACGTAAATATTGAACATAATAAGGGAAACATTTCATAAGCTCTGTACAAGTTGTTGCTGGAGCCGGTTCAGGTTGCCCCTGAAGAATATCAGAAAAAGCTGAAGCCAAATCAAAGGCTAAATAGAAGCTTGCGGCATGCGATGGCAGGATTGGAAACGTGACCCATCCCCCCACCACCATGGAGTATATGAATCCAGGGTATTATGTTGTGTCAAAGTAAGTGGCACAATTATTCTTATGTCCTTATTTCCTTATCAATGCCGATTCCTGCCAACAATCATGTTACTTTGGTACTTGCATTCCTCACCTTGATTGACCCGACAAGTACGCTGTCCTCAGAGGCAGCCACAGTAGTTATTATCAGGGAGGGTTCTGGGAACACTCCAGGTTTTCATGTCCTCGCAGATCTGTAGCGATTCTGGAGAGCTGCCAGCCAGTAATGTCTCTGTCAGTATTACATGTACATCATACGCCTCTTTCTCCCAACACTTACACAACCATGGGAGCTCTGATCCCCGTCCTCCTTCTGTACGCTTCCATCCAAGTGACTTGTGGGACAGGTAAGATTCTTCCATAATAATTTACATGCCTATTTACAGCATCATTAACAAGGGATTTGTTTGTTAGTTCTTCTGATGCCGCGTACACACGGCAGAGAAACTCGACGGGCGGAACACATCGTTCCGCCCGTCGAGGTTCTCTGCCGGCCGTCAGAATCTGCGACCCGCCCGTCGGGAATGGCAACCAGCCATTCATCCCGACGGGCCGTCGAGCAAATAGAGAACCTGTTCTCTATTTGCTCGACGGGTTTCCCGACGGGCGGGGCGAGCAGAGAGCGTACACACGGCCCAGGTTCTCGGCAGAATGTGGCTCCCAGCGAGGTTCTCGCTGGTTTCTGGCGAGAACCTCGGCTGTGTGTACGGGGCCTGAGAGTGTCTTCTGTCTACCTGAGATTTTATTGGTGAGATCTCTGTACTGAATTTCCTATTATCTGCTGTGCCCATTATGAGGGGTTCCCACCGTCCCTATGCTGAGTTCCTGGGTCTGTACACCCGCTGTGCCCACTATGAGGAGTTCCCACCATCCCTGTGCTGAGTTGCTGGCTCTGTACACCTGCTGTGCCCATTATGAGGGGTTCCCACCATCCCTGTGCAGAGTTCCCAGAACTGCCCCATTATTTATGCGAAAAAATAAAAGCCCACAATCTCAATCGCGTTCTGCGATCCACCAATCAAAACCTGCTCCAGGTTCCGAAAGCCAACTACAAGTCCAAAGGAGAAAGAAGATTCGCGATCCAAGGTTCCAGACAATGGGGAACGCTTTACCAACCAGCATTCGGTTGGAGGAGGATCATTTAGCGTTCAGGAGAAAGATCAAGACTCATCTCTTTTGATATCAAAGGAGACAGGAACAACAAGCACCCAGAGGCGATTTAGTTTGCATGTGCCGCGCTATATAAGTTATCATTCATTCATTCATACCCACCATCCCTGTATTGAGTTCCCGGGTCTGTACACCTGCTGTGCCCATTATGAGGGGTTCCCACCATCCCTGTGCTGAGTTCCTGGGTCTGTACACCTGCTGTGCCCATTATGAGGGGTTCCCACCATCCCTGTGCTGAGTTCCTGGGTCTGTACACCTGCTGTGCCCAATATGAGGAGTTCCCACCATCCCTGTACTGAGTTCACAGGTCTGTACATCTGCTGTGCCCATTATGAGGGGTTCCCACCATCCCTGTACTAAGTTCACAGGTGCACTTGTAGTGCAAAGTAGCTTTACCTTTGGTAAATAAGTTCCATACTGTAGTTGTCTAATTAACAAACTGTGCTCTGAGTTCTGTTTGCAAATTGGAGACATTCTGTAAGGATGCTATTCCATTGCATAGCTTGGTGTCATCCATAAAGACTGAAGGGGGCACTTTAATCCCAGACTCTATATAATTTATAAATATATTAACCACTTGCCTACTGAGCACTTTCACCCCCTCCCTGCCTAGGCCAATGTTCAGCTTTCAGCACTGTCACACTTTGAATGACAATTGTGCGATCATACAACTACATTTTTATCATTTTTTGTATTGTATTTGATCACCACTGGGTTTTGTATTTTTTGCTAAATAAACGAATAAAGACCAAACATTTTGAAAAATGTAAACAGGTTATTTTTTCCTTCACTGATGTGCACTGATGAGGTGGCACTGGTGGGCACTGATGACACAGCACTGATGGGCATTTGTAGGTGGCACTGATAAACGTCACCCGGGCCATCTTTACCATAGGGCAAACAGGGGCAGCTGCCCAGGGCCCTGTCACTGTTGAGGGCCCAAAGCAGAGCTGCCTGTTAAGCCCCTGTGCTGCCCACAAATCAGCGCTGAAAATCATCAGTGGCACGCAGTACTGCTTCCCTTCCCAGTGTTTTAAAATGTACAGCACCCCTGGCTTCCCTTTAGAAGCTTCTCCCTTCCTGCTTGTATATAAAAGTGAATTAGAATGTGATTTTATAGCATCCCCAGTTTGCTCTTCCTGAGGCTGACTTTTTCATGTCCTGCACTCCAAGGTATGTCACTGTTTGCTAATCTATATTGTAAATAGAAGTTTCCTGTAGAGTGTGCCCAAAGTCTTTATAATATTTGATGATTCACTGCAGGCCTGGTCAGTGTTTTAAAAAGTTCCTGTATTTTACACATGGCATGGCATGGGGTCACAGCATTGTCTGTCCATTCTGCTTTAGCACCATGGGACCCCATGCCAAGCCATGTGTAAAATACAGGAACTCTTTAAATCACAGACCAGACCTGCAGTCCAGGCTGAGTAAGGCCTCAGAGCACATGGCATTACTGTCTGTATTTAACTGCTTGATGGGCTTATTTTGGGCCTGACTGGTTCACATGTATGTGTTTTGGCGGCTCACATTTGCGCAGGCACAGCAGCCCATTCATTTGATTGGGCCGCCATGCCTGCGTTTCCTGCAAAGAAAAGCGCATGCCTCATGTAATAAGCTGCGCACACGGCACACCTATGCCCATCAAGCAATGAAATAGAGCACTGCCTGTCTATTCTGCTGTCTGCTGTGACTTATCTGCAGTTCCTGCACTGTCAAACTTGCTGCATTTTTAGACGTTTAGGTCACGCTTTTAAAAACACAGTGCGTTTGTGTGTGCAAGAACTGCAGGTAAGTAGCATGGTGCAAAAGCAGATTGTTTTTCAAGGAAACCGTATTTTTAAAATGCTGAATGCACCTTTTTTCTGCAGGAAACAAAGGCATGGCAGCCCATTCAAATCAATGGGCTGCTGTGCCTGTACAAAACACATACATGTGAACCAGCCGGGCCCAAAATAAGCTGGAGGGTGGCCCAAAAAAAATGTTTGCCCAGGGCCCAAATCATATTAAAGACGGCCCTGGGCGGCACTGATTGGCAGTGATTGGCAGCACTGGTGGGGACTGCACTGCTAATCAATGTACATGTGCCTTTTAGAGAAGCCGGTTATCGGCTCTCTTCTGTCCATATTCTGTCAGCATGAGGAAAGAAGAGACGATAATCGGCTTCTCTTTACATCTGTGATTGGACACAGCTGATCACGTGGTAAGGAGCCACTGATTGGCTCTTTACCTCAATCTGTGACACTGTGACCTCCGGACACTGCGATCACAAAGTGGGCAGCCCACACCGCCCTGGAGCGGGCATGATCACGGCACGCCATCGTATGGCGGTGTCCCAGAACTAGCCAGCTGTCTTTTAACTATAGCGTGGTCGGCAAGTGGTTAAAAAGTAAGGGTCCCAACACTGAACCTTGGGGTACACCACTTATAATCTTAGACCATTCAGAGTAAGAATCATTAAAGAGGTGTTCCAGCCAAAATGTATGTTTATTAAAAGTCAGCAGCTACAAAAAGTGTAGTTGCTGGCTTTTATTAAACAATCACTTACCTGCTCCAGCGTTCCAGCGACGCGCCGACCGGGGCTCCGCTCCTCTCCCCCCCTCCCCGGCCGGCATCCTCATTGATACTGTGGGCATCCAGCCGTGACAGCCTTCGGCTTCATGGCCGGGCACCCACTGCGCATGCGCGAGCGGAGCTGCGCATGCGCAAGCGTCGCGGCCCGCCGCTGATTGGACAGGCGATCGCATGGGACCTGTCGTGTGTCCCATGCGATCACCTACAAGGAGGGGCTGCTGTAGGTGATTAAGCCTAATCGCCTAACCAGCCCCTTGGCGGAAGGAGGAAGTGGGACAGGAAGTCCCACTCCTCCTGAAGCCCCCACTCCCCCCCCAAAAAAATGACATGCTAAATGTGGCATGTAAGGGGGTGAGGAATGGAACAAGCGGAAGTTCCAATTTTGGGTGGAACTCCGCTTTAACCACTACTCTGAATTCGGTCCTGTAGACAGTTTTCTATCCATTTACAAACTGGATTTTCTTAGTCTGTAGACTTTACCTTACACATGAGCCGTGTGTGGGGAACTGTGTCAAATGCTTTGGCAGTATATTATATCCACTCCTTTGTCTACGTTTTTGCTTACCTCTTCATAAAAAGAAATCAGATTTGTTTGACAACTATTGTCTTTCATGTCTGTTGCTTAAAATGTTATTTTAAAAACCCAAAACTCTTTTATTTGGTCTTTTATTAAACGTTCAAGCATATTCCCGACTATAGAAGTTAAACTAACTGGTCTTTTGCTACTTGGTAAAAACTTTGACCCAGTGGCGACTGGTTCCCCTCTGTCTCCTCCCTTCTCCACCTCGGTGGCCAATAGGATCGCTTCTTCTCTCGGTCAATCAGGTGACAGTCTCAGGCCCCTGCTTCCTGATTGTCTGGGAGGAGAATCAGGAAGACAATAGTGAATATTAAATTGCTATTGTCACACAACTGGGTGGGCTTGGGGCACAGGGCTCTGCGCCCCGAGCCCACCCTTTTTTGAAGCCTATTAGAGAATCTGGCTCTAATCACGTACTTCTAAAAAAAACAAAAACAAAAATTGGAATGCATGCGTCCCGCCACACCCCACATGTAGATTAAGGGGCTGGACCAATGGATAGAGAAGGCGGTGCCCGGGGGTCCCTCTATTATGGGCCACCATTGCTTTGACCCCTTTTCAAATATAGGCACCACATTGGCCTCGTGCCAATCCAGTGGTACAATGAGTGGTACCAGTTATTAAAAAGCCCATAAAAGTTTAAAACAATGGCTTAAATATAACAAAGCTCAGCTCTTTGAGGACACTTGGGTGTAAGCCATCTGGTCCAGGTGCTTTATTCACTTTTTTTGTCTCTCTAACACTTTACCAGTAAATCTGGATCTTTCTAAAGGCTTGTTCAGATTTACTGTGCCCTGCAGTGCCCTCTGAAGAGCAATCTGTGTTTGAAATGTGTTATGTGAATGGAGCACTGATACACTGCAGTGATATTCTATCCTAAGCAGTCAGTTCTGTGAAAGTGACAGAGAGCAAGGCGCACATTACCCTGCCATAGCGCACACACCATACAGCACGACAACGTAGCGCAGAGAGGCAAGCATTGCATTCAGCAAGCCAGTGCTCCCAACACTGCGCCAGCATGGCGTGCGTTTCGAAGGCGCACGCCGGTGTAGGTAGAAGTGGGCGTGACCCCATGCAAATGATGGTCCAAACGTGGTGCAGTGACGTCGTCGTGACGTGGACGCATGCGCAGCACCCTCCTGCGCCTGCTCACAACCACGCCGCCACAACTGCCTAAGCTACGACGGATCACCGTGTACGCCATGGACTTAACATTCGCCCAGTCAGACACACGATCACGCACGTGTACGCCATGGACTTAACATTCGCCCAGTCAGACACACGTCCAACGCACAATACGCCGGCTGTTGTTCCCTGGTGCAGACCTTTGCATGTCTGTTGCCGGGTTGCACCTCATCTATGGGGAATAACTTTACGCCGGACACACAACTTACGCGCATCTCATGCTGCATGCGTTGGGCGCACGCACGTTCGTGAATCGCCGTATTTCCCTCATTTGCATGTTTGAATGCCTAATCAATGGGAGCAGCAACATGCGTCCAGCCCATATGTGGGCCCACCCTACGCCGGCGGTGCAAGCTACGTCAGCGGGGTGTAGTCTGCTTTTAGGCGTATGTTGGTTTGTGGGTCTGCCGCACACATACGCCGGCGCACTTTTGCACTTACGTCACCATAATGTGCTATACGTCAGCGTAAGTGCTCTGTGAATCTGGGCTTATATATTGATTTTTGTGATGAATGTAACCCTTTACCTGCAAATGTATCTGTTAAATAACAAGGATCTATTGATACGTTTTGCTCTCCCAGCAGATTGCGGTAGACTTGTGGTGGACACAAGTTATGGAAAACTTAAGGGGACAACGCTCATGGTTAAAGAGACGGACAGAACCGTGGACGCTTTCCATGGAATCCCCTTTGCAAAGCCACCCGTGGGGCCGCTACGGTTTGCAGCACCGGAACCGCCTGAACCCTGGGAGTCAGTGAGAGAAGCCACAGAAAACCCACCCATGTGAGTACCATATTGTGAACCTTCATCTGATCGGTGCCGTTCATTATCCTGAAATTATAAAGCAGAACTGATATTTCAGTGTTTGGTGGATGCTAGGATGAGAAATCCTCTGAAAGTCTCTTCTATCTCTGGGAAACCCACATCCAATTCGCACTAGTGTGAACCCGGTCTAAGAGATTCTCAACTCCTGGGTCTGTAGATCTGCTGCTTCAAGTATGCGGGGTTCCCACCACCCCTGTGCTAAACTTTCTGGGTCTGTACACCTGTTGTGCCTATTCTGTAGGGTTCCCACCATCCCTGCACTGGGATGCAAGGTTTGTATGCCTGCTGTTGCAAGTATGAGGGGTCTGACCATTCCTGTGCTCTGTTCCTGGGTCTGTACACCTGATGTACCCATTATAAGGGTTCCCACCATTCCTGTGCTGAGTTCCTGGGTCTGTACATCTGCTGTGGCCATTATAAGAGGTTCCCACCATCCCTGTACTGAGTTCCTGGATCTATACACTTGTTGTGCCCATAGGCGTGCGCAGCCCATCGCGTTAGGGTAAGCACCCCAAAGCTCAAACACACACACCTTTCTCTGCAGCCTCAGCTGCACTTGACAGCAAATTAGTGGGAAGTGCGCTGTGCTGACTGGCTTCATTCACAAACCGAAGCAGAGTGAACACAGTTTACTATGCTTCAGTTATGAATGAACACAGGGAGTGTGTGTGCTCATTTAGGAAATGAAGGTGTGGGTAAATTACATATTTACTAGCCCCTTCCCCTACTCTCCATCCTGAAACATCCCCACAGCAGTTGGGGCGAGAGGAGAGAAGGGACACCAGCAGCACTGTGGGGTGTGAGGGATGTGGGGGCCAACAGGGGGAGGCCCAGGCAATTGTAACTGCACAAAGGGGGAATTGTAACTGCACAAAGTGATTAAGGTGTGCCCTGGCACACCCCCTGCGCATGCCCAGGGCAGCCCATCACAATTTTTTGGGACCCCTTACACAGCTTTAGGCAGGGGCCCCCTGGAGCAGAGAACCGGAGTGGGGGGCCCTCCTCTCTCCTGCCGTTTGATGATAAGCGCAGGGGGGAGGGGGGGTTGTGGTTACGAAAGTGTCATCTCTTCTCTTCTCTCTCCTGCCGCAAGATGATAAGAGGGGGGGGGGGGGAGGTTGGTGCTCATTGTAAGGGGTTCCTACTTCCCTGGAGTCCTGTCATCTGTACACCCGCTGACACAACCCACCGGTAGGAGAAGGAGAAGATACAGAGAGAAGTTCTGTATCTGTCGGTATATTTATATGGGGCTCACTGAGATGATGGGCTCAGGGACAGTGGCATCCTCTGTACCTCTTCTGATGACAGGAACGTCTCTTTTCAGGTGTCCTCAGAATGCAGAACATTTTGGAAAAATGCTGAAATTTGTCGAAATGGTGGTGACTCTTCCTCCCACATCTGAGGACTGTCTGTACCTGAACGTCTTCACTCCATCAGACCGAGGTGACAACGCCAAGCTACCTGTAAGTGTCACCGGTGTTCCCTGTGTGCTCCTTATTGCCCGGCCCCTGCCTATTATCACACTGCCTATAGTGGGGGTGAAGATGTACAAGTGATGGTGAGCAGTGCAAATGGTTTTATTATTTTGTATCGGTTCTTTAGTGTATAGTTTCTAAATAGGTCGCCAGATCTACAGACAAGAGTTATGGGGCCCCTTACACAAGGCATGGGTCCCCTGGAGCAGAGAACTGGGGTGGGGGTGCTTTTGCCTCAAATTGAGACGCGGGGGGTGCCGTGAATTGAGAAGCAGGGAATTGAGAAGAGGGGGCATGGATTGAGAACGGGGGGGTGCTGACGAAGAAAAAAAGGGGGGCCTTGGGGACCTCTGGACCCTTTAATAAATATATTAATAAAGACTCCATCCGCCAAAAATCCCGCTGGCTCCCACTGCCGGCCAAGGATGAAACGACATCCCCAGAATGCAGTCCGAGCCAGTGGACCTTTCCGGAATGACCTAAATAACCTAAACAAATCACAACTGGGAGCAACTTAACTCTCCCAGTCCAACTAGTTTTAAACACAGCGCCCATGCAAAAAGCAAGGGGGCGCTACAATTACAATAAGGTTAAATGAGTCCCTTTAAAGGGGTTGTAAAGGTAAAAAAAAATTCCCCTAAATGTTTTCCTTTACCTTAGTGCACTCCTCCTTTACTTACCTCGTCCTTCCATTTTGCTTTTAAATGTCCTTATTTCTTCTGAGAAATCCTCACTTCCTGTTCTTCTGTCTGTAACTCCACACAGTAATGCAAGGCTTTCTCCCTGGTGTGGAGTGTCATGCTCACCCCCTACCTTGGACTACAGGAGAGTCAGAACGCCCACTAAGGCCGCGTACACACGATCAGTCCAAACCGATGAAAACAGACTGAAGTTCAGTTTCATCGGTCCAAACCGACCGTGTTTACGCCCCATCAGTCTGTTGTTTTTCAGTCCAAAAATGTTGAACTTGCTTTAAAATCGGACCGATGGACGCCTACTGATCGGTCAAAACCGATGGTTAGTACGCAAAAGCATCGGTTCAAAACCCGCGCATGCTCAGAATCAATTCGACGCATGCTTGGAAGCATTGAACTTCATTTTTTTCTGCATGTCGTGTTTTACGTCACCGCGCTGTGACACGATTGGTTTTTGAACTGATGGTGTGTACGCACATCAGACCATCAGTCTGTGAACCGATGAAACTGAACTTCAGTCCGTTTTCATCAGTTTGGACTGATCGTGTGTACAGGGCCTAACACATAGCTCCTTTCTTTATCTGCAACTTAGAGAGCGTCCTGACTCTCCTGTAGTCCAAGGGGAGGGGCGAGCACGACACTCTACACCAGGGAGAAAGCCTTGCATTACTGTGTGGAGTTACAGACAGAAGAACAGGAAGTGAGGATTTCTCAGAAGAAATAAGGACATTTAAAGGCAAAATGGAAGGATGAGGTAAGTGAAGGAGGACTGCACTAAGGTAAAGGAAGCTATTTAGGGAAAACATTTTTTACCTTTACAACCCCTTTAATTCCTCCTCAATCTTAAGGACTAAGGAAATACTCTGGGGTCAGTTTCCCACAGCCTAATGCCGCGTACACACAATCGAAAATTGCGACAAGAAAAACTTGGATTTTTTTCCGACGGGAATGTTGGCTCAAACTTGTGTTGCATACACGCGGTCACACAAAATTCCAAGAACGCAGTGACGTTAAACACTACAACGAGCCGAGGAAAATGAAGTTCAATGCTTCTGAGCATGTGTCGACTTGATTCCGAGCATGCGTGCTTTTTTTGTGCATCGGAATTGCATACAGACGATCGTAATTTCCGCCAAGAACTTTACTTGTCTGAAAGATTGAGAACCAGCTCTCAAATTGTTGCTGTCGGAAATTCGGACGGAAAAAGTCCGATAGACCCTACACACGGTCGGATTTTCTGACCAAAAGCTCACATCGAACTTTTCTTGTCGGAAATTCCGACTGTGTGTACGCGGCATTATAGTGTCCTGAAATGGTAAATCGGTAAAAGACAATCTCCTCTCTCCTTCTTCCAGGTTATGGTGTTTATACATGGCGGGGGGCTGGTAATGGGGACCGCCGCTATGCATGATGCCTCTGCAATCAGCGCTTATGAAAACGTGGTGCAAGTGGTGATCCAGTACAGACTGGGCATTCTGGGATTCCTCCGGTAGGTCACAATACATGGGACATCAATCAATGTACTTACTTATTTGTATAGATTATGTCGGGGGCGGACTGACCATTCGGCACTCGGGCACTGCCCAAGGGGGCCCCATCTGGGTTGCCAGCCTCAGTAAAACCAGGGACAGTATGTAAAAATCTGTGTTTTTTTTTTAAATCCCAAGATTGTAGATGCCACGCCTCTCCAGCACCTTTTCAGTGTGTTTATGTGTATTCTGTGTGCATACTGTGTGTGTATATTGTGTGTCTGTGTGTGTATACTGTGTATGTATACTGTATGTGTGTGTGTGTATACTGTGTGGCCCTATAATCTATTGCTTGGGGACCCCATGATCTCCTATTGCCCGGGGGCCCCATAATCTCCTATTGCCCGGGGGCCCCATAATCTCCTATTGCTCGGGGGCCCCATAATCTCCTATTACCCGGGGGCCTCATGATCTCCTATTGCCCGGGGGCCCCATAATCTCCTATTGCCCGGGGGCCCCATAATCTCCTATTGCCCGGGGGCCCCATAATCTCCTATTGCTCGGGGGCCCCATAATCTCCTATTACCCGGGGGCCTCATGATCTCCTATTGCCCGGGGGCCCCATAATCTCCTATTGCCCGGGGGCCCCATATTCTCCTATTGCCCGGGGGCCCCATAATCTCCTATTGCGAGACAACACCTGCAAACCGAGTCATTCAATACGCTTGTTAACCGCATTACTCGTAAACCAAGGTTCCACTGTATTATGATTTAATTTTCATCTGTATCCCAGCACCGGAGATGGGAAGGAGGCCTCTGGAAACTATGGACTATTGGACCAGGTGGCGGCTCTGCAGTGGATTCAGCGGAATATTAAGGATTTTGGGGGTGACCCCGGGTCTGTCACTATATTCGGGGAGTCAGCGGGTGCAATCAGCGTCTCTGCACTGGTAAGTTCTCCCGGTAACTGCTGGAATTGATCAAACATTCATAATTCCTGTAGACCAGTTCTATAGGAATCACTCCAGAATTCCTGTGTAGGAAAACATAGATACAAACTGTACCAGTGGCGGCTGGTGCTCAAAATTTTTTTTTTGGGGGGGGGGGGGGGGGCACAAACAAACAAACAAAAAAACAAAACAAAAAAAATAGCAGGCTCACTGTGCCAGTCAATTGCCGCCACTGTGCCAGTCAATTTCTAGCCACTGTGCCCATCAAACGCAGCCACTGTGTCCATCAAATGCAGCCACTGAGCCCATTAATTGTCACCACTGTGCCATCAAATGCAGCCACTGTGCCCACTAATTGTCACCACTGTGTCCATCAATTGTCACCACTGTGCCCATCAATTGTCACCACTGTGCCCATCAATTGTCACCAATGTGCCCATCAATTGTCACCACTGTGCCATCAAATGCAGCCACTGTGCCCACTAATTGTCACCACTGTGTCCATCAATTGTCACCACTGTGCCCATCAATTGTCACCAATGTGCCCATCAATTGTCGCCACTGTGCCATGCCATCAACTGTTGCCACTGTGCCCTGTAAAATGCTGCCAGATTATGCTTTAGCCAATCAGGTTACTGGTAACCAGACCCGATGAACCTGATTGGCTGAGACGCCTGTCAGTGTTAACCAAGAAGCACACACCCCCTGCAAGATTCCTCCATCCATGCCACACAGTGCGGATGGGCTAATCTCCATCTGTGGCTATTGTATTCAATATAGCTGTCAAAAATACCTGAATAATACCTGAATCTGATTGGATGCAGATGCTATTTGGCTGACAAATTTCCACCCAACTGCCTTAATTATTTCATTTAGGCATATTGGGTCGGAGATGGACAACAGGGCCACCCACTGAGCAGTTTTTGGTCAGTTCATTAGGAGCTAGACAAAATGTATCTATGGCCAGCCCAAGTTATTAACATTGATCTTTGTTTCCTTGGAGTTGGCCATTTGAGAAAATGTTATCTTGTAGCAGTAAAGTTGCAACAATTTAAAGTGGATGTAAACCCAATTTATGAAATTTGACCTGGGCACATATATCTGTAGTGTTTACTTATCTCTCTCCAAAGCACTAAGTCCAGGGATTTTCTGCTGCTCCGTTCTTCTGTTGTCAGCAATGATAACGTCTGACAAATTCTCTGAGATAACAGCAGATGAATTTTTTTGTCAGGGTGGGTGCTATGAATCAGTGGTTCTCAACCTCAGTCCTCAAGTACCCCCAATGGGTCATGTTTTCCTTTACTTTGCACAGCTGCTTTAAATCAATGACATGGCATTGATAAGAGCTATTTTATCTAAGAGAAGTTCCCAAAACATTGGGATGAATTGGAATGCCAACTGCTAGCGCCATTAAGTCATTGCGTGACCAGTTTGGTGGGAAGGAAATGGAATGTGCTGCCCTTTCCTCTACTGAAAACCTTTGGGATGAATTGGAACGTCCATTGTGAGCCAGGTCTTCACATTGTGGCCCACAATTTCTGAGGCGGACAGTTTGTGGGCCTCACAAATGGACACAAATTCCCATAGGCACACTCCAAAATCTTGAGGAAAGCCTTCCCAGAAGACTGGAGGATGTTATAGCCATAAGGGGCAACTTCATAATAATGTCCACGGGGGGCAGCTCCATATTAATGGCCAATGGCAGGGGGGCAACTCCACATTGTTGGTGCTATATACTGTACTGCCAATCCTGTATTATTATAATAATAATGATAGTAATAATTAATGGTCATGGTTTTAGAATAGGATGACCACCAAGATCATATAGGTTAAAGAACAAAAAATTGGGGAGAAGGGGGGTACCTAAGGACCCTGGGACTATACGGCGGTGCTGATAAAGTGTACCGAAACACTGATAAAATACAAGAGAAATTTTATTAAGTTTATACAAAGGTAAGTAAATAAAAACCATCCATTATATTAAATGTCACATATGTCACAGGCTTCGGTAGTCTGAGCAAGGTTCTTTGGTAGTTGTAGTTCAACCAACATGTTTCGCTCTGTGGAGCTTCTTCAAAGGTTTTTGGAACTAACTACAAAACCACATATTAGAACTACAAAGCCAATGCGGGAGGGATGGTAGACACTTGGGTCAAAAAATGGAGCAGGCCCCCAAGTCACCAACAGATCCAGATGCTATAGTCATTCCGTCCAGGAACCATAATCTTATATGAAAGGATAGGATGGTTCACTTTGTAAGTGGTCAGCACACACGTGTGCTGATTGGATCGGCTACAGTGTGGTGGAATTAACCTTGGAAATTCCAGTAGGGAGACACAAGGAAAGCCTGCATATATGCCAGCATCCGGTTCTTGGTGGTGCAGGAAGTGCTGGAAACGAGCAAATTGCCAGCTGATGGGCTGGAGAAATCATTCAGAACCGGATGCTGGCATATATGCAGGCTTTCCTTGTGTCTCCCTACTGGAATTTCCAAGGTTAATTCCACCACACTGTAGCCGATCCAATCAGCACACGTGTGTGCTGACCACTTACAAAGTGAACCATCCTATCCTTTCATATAAGATTATGGTTCCTGGACGGAATGACTATAGCATCTGGATCTGTTGGTGACTTGGGGGCCTGCTCCATTTTTTGACCCAAGTGTCTACCATCCCTCCCGCATTGGCTTTGTAGTTCTAATATGTGGTTTTGTAGTTAGTTCCAAAAACCTTTGAAGAAGCTCCACAGAGCGAAACATGTCGGTTGAACTACAACTACCAAAGAACCTTGCTCAGACTACCGAAGCCTGTGACATATGTGACATTTAATATAATGGATGGTTTTTATTTACTTACCTTTGTATAAACTTAATAAAATTTCTCTTGTATTTTATCAGTGTTTCGGTACACTTTATCAGCACCGCCGTATAGTCCCAGGGTCCTTAGGTACCCCCCTTCTCCCCAATTTTTTGTTCTTTAATTTATCTACACGGGATGAGGTGCTCAAATACAGAGTAACTGGGTGTCCACACCAAATTGTTTCAAGCTCATATAGGCTTAATGGTTAGGTGCCCTTTTTTGTTTGGTCATGTAGTGTATTTAGTGTCTACAAGCTCTGGTGGGTACGTCTCGCCAGGTCTTCTAGTTATCCAGGATGAATGCAGTAATGGAGTAAAAGAAGCAAAAATTTGAAGATTTTAAAAATGAACACCTGTCCACTTTTATGATTTCAGGTCCTCTCCCCGTTGGCCCGGGGTTTGTTTCATCGCGCTATCGCACAAAGCGGAGTGGCCATAATGCAGGGGTTCATGGTCAGCTCGCCAAAGGAGGTCATTTTCTTTAGGGATGTAAGTATTTTCCCTTTTGTGCTGAACTTATACAATAGAAATAAACGCGATTCAACGTGAATGAGCTGCTTGAGTGCCACGTATGTCAGCGCAGAATATCCACTTGCTGAGCAGCAAGTATTCGTAGATATCATCCCGGTACCGTTTTCTGGAGCTGGTGGCCAGCTCTCTTGTAAAAGCAATCCTAGCGGCTAACTAGCTGCTGGATTGCTTTTACAAGTAGCAGGAGGGGACGTCTGTCCTGGGAATGCCTTGTTTATGACTTAGCGGCTAACTAGCGGCTAACTAGCTGCTGGATTGCTATTACAAGTAGCAGAAGGGGACATCTGCCCTGGGGAATTCCTTGTTTATGACTAAGGCCTTATAGGCTGAAACGCATTAACCATTCCTATTTGCGTTTGTCCTCTGTGGCTTGTTAATAAACACTACTAATTTTAAAGAGCAACGACCGGAGTGCGGATCATCTTTTCTTCATCCCCCTGTTCTGCCTTTGCCGACCACAATCGCGGGCCGCCCGGAAACATCGAGTTCCCGGGACCCGCAAGCACACTCACGAAGCAAGCTAATTTAAAGGGACGTACAGGTACACCCATTTGTCTCCCCGTGTCATTGTGTAAACATACATGTGCGTACGGTGGTCACTATGTGGTTAAAATTCAAAAAAGTTTCAATTGTGTTTAAAAAACCATCGCGCAAATACGGTGTGGCATAACAAAATTGGAAAAGCCCCCAAAAAAATATAACATTTTTGGGGGTTCCAAGTAATTTTTTTGCAAAAAATACTGATTGTGTAAACCAGGGGTCTCAAACTGGCTGCCCTCCAGATGTTGCGAAACTACAAGTCCCATGAGGCATTGCAAGGCTGACAGTTACAAGCATGACTCCCACAGGCAGAGGCATGATGGGACATGGTGGAGGGCCACCAGTTTGAGACCCCTGGTGTAAACATTGCCAGAAAAAGCCTGGTCTGGAAGTGGATATGTGCATTTACCTTCATCTAATGTTGGGGGTCTCACTCTTCCAGGCTCCACCTACAGCTAAATATTACTTGGCCATTCTGGGAAGTGTACAGTACATAGACCACCCTTATCCCTCGTCTGGTGGTTACTCCAGTCCTGCTCAGAAGATACTGGGTACTGGTGATGTTTTTGCAGGACATTAGGACAAGATGGCCGCAGTAGTAATAATAAAAGATGGAGGACAGAAATGTTATGACGCCTTCTATTCTCTGGGCTTCCTTTGTAGTTTGTGGCTAATTTGTCGGGATGTGAGCCGTCCTCTCTGGTGGACTGTCTACGGATGAAGTCGGAGCAAGAGATCTCTTCTATTATGTCCAAATCGGTATGTTATGTTCTCTGTTTTTCAGATCTGCATGGCATCTTGGGGGATTGAACCATCCCAGCTGTGTTAATTTAGTCAACTAAAATACGACTAAAACTAAAATGACATTTTAGTCAAATAGCTAAAGTGGGACTAAAACTAAAATGTCATCTTATGCCATGTACACACGATCGGAAATTGCAACAAGAAAACCGTGGATTTTTTTCCGACAGAATTTTGTCTCAAACTTGTGTTGCATACACACGGTCACACAAAATTCTGACCGTCAAGAACGCAGTGACGTACAACACTACAACGAGCCGGGAAAAAATTCAATGATTCTGAGCATGCGTCAAATTGATTCAGAGCATGCACGTTTTTTTTGCGCGTCGGAATTGCATACAGAGGATCGGAACTTTTCTTGTCGGAAAAATGGAGAACCAGCTCTCAAATATTTGCTGTCGGAAATTCCGACAGAAAAAGTCAGATGGAGCATACACACGGTCGTAATTTCCGACCAAAAGCTCACATCAGACTTTTCTTGTCAGAAATTCTGACCGTGTGTAGGCAGCATAAAGCCTCGTACACACGATCGGACACTTTGCCCAAAAAATTCAAAATAAGCAGGTTTTCCAAAAAATCCGCTGTACACTCCATCGGACAAACCTTTCCGGTTTTCATCGGACAAAAGTTCGCTCTGCAAATGGACAAACTTTTCGGCAACAAGAGTCCAATGGTGCAAAGTCCAACCGTGTGTACAGAAATTCATCCAACTATTGTCCGAAGTACAAATACGCATGACCAGAACCAATGTTAAAATCAACCAACAATAGCAGAAGTTGACCAAAGGGTGGCGGTAAAAAGCTGAAAAGAGCAGAATAAACATGTGATGTTGGGAAAGTTTGCAGTAAAGTCCTGCCGTGTGTATGCTATGGGTGTGCCCGGCCAACTCGCTTCGGACAAAAATCCATGAAAAAGTTTGTTTGAAGTCCAATCGTGTGTACGAGGCTTTAGACCAAAGCCTTATACACACGATCAGACTTCAAACAAACTTTTCCGTGGATTTTTGTTCGAAGGGCGTTAGCCGTGAACTTGGTATGCATAGACACGGCAGCACTTTTTCAGCAAACTTTCCCCAAATCACATGGTTTTTCAGCTCTTTACCGCCACCCTTTGGTCAACTTCTGTATTGTTGTCTGATCTTTTGAATTGGTTCTGAGCATGCGTGTTTGTACTTTGGACTTAAGTCCAATGGATTTCTGTACACATGGCAGGACTTTGCACCATCAGACTTTTGTTGCCGGAAAGTTTGTCGGTTTGCAGAGCAAACTTTTGTCCGATGAAAACCGATAAAGTTTGTCCGATGGAGCGTACACACGGTCGGATTTTTTGAAAAACCTGCTCATTTGGAAGTTTGTTAGCAAAAAGTCCTATCGTGTGTATGGGCCTTTACACTACATTGAAGTTTTACTTAAAAATTAACATTGGTCTGTAGTGCATGTTCATACCCCAATACCATAAATAATAGCATATTCGATTTTTAACTCCATTAGTATATAATGAGTTTGGAAATTGCAAAGAAATGTTCACTAATGCATTACAATTTAATTACACCTAATCGATTTTAGATGACTAAAAATAACTCGTCGTAAAAGAAACATTGTTTTCCTCGACAAGTTCCTTGTCAGGCTTGTCCAGAATTCTTTGCATACACACTGTCAGGGCCGCCATCAGGAATTTTGGGGCCCCTTACACAGCTTCAGGCATGGGCCCCCTGGAGCAGAGAACCGGGGGGGGGGGGCTGCTGCCGCAAATTGAGAAGCGGAGGGGGCCCTTTACAAAAAAAAAAAAAATATATATAAAAAAAAAAAAGGGAGTAGCCATCCGGGGCCCTGGTGACCTCTACGCCCTTTAATAAAAAGAAAAAAAAGCGAGAAATATATATATATTTTTTTAAAAAGGGTGGTTGCCATCTGGGGACTTTTTCTTTTATAAAAGGAAATCACAAAAAAAGGGGGCTTTCCATCCGGGACCTCTGGGCCCTTTAATAAAAAAGACATTAAAAAATATATATATAAAAAAGAAATAAACATTTGTAAAAAAAAAAATGAGGGGCCTTCCAGGGCCCTTTAATAAAAAAAATATATAAACAAAAATAAAAAAAACATTTATAAAAAAAAAAAGGGGGTTTGACACATGGGGCCCTGGGGACCTCTGAGCCCTTTAATAAAAATATATCTATATATAAAATAAAATAATATAAAAAAAGTAAAACAAGAAAAAAAAGGGGGGGGGTTGTCATCTGGGGCCCTGTGGACCTCTGGACCTCTAAAAAAAAAAAAAGAAAAAAAAAGTTAGCCCTTTAATAAAAAATAAAAGAAAAATATATTCAAAATATATTTTTTTTAATTCAAAAAATATTTTTTTTATTCAAATTTTTTTTTTATAAAAATAAAAAAAGAGGGGGTTGCCATCTGGGGCCCTGGTGGCCTCCGGGCCCCTGGGGACCTCCGAATCTCTAAAAAAAATGGCTCTTTAAAAAAATAAAATAAAAATATATTAAATATTTTTTTTTTTTAATAAAAAATAAATAAAAAAAGGGGGTTGCCATCTGAGGCCCTGGGGGCATCCGGGCCCCTGTGGACCTCCGGACCTCTAAAAAAAAAAAAAAAAAATGGCCCTTTAATAAAAAATAAAATAAAAATATATTAACAAAATATATATTTTTATAAAAAATATATATTTTTTATAAAAAATAAATAAAAAAAGAGGGGCTTGCCATCTGGGGCCCTGGTGACCTCCGGACCCCTAAAAAAAAATGGCGGCGATCATCGATTTTTTTTCGTGACTGTGACATTATGGCGGACACTTCGGACAATTTTGACACATTTTTGGGACCATTGTCATTTTCACAGCAAAAAATGCATTTTATATGCATTGTTTATTGTGAAAATTACAATTGCAGTTTGGGAGTCCTATGCGGACTTCATAGATCACTGAGTACTGCTGAAATTAGTTTTTATGTAACAGGTTCTCCATGTTCTCATTTGTTGCACCCCTGCAGAATTTCCTGCCAATACCAGCTTGTGTGGATGGAGTTTTTCTGCCTAAACCTGCAGAGGAGATATTGGCTGCCAAAGAAAACAGCAAAGTGCCCTTTATTATCGGTGTGACGGAGCAGGAATTTGGCTGGATTGCCTCACAGGTAGGAAATCCATCAAGGTGAGCTGACAGGGAACAACCTGCTTCTAATAACAATTAAAAAAAACAACAACTTTAAAGCCTCTCACACATACGCACTTCAAACAAACTTTTCCATGGAATTTTGCTTAAAGGGAGTTGGCCGGCACACCCATAGCATATACACGGTAGGACTTTTCTGCAAACTTTCCCAAAACTTTCCCAACATCACATGTTTTGCTCTTTACCGCCACCATTTGGTCAACTTCTGCTATTGTTGGTTGATTTTAACCACTTAAAGCGGATCTCCACCCTAAAGTGAAGATCCGCTGATCCGAACACTCCCCCCCTCCGGTGTCACAATTGACACCTTTCAGGGGGGAGGGGGGTGCAGATAGACACGTATCTGCACCCACTTCCGGCCCAGCATTCACGGGCAAAAGACGGGCATTACATCACATCCCGTCTCCCGCCCGTTGTGTGCTGGGAACACTCGGCTCCCAGCACACAGCTGGAGCCAATCGCGGGCACAGCGCGACTCGCGCATGCGCCGTAGGGAACCGGGCAGTGAAGCCGCAGCGCTTCACTTCCTGGTTCCCTCACCGTGGATGGAGGGGGAGCAGCAGGGTGATGAGCGATCGCTCATCCTCTGCTGCGGACGGCGCTGGACTCCAGGACAGGTAAGTGTCCTAATATTAAAAGTCAGCAGCTGCAGTATTTGTTGCTGCTGGCTTTTAATATTTTTGTATTTGTGAACCATCCGCTTTAAGACCCGGACACATACGCTGCTAAATGACCCAAGGTGTTTTTACAATTCGGCGCTGCGTCGCTTTAACGGACAATTGCGCGGTCGTGCGACGTGGCTCCCAAACAAAATTTGCGTCCTTTTCTTCCCACAAATAGAGCTTTCTTTCGGTGGTATTTGATCACCTCTGCGATTTTTATTTTTTGCGCTATAAACTAAAATAGAGCGACAATTTTGAAAAAAATCACTATTTTTTTACTTTTTGTTATAAAAAAAATCAAATAAACTAAATTTTAGTAAAACATTTAGGCCAAAATTAATTCAGCCACATGTCTTTAGTAAAAAAAAAAAATCGCAATAAAAAAAATAGCTACCTAGCGGGAACAGCGACACTAATACAGCGATCAGAAAAATGATCGCTTAGTGATGCTGGCAATAGGGAGTGAAAGGGTTAACTAGGGCAGTGATCAGGGGGTTAAAACTTTAGGGGGGGTGGGGGGGGCTATCCTGGACCTAACACTAACTGATTTTACACTGCCTGTCACACTGACACTAAATGCAGTGATTAGATCACTGCATTCAGTGACACTATGACAGGGGGGTGGGGGGGGGGCGATCACAAGGGGTTAATGTGCCTATGTGAGTGTGTGTCAGTGTTGTGTTGGTGCACACTTACTGTGGATGTCTTCTCTCATCAGCAGCGGTGGGAAACACTGCTGCGATGAGAGGTGACATCATTTCCTCCTTCCTGTGTAAACACAGGAGGAGGAAGTGACACGAAGGGGGAGCGCTCCCATTGGCTGGGAGCGATCGCGGGGGGGGGGGCGGAAAACACGGACATCCGCCCGCTCGTCGGCGATCGCTCCCAGAGCCAGGGGGACCCCCGCACGCCGCGGAGGGGGTCCCGATGCGATGGGACCCCCGAACCGCACAAAGTCGGGGACGTAAATTTACGCCCTTGTGCCTGTACGGACAAAAGTCGGATGGATTTCTGTACACACGATAGGACTTTGCACCGTAGGACTTTTGTTGCCGAAAAGTTTGTCTGTTTGCAGAGCGAACTTTTGTCCGATGAAAACCGAAAAAGTTTGTCCGATGGAGCGTACACACGGTAGGATTTTTTTAAAAACCTGCTCATTTTGAAGTATGTTGTCAAAAAGTCCTACTGTGTGTATGGGGCTTTACAGTAACTTACAAAGCAATCCACAACTTGGCCCCAAGCTACATCACTAACCTAGTCTCAAAATACCGACCAAATCATTCTCTTTGTTCCTCCCAAGGCCTTGCTTCCCATGTCACCTCCTCCCATGCTCACCTCCAGGACTTCTCCCGAGCCTCTCCCATCCCTTGGAATTCCCTACCCCAATCTGTCTGAATATCTCCTACTCTATCCACTTTTAGGCAATCCCTGAAAACTTTTCTCTTCAGAGAAGCCTATCCTGCCCTCACCTAACAACTGTACTTTTATTCAGCTCATCCCTCAAAGTTATTACCTTTTGTATCACTTGCCCCTTCCTTTTAGATTATAAGCTCTAACGAGCAGGGCCCTCTGTTTCCTCCTTTATTGAATTGTATTGTAACTGGACTATATGCCCTCACGTTGTAAAAGCACTGCGCAAACTGTTGACTCTATATACTTTACATTGTGATGGAGTTGATAAAATGATTATTTTGTGTTTATGTTATTTTTCTCCTAACCACTCAAATATTGATTTCCTTTCTTATATTGTTTTGTTTCTTTTATTTCTTGATATGTGTATATATATATATATATATATATATATATATATATATAATGTGGGTGTATTACGCTAGCATTATTTTCCTTGAAAGAGTCATTATAGAGTTAAATCTCTGGAATTGAAAAGTGAAAACAGATGTCTTTGTACTCCCTACTTCTAATCAACCCCCTCCTTCCTGCCCCTTCCATTGACCAAAGCAAATATGGCATCTGAGTGAAAAACCTTGTGGCAAGGGAGAGACGTCACAAGAGAAGACCATATGTGGATTAGCGAATCAGATGCACCCATGTGAATGATGATTGCTTATGTAACTCTGTCTATAAAGCTGTGATTTTCAATAAAGTTCTGCCTCTTCTCTTTGTGGGCTGGAAGGCATGGAGGTCTGTGGTCTGAAATTTTGTCTATAGACTACAGGCTTACTTTTGTCATGAATTTGAATCAAAGGCAGAATGAGTTATGCCCTGGAGTTGTGCCAGGGGACAACCATTTCAACATCCTGTATAATAATAATAATAATACTGAAAAGCGCAGGTGGCTGGAGATAAGAAACGAGAAGTAAGATGGCAGAACCCTATGCTGGGCATAGTCAGTAGGATTCCTGATTTTGGGGTTTTCTCTCTATGAAGATAGCAGTTAGTGGGTTCACTGGAGAGGAGCAGAATTGATTTCCTGGTGTGAAAAGCAGCAGCTTTGGTAATCTATGTGTTTGTGGACAGGGTCTGGGAGCTGATTATTTGAATGGACTGCCGAAGGAATCAATCCAATCGGAGATGAGACGTTCTCCATTTCTGGTAAGGCCTCTGAGATTGTTTATGTCTATTGGATGGTAATTGAGCGCAAAAGGATTTCTCTCCACCAGATATACATACATGAATCCTTTTATCCCCCAGTGTCTGGGCTGCAAGAAACCCAAGGTATTGGTGGTTGCAAGAGTGGTGGTAGGAATGGGCAGGGCTAGGGACTATCGGCATAAAATCTCTTCACCGTAATCAATATAGGATATTAAAAGCCCACCAGGCTCCACCCTTAGTTTATGTGGAATGATGCTTCAATGTAAATCTCTCCCAATCCCATACCTCCCAACTTTTTAAAATTGGAATGAGGGAATATGCAGTTCAGTTTCAGGCACTGATTCACAAAAAGGATATCGGGGAACTGGAGAAAGTGCAGAGAAGGGCAACCAAACTGATAAGAGGCATGGAGCTCAGCTATGAGGAAAGATAAGAGGAACTGAATTTATTCTGTCTTGAGAGGAGATTAAGGGGGGATGTTATCAAAAATGTACCTTTAAAAAGAAGGGGGGGGGATGTGATCACCATATATAAATACATAAGTGGTCCATATAGTGAACTTGGTGTTGAGTTATTCACTTTAAGCTCATCACAGAGGACAAGGGGGCACTCTTTACATCTATAGGAAAAGAGATTTTATCTCCAAATATGGAAAGGTTTCTTCATAGTAAGAGCTGTGAAAACGTGGAATAAACTCCCTGCAGAGGTGGTTCTGTCCAGCTCAGTAGATTTAAAAAAGACCTGGAAACTTTGTTTAAAAGTACATAATATGACTGGATACTAACATTTATAGGTAAAGTTGATTCGGGGAAATTCCAATTGCCTCTCAGGGGATCAGGAAGTATTTTTTTCCCCTGCTGGAGCAAATTGGATCATGCTTTTATTTTTTATTTTTTTTGCCTTCCTCTGGATCAACTATAGGTATAGGATTGTGTATATAGGATTGTATCATATTTTTGTTTTCTTTTTTCATTTTATTGGTTGAAATGGATGTGTCTTTTTTTAACCAGACTAACTAAACAACTATGACTCCTACTTGAACAAGTATGTAGTCATAGAGCACACCCCCTGCCACAGATGTCTCTGTAATCGCGGCCGAAATCGGGACTGCCAGCGAGAGTGAAATTGTGCGAGTTAAGCTGAACTCGCACGGCTTCACTCCTGCAGCCCAATGTGAACCTGGGTGAAAGGTTTAGCACTGGGTAACACTTTTTGAAAACGAAGAGGAAAGCGGGCAAGAGGGACTTTGTTCCAAATCAGGGACAGTTGCCAGCCATGCCTAATCCTTACATGGAGCACCATAGATACATGGTGACAGCTTGGAAAATACTCAGCACACACATTATAATCTGATTGTACAGTCTCCTTTAGATTGTCTTGGGCTACATCCTGGGATCACAGCATCAAAAAAGCACCAATCGTGGTGATTTAGGCCATGAGTGGGCAATTCCAACATATTTAGAAGTGGGAACTTGGTGGGGCCAAACCATAAAGTGGGCATGATGGGTGGTCACCACCTATCTAAATAGAGATCTGGCCTGGACTAACCCATATAATGGCTGTGATTTGAGTGTACCGACCTGGAAAGCAGACGGATGAAATTCAACCAACAGTGCCCCAGGATCCGTGACCATAATAATGTACAGTATGTATCATTGTGTCATCAACTTAGGTACAACCAGCCTGATGGATTTTACATGTGATTATTGCTAGCGGCTGGTATAGCCAATAGCAATAATCACTGTCTTCTCCAAGCAGGGATGGTGGAAAATAAATTCCTGGGGATGGCAGGGTTGCAGGAAAGAAATTTGCTCGGTCTATGGCCGGCCTTAGTTATGCAGCTCAGAGCCAGGGAGGGTGGGAGTCATAAATCTGAATATGATTTGGTGTTTTTTGTGTGTGCAGGGTGCGGTCTCCAGTCTGGATTACACATTGCTGGACGAATACTTCGGGAACACGGACGACCCTCTGGAAAACCGAGATCACTTTCTAGACCTGCAGGGCGATGTCATGTTTGTCATGCCTTCACTAAAGATAGCAAAACTTCACAGAGGTGTGAGACTTCAGATACCTCTTTATGGCCTTCATATTGATTGTTATAGACTAGAGCAGGGATCCTCAAACTACGGCCCTCCAGCTGTTGCGGAACTACACATCCCATGAGGCATTGTAAAACTCTGACATTTACAGACATGGCAAGGCATGATGGGAATTGTAGTTCCTGAACAACTGGAGGGCCATAGTTTGAAGACCCATGGACTAGAGCATGCAATATCAATCCGATCAATAACTTGGATGTATCTGATTCCCTTTAAACTTTAATAAATATTGCACTTTATTTAATCTGTAAACCCAAAGACGTGATTTATATATAACTTATTGTTTTTGTTCCTTCTCAGATTCCGGAGCCCCAGTCTACTTCTATGAATTCCAGCGCCGCCCATCCTTCTATGGGGACAGTAGACCACCGTGGGTGAAGGCCGACCACGCAGATGAAATGGCGTTCGTGTTCGGAGGTCCCTTCGTGAGAGACGGCATTCTCTATAAATCATGTAGATCGCACTGATAATTACTTTTTATTTCCTAAAACATAACAGTAGTCCCCTGTCAGAACCTTTGGACTTTTGCTTTAGGCCCCTTTCACACTGGGGCAGGGGTGGCAATTTTGCGGTACTATTTGGCCGATAGCGGGGCGGTTTTACCCCCCGCTAGCAGCCGAGAAAGGGTTAAAAACCACCGTAAAGCGGTGCTCTGCCGGCGGTATAGCCGCGATGCCCCATTGATTTCAATGGGCAGGAGTGGTGGAGAAGCGGTATACACACCGCTTCTTCACCACTCCAAAGATGCTGCTAGCTGCAAACGCACCACTCCATAAGGAGGGGCCTATGTGACGGCGTGCCGCAGGGGAACACACAGCTATTGAAATGAAAGCTGTGATGTTCCCTGTTCTGATCATCCAGCCGGTGGCTCTCCTCTCTTCCCCTCTGATCGCCGGTGCTCACCCCCCAGGCAGCCTTTCTCGCCAGCTCTCAAAATCCACTCGCAAAATGCGAGTGGGCGAGTGGATTTTTTGAGAGCTGCTATGTGATTGAATAGTTGATGGAGAACGCTTGTACTCTCACAGCTAAATTGTTTTTTTTTTTTCATTTCTCAGACAATTATCCAGAGGAGGAGAAGAAACTCAGCAAAACCATGATGAAGTACTGGGCCAACTTTGCTCGAACGGGGTAAGGCACAACGACTTCTCCACCCATAACACAACAGTGAATTCTGCTCATTGATAATACAGTAACACATTTAATAGAGGACCCACCACTGCTCCACTTCATGCAAAGTTAACATTAAAGCTTCCAATTAATCACCAGCTGCAGGAAGGAGATCCTGATTCTTCTATATAGATCTTTATATCACTGGAGGGATTGCCAGCAGAAGAAAGGAGGTCCTGATTCCTCTATATAAACCTTTGTATCCCTAAAGGGAACACCAGCAAGTGGCAGACTGGATGGATCTTTGGTAATTTTTTTCCCTCACTCATCTGTGTTTCTGAGCTTAGTAAAAATATAATCTCCTCCCCCTCTCCGCAGTGACCCAAACGGGCCTGGCCTGGCTCACTGGCCACAGTACAGCCAGGATGAAGACTATCTTCAGATTGATATTCAGCAGAAACCAGGGCAGAGACTGAAAGACAGAAAATACAATTTCTGGACCAAAGTTCTCCCCGAGAAGATCCGTAAGATGTCAGAGGTGGACAAAGAGCATGCCGAGCTGTAGAACTTTCCAGACATTCCCAGAAAACAGAAGTCATCACTCCACACTCTTCACAGGAAAATACCAAGTTTATTGTCAATAAAGACTGATAATTTAGTTCTGTGTCGAGGTTGGCTGGTTGACATACCTGACATTTTAAGGTTAATTTACTAAAGGCAAATAAACTGTGCATTTTGCAAAATGCAGTTGCACTTCTGTGTTGCTGTTCTGGAGCCAACCCAAAATGTGTGATTTTCTTTCAGTTTCAATGATGACGGCAAACAGGACACATAGAAAGGGTGAATCTCACTACTGTAATGGGGGAACAAATAGCAATAAAAACATATAATAATCAAACTTGTGATTGTGGCTTAACCCCCGGTCCCTTGCACTGATGAACACACAATGGGCCAGATTCAGCAACACTTGCGCTGGAGTATTTGGATATGCGCCGCGTAACTGTGAAGATGCGCCGTCGTTTCTATGTGCCCGTACCCACCAAACTAGATGCGCCCAATAACGGGCCATTTGCGACCGGCGGAACGTTCCGACGCCAGAGTATCGTCAGCGCTTATTTTCGCTGGGCGCATCAGTCGCGCCCATTGATTTCCCCTACAAATATGCAAATGAGGGATTTTTCCCAATTCACGAACGGATTAGCACCATACGCTGGCTACATGCGCCGCGCGTATCTCGTCCGTCCGGCGCAAAGTTATTTCTACAAAAAGCTGCTTTATCTTTACTCCAGATGGCCACAGGTCAGCAGGAGAGCAGCTACAGCAGCGTTACCGACGATAAGAGCTAGCTGAGCACCCCCACTTGCAGGACAACACCTCTGTCCATGCTTGTCTGTCAAATTTTACAGCCATGGAGGAAGACATCATAGGTCTCCATAGCCGAGATGACGGCTGACAGCTCCTGGCCATTAAAGTTCAGCTTTCTCCTGTGTGTTTGCGGGGAACGGGAGCAGCCATCTCAAAACAAAAGTAACATCACTGCGGGGAGGGGGAGCAGGATATACTTTAGTGCCGGAATGGCGCTTCTACGGGCGCATTTAAACGCCCAACGGAAGGCATTGCGCTGACGTTTCCCGTGAAGTGGTGCCGACGGAAGTTGTGAGCATGCGCACAAAGGGGGCAAGTGGAGCCTCACTCACTGCGCATGCTCCGTGGTTGATGCGCTGAACGTAAGCCTCTGCGCTGGGCTCCGCCCATCATTTACATATGATCACACCCACTTCCCCTTGCGTCGGGTTACGCCAGCGCATTATCGTTACTCTGGCGCAAGTTTACGCGCAACTGCTATGTGAATAACAGTACTTGCGCTGAAAGGGTCGTCAGAGTAACGTAAATGAGAAGCGTTACTCTGGAGCAAAGATGCTCTCATCTACCTGAATCTGGCCCAATATCTCCCCAGATAATAATCACAATTTTTAGCAACATGTAGTGTTCTAAATCTCCCAAACTGATTGTGAGTTGTCACTTTGATGAGATATTCTTCACCACATGTGATAGACATGTGATAGACTTCTTGGCAGCCTAGCTACGTACAAGGGCCCAAAATCCAATGAGCACCTTTAGGCTTTCAAGGGGTGTTAATTATCCATTAGATTTCCTGACTACCTATGACATTTTCAGAGGCCCTAAAATGCCGGGATAATATAAAGACACCCAAAATCACCCTTTTTTGGAAAGTAAACACCCTAAGGTATTTGCTGAGAGGCATGTCAACATTTTTAATTTTTTTTCACAAGTTTTTCAAAAATTACAAAAAATAATGTTTTCTTTTTATTTGTCACTTTGTCACAGTTGTCATTTTAATTAGATATTTCTCACACATGCCATGGGTATATATGGAATTACAATCCCAAAACACATTCTGCTACTTCTCCCGAGTATGGGAATACCACATGTGATAGACTTCTTGGCAGCCTAGCTATGTACAAGGGCCCTAAAATGCCGGGATAATATAAAGACACCCAAAATGACCCTTTTTTGGAAAGTAGACACCCTAAAGTATTTGCTGAGAGGCATGTCAAATCCATGAAAGTTTTTTTTTCCATAAGTTTTTGGAAAATTACAAAAAAATATGTTTCCTTTTATTTACACAAAGTTGTCATTTTAATGAGTAATTTCTCACACATGCCATGTGTATATGTAAAATTACAATCCCAAAACACATTCTGATACCTCTCCTGAGTATGGGAATACCACATGTGATAGACTTCTTGGCAGCCTAGCTACGTACAAAGGCCCAAAATCCAATGAGCACCTTCAGGCTTTCAAGGGGTGTTAATTATATATTACATTTCCTGACTATTTATCACATTTTCAGAGGCCCTAAAATGCCAGGATAATATAACAACTCCCAAAATGACCCCTTTTTGAAAAGTAGACACCTTAAGGTATTTGCTAAAGGGCATGTCGAATCCACAAAAGCTTTTTTTTCACAAGTTTTTGGAAAATTACAAAAAATAATGTTTCCTTTTATTTACACAATGGGCCATGGGTATATGTGGAATTACAATCCCAAAACATATTCTGCTACTTCACCCGAGTATGGGAATTGTCAGGAACCATGAAACAGAAGGAGACAGAAAATGCAGTAAAAATCCACACCTTTTAATAAAATAGTAAAAATGGTACAACTGGTAAAACATAGCCAGGTTTCAGTAGCCAAATTGGGTAGTCAGAACAGGCCAGGAAATCAGGAAGTCAGAGATCAGCATAGTCAGAGGCAGCAGACAGGATCAGGAACCAGAAGGGACATCAGCCAGGAAAGTCTTCAACAGGAACACAGTAGGGATGCACCAAACACCCCCCTGATTCGGTTCACTCCAGAACATTCAAACAGGCAAAAAAATTGTGTGAACACTTTTACATCGTTAAAGACTAAGAGACACGAATGTGAAAAATCAAAAGTGCTAATTTTAAAGGCTTTAATGCAAGTTATTGCCAAAAAAGGTTTGGAGACCTGGGTCCTGCCCCAGGGGACATGTATCAATAAAAAAAAAGTTGTAAAAAAAGTTGTTTTTTCAGGAGCAGTGATTTTAATAACGCTTAAAGTGAAACAATAAAAATGAAATATTCCTTTAAATGTCGTGCCTGGGGGGGTCTCCTTAGTCTGCCTGTAAAGTAGCGCATCTTTCCCATGTTCATAACTGTACCACAGTTAAAGGAAATCATTTCTTTAAAAATCGTTTGCGGCTGTAATGTATTGTTGGATCCCCAAAATCAAAATCAAAATCTCCTGCTATTGTGAATTGGATGCCCGCATCCAACTCGCAATAGTGTGAACCCAGCCTAAAACATATATATATAAGTGGAATGACAAAGATGAGTAGTTTTTTGTGGAGCTTAAGCCTGGGGCCAACATCCAGTGCTGGTTGCTCCAAATTTTTCTAGGGGATGTATTGTCCAAACGGATGCCTCCAGTGAAGGTTTGGGACCCCTTCTGTCCCAAGAGGTCAATGGGTTGGAACACCCTGTGGGCTTTCTGTTGTGTGGAGCAGAACACAGTGGTAATAGAACTGTGGGCTGTTTGCTTCAATGTTGCTGGGCTTTTTTTGACCCTTTTCTGGACTCCTGTAGCACACAAGTTCTTTGAACCTTGTAGGAGGACAAGTGTATGCTGAAGGTGAGCCAACATTTTGCTTTATACCAGAGTTTAATGACTGTTTTGTTTATTTTATGCTGGAGAAAAGCTGCTTTGGTTGCACTTTGTGGAGAAATAAAAACTGTTTTTACAACAATATAGCTGGCTAGTGATCTGAACCCCAAAATTTCACAACAGGTAGTTAATGCAAAGAAGTTGCAGGAGATCAGCAGCACTAATATGTAACAAATGATGAAAATAGGTGAAAACAAGGATTTTTATTTTTTAATGTCAACTGCTAATGATCGACAGTGCCCAGAGCAAACAAAATTTCCTCCAGTTAGGGATTACATCTACACTATATTGCCAAAAGTATTGGGATGCCTTCTTTTACACACATATGAACTTTAATGTTCATCCCAGTCTTTGTCCGTAGGGTTCAATATTGAGTTGGCCCACCCTTTGCAGCTATAACTGCTTCAATTTTTTTGGGGGTCCTGGCTCCACAAGGTTTAGGAGCGTGTCTATGGAAATGTTTGACCATTCTTTCAGAAATGCATTTGTGAGGAAAGGCACTGATGTTGGACGAGAAGGCCTGGCTTGCAGTCTCCACTTTAATTCATCCCAAAGGTGTTTTATCGGACAGAGATTAGGGCTCTGTGCAGGCCAGTCAAGTTTTTGCACCCCAAACTCACTCATCCATGTCTTGATGGACCTTGCGTTGTGCACTGGTGCACAGTCAGGTTGAAACAGGAATGGGCCGTCCCCAAGCTGTTCCTACAAAGTTGGGAGCATGAAATTGTCCAAAATGTCTTGGTATTCTGACGCCTTAAGAGTTCCCTTCACTGGAGCTAAGGGGCCTAGCCCAACCCCTGAAAAACAACCCCACACCCTAACCCCCCCTCCAACAAATGTTTTTGGCAATATAGTGTGGATGAGTGAGTTTGGGGTGAAGAAACTTGAGTCCCTTAACCCAATAGAACACATTTGGAGTGGACAGCCTTCCTAGAAGAGTTGAAGCTGTTATAGCTGTAAAGGGTGGGCCAACTCAATATTGAACCCTATGGACTAGAGCCTCATACACACGGTAGGACTTCAAACAAACTTTTCCATGGATTTTTGTCTGAAGGGAGTTGGCCGGGCACACCCATAGCATACACACAGCAGGACTTTTCTACAAACTTTCCTAAAACTTTCCCAACATCACGTGGTTTTTCTGCTCTTTTCTGCTCTTTACCGCCACCCTTTGGTCAACTTCTGCTATTGTTGGTTGATTTTAACATTGGTTCTGAGCATGCGTATTTGCACCTCGGACAAAAGTCTGATGGATTTCTGTACACACGATAGGACTTTGCACAGTAGGACTTTTGTTGCCGAAAAATGTGTCTGTTTGCAGAGCAAACATTTGTCCGATGAAAACTGAAATAGTTAGTCCGATGGAGCGTACACATGGTAGGATCTTTTTGAAAACTCGCTAATTTTGAAGTTTGTTGTCAAAAAGTCCTGCCGTGTGTATGCAGAACAAGTTCGTGACCAACGCCCTTCGAACATAAATCCACAGAAAAGTTTGTTTGAAGTCCGATTACGTGTATGAGGCTTTAAAGGGGAGGTTCCCCTAAAAATAAACTTTTAACATTGCCTGTGTCTTCTTAATAATAATTAGAATCGGCTGGTATTTTTTTTTTTAACCACCCGTACATACCATTTTCGGCATGTACGCTCACCGCCGCTTCCGGGTCTGGCGGCCGGGGATGGGAGGGCCTGCTTCATTGACAGGCATCCGATCGACGCATACAGCGCGTCACGGGATGCCGAAAGAAGCCGAACGTTGGTGCGCATGCGCCGTATAGAGCCGCACCAACGTTCGGCTTCTTTCGGCATCTCGTGACGCGCTGTATGCGTCGATCGGATGCCTGTCCCCGGCTGCCAGACCCGGAAGCGGCGGTGAGAGTACATGCCCAAAATGGTATGTACGGGTGGTTAAAAAAAAAACTACCAGCCGATTCTAATTATTATTAAGAAGACACAGGCAATGTTAAAAGTTTATTTTTAGGGGAACCACCCCTTTAAGCCTCATACACACGATCAGACTTCCATCTGACTTTTCCGTGGAAAGGGCGTTGGCCGTGAACTTGTGCTGCATACACACGGCAGGACTTTTTCAGCCAACATTCACCAAACCACCGGTTTTTCAGCTCTTTACCGCCACCATTTGGGCAACTTCTGCTATTGTTGTCTAAAGTTTAGCATTGGTTCTGAGCATGCGTGTTTGTACTTTGGATTTTATTCGAATAGACTTGTGTACACACGATCACATAATCCCACGTCGGACATTTGTTGTCGGAAAGATTGAGAGCATGCACAGTGAACATTTTTCCGATGAAAAACCAAAAACAAATGTCCAATGGAGCATACAGACAATCTGATTGTCCGATAAAACATGTCCGTCGGACCGTTGTTGTCAAAAAGTCAGATCGTGTGTATGGGTCTTAACGTGGATCTAAGGCGACGTACACACGGCAGAGATTCTCGGCAGAAACCAGCGAGAAGCTCGCTGGGATCCTCGTTCTGCCGAGAACCTCGGCCGTGTGTACGGTTTCGGCGAGCATCCCGTCGGGAAAGCCGTCAAGCCAAAATAGAGAGCAGGTTCTCTATTTGCTCGATGGCCCATCGAGAACCATGGCTCGACGCCTTTCCCGACGGCTTGGTCGACAATTTTGACGGCCTGGGCGAGAACCTCGACAGGCGAAACGATGTGTTTGGCCCGTCGAGGTTCTCGTACGTGTGTACGTGGCCTAAGCTGTTAATGGACTATCATTCTACAAAGGATCCCTATGGAGCAGTGGTCTCCAAACTGTGGCCCTGGGGCCAGATGTGGCCCTTTACTTGCCACTATCAAGCCCTTGGGACCCTATTCCATCCACAACTGACACTAATGATGGGGAACAATCACGCCCCATTGACACCAATGTTGGGGTGCTATTCCTCCCACTGATACCAACATTAGGGCACTCTTCCCTCTGCTAAAACCAATGATGGGGCATTGTTTACTCCCGCTGATGCTGGGGCATTTTCTACTCCCACTAGCCACAGTCCGGCCCCCCTAAGGTTGGAAGGACAGTAAACTGGCCCTTTGTTTAGAAAGTTTGGAGACCCCTGCTATGGAGGATCATGAAAACTGTGCTTTCCGTATCAGTGTTCACTGTGGATCCTTCATGGATCTTTGGTGTAAATACTCTAATTAGGGTATAATCATTGTTTTATAAGAACTATAATGAAGTAATACTGAAGGAACCATATATCACATATGGTGGACTTGTCAAAAAGTAAGAAGGTTCTGGATTCGGACCTACAATTTAATATATTCCTTGACCCATGTAAACCTTGTAAAATCACCACTACATGCACTACTGGGATTACAAATAAGAGGAACAACTAAACAAGTAATTCAATTAATAAAATTCATATTTATAGCAGCTAGAGTTTCTATAGCTAAATCCTGGAAGACATCTACAATTCCGTTTAGTTTATTGAAAAACAAACTGTCATGGATTATGATTAATGAAAGATTGTCTGCTCTCAAAGAAGACAAACTTGCTTGGTTTGAAACTGTATGGGAACCCTGGATTAACTATAATTTAAATACTTAAATGTATCTATAATCCTAGGCTGTTTATAGTTTATACTCTTAATTGGAGAACACTCTCACCATTCCCCCCCCCCCTTCCATCCCTCTCCTACTTTCCCTTTCTTCCTTCTTTCTCCTTCTTTCCTTTCATTCTATACTAATGATATATCCCATTCTCTCTTATGTATCATTAGATATGTTGGGCCAGATTCAGAAAGTATTTACGTCGGCGTATCTAGAGATACGCCGCGTAAATACTAAGAATAGCCGGCGTATCTTTTTTCTGTATTCAGAAAAGAAGATACGCCAGAATTCTGCTAATATACGAGCGGCGTAAGTCACTTACACCGTCGTATATTAGTTGCATATTTACGCTGGCCGCTAGGTGGGGCTTCCGTCGTTTTACACGTCGAATATGTAAAATTAGGGAGTTACGCCGATTCCCGAACATACTTGCGGCCGGGCGTCGTAGTTTACGTCGTTTGCGTAAGGCTTTTTCCAGCGTAAAGTTACCCCTGCTATAGGAGGCGTAGCCAATGTTAAGTATGGACGTCAGGACAGCGTCGAATTGTACGTCGTTTACGTCGTTTGCGTAAATCGTTCGGGAATGGGGCTGTAAGTAAGTTACGTACACGTCGTTTACATTGACTACTAGCGACGTGATTTGACGCATGCGCACTGGGATACGTCCACAGACGGGCCGGCGCATGCGCCGTTCAGAAAATACGTAAATTGCGTGGGGTCATGATTTATTTACATGAATCACGCCCCCACATTAATAATTTGAATTAGGCGCCCTTACGCCGAACACTTTACGCTACGCCGCTGCAACTTATGGAGCAAGTGCTTTCTGAATAAAGCACTTGCCCATAAAATTTGCGGAGGCGTAGCGTAAAGACCATACGCTACGCCGCCGGATAGATACATATTTGTATCTGAATCTGGCCACTTATATTTAATAATATGGTCCCTGAGACCAAATTAAGCTCCAATTAAGAAAGTTTGTGTATGTTTGAATATATTGTTACGATTTTCTGAAAATTTTTCAATAAAAAAAAATATTGAACGAAAAAAAAAAAGAACTATAAAGAAAACATTCAAAATATTTTCAGAGCAATGAACATTTCATAATTTCTGTACAAGTTTTTGATGGAGAGGAATAACAAAAAAAGTTGCAGCCAAAGACCAAATAGAAGATGACGGATCCAATTGCAGAATTGTCCTTATTGCTGGACTTTTGGGAATATGACCCTTTCCCCACTCACATGATGGGCACTTTGTCCTCAGAGGCAGTCACAGTAGGGTGTTATCAACAAGGATTCTGGGTACGCTCCAGGTTTTCATGTCCTCACATAAATCAGTAGCGAGTCTAAACAGTCAACTGGCAGTAACACTTGTTTTGGCAGGTATTGCAAGTACATAATACTCCTCTTTCTCCCGTTACTCACACAACCATGGGAGCTCTCATCCCGATACTTCTTCTGTGCTGCTCCATCCAGGCAACTTTAGGGACAGGTAAGATTCTACTATAACTCAGCAGGGTCAATCCAATCAAAAGTGATATGTCTGGTTAATTCACCAAACAATATCTTCTGAAATTTTTCATCATGAATTTGTGCAAAATAATATACAATATAAAGTAATGGTAAAATATTATAGTGAAATAATTCCAAAGTCTGTGCAAACACTCAAATCTTTAGTTCAATTAATTTCAATGAAATCACACACACAAACAAAAATGTATGTCACTACTGTCAGTGTATGTATGTCAGGTAGGTCAGTGTAATGGTCAGTGTGTCAGGTAGGTCAGAGTATGTATGTCAGGTAGGTCAGTGTAATGGTCAGTGTGTCAGGCAGGTCAGTGTATGTATGTCAAGTAGATCAGTGTAATGGTCAGTGTGTCAGGTAGGTCAGTGTATGTATGTCAGATAGGTCAGTGTAATGGTCAGTGTGTCAGGCAGGTCAGTGTATGTATATCAGGTAGGTCAGTGTAATGGTCAATGTGTCAGGCAGGTCAGAGTATGTATGTCAGGTAGGTCAGTGTAATGGTCAGTGTGTCAGGCAGGTCAGTGTATGTATGTCAAGTAGATCAGTGTAATGGTCAGTGTGTCAGGTAGGTCAGTGTATGTATGTCAGATAGGTCAGTGTAATGGTCAGTGTGTCAGGCAGGTCAGTGTATGTATATCAGTTAGGTCAGTGTAATGGTCAATGTGTCAGGCAGGTCAGTGTATGTATGTCAGGTAGGTCAGTGTAATAGTCAGTGTGTCAGGTAGGTCAGTGTATGTATGTCAGGTAGGTCAATGTATGTATGTCAGGTAGGTCAGTGTAATGGTCAGTATGTCGGGCAGGTCAGTGTATGTATGTCAGGTAGGTCAGTGTAATGGTCAGTATGTCGGGGCAGGTCAGTGTATGTATGTCAGGTAGGTCAGTGTAATGGTCAGTATGTCGGGCAGGTCAGTGTATGTATGTCAGGTAGGTCAGTGTAATGGTCAGTGTGTCAGGTAGGTCAGAGTATGTATGTCAGGTAGGTCAGTGTAATGGTCAGTGTGTCAGGCAGGTCAGTGTATGTATGTCAGGTAGGTCAGTGTAATAGTCAGTGTGTCAGGTAGGTCAGTGTATGTATGTCAGGTAGGTCAATGTATGTATGTCAGGTAGGTCAGTGTAATGGTCAGTATGTCGGGCAGGTCAGTGTATGTATGTCAGGTAGGTCAGTGTAATGGTCAGTATGTCGGGGCAGGTCAGTGTATGTATGTCAGGTAGGTCAGTGTAATGGTCAGTATGTCGGGCAGGTCAGTGTATGTATGTCAGGTAGGTCAGTGTAATGGTCAGTGTGTCAGGTAGGTCAGAGTATGTATGTCAGGTAGGTCAGTGTAATGGTCAGTGTGTCAGGCAGGTCAGTGTATGTATGTCAAGTAGATCAGTGTAATGGTCAGTGTGTCAGGTAGGTCAGTGTATGTATGTCAGGTAGGTCAGTGTAATGGTCAGTGTGTCAGGCAGGTCAGTGTATGTATATCAGGTAGGTCAGTGTAATGGTCAATGTGTCAGGCAGGTCAGTGTATGTATGTCAGGTAGGTCAGTGTAATAGTCAGTGTGTCAGGTAGGTCAGTGTATGTATGTCAGGTAGGTCAATGTATGTATGTCAGGTAGGTCAGTGTAATGGTCAGTATGTCGGGGCAGGTCAGTGTATGTATGTCAGGTAGGTCAGTGTATGTATGTCAGGTAGGTCAGTGTAATGGTCAGTATGTCGGGGCAGGTCAGTGTATGTATGTCAGGTAGGTCAGTGTAATGGTCAGTATGTCGGGCAGGTCAGTGTATGTATGTCAGGTAGGTCAGTGTAACGGTCAGTGTGTCAGGTAGGTCAGTGTATGTATGTCAGGTAGGTCAGTGTAATGGTCAGTGTGTCAGGCAGGTCAGTGTATGTATATCAGGTAGGTCAGTGTAATAGTTAGTGTGTCAGGTAGGTCAGCCGTTCTACTCTAATAAAGTAGAAGGGCTAGTGGCTAGTGAAGGGGGAGAGGGGGGCTTGGGTGGCCGGGGTGGGGCGTGCGGGAGTCAAATTATTAATGTAGGGGCGTGATTCAGGTTATATAAGAGTTAATTTATTGGGATTATCTACAAATATCGATAAGAATATTTACATTAAGATCAATAAATTATTAGTACTTTGTCAATGCTATAGACCAGCTATTCTCAACCAGGGCTCTTCCACAAGATGCTAGAGGTCCTTGAGCTGAGGCTGAGGCACTGGCAGTAAAGTGCCGCTATTTTTAGCGGCGTTTTACCGTCGTGTTTGCCATGATTTGGGGGCGCTAGCGGGGAGATTTTAACCCCCGCTAGCGGCCAAAAAAGGGTTGAACCCGACCGCAAAAACACTGCTTTGCTGCGTTTTGCGGGTGGGTTGGATGCGCTGCCCCATTGATTTCAATTGACAGGGGCGCCATAGGAGCGGTATTTTTACCGCTTCTACCGCGCCTTAAAGATGCGACTGGCGGGACTTTTTTTTGCGTCCCGCCAGTGCAACGCTCCAGTGTGAAAGCCCTCAGGCTTTCACACTGGATAGAAAGGAGCGGCTCTTTCACGGCGCATTGCAGGCGCTATTTTTAGCGCAACAGCGCCTGCAAAGCACCTCAGTGTGAAAGCAGCCTTAGTGACATTTTCCCCATTGACCTGCAATGCATGCAGGAGTTCCCAGAGAAATTTGTCTGACCAAAATCACATCGGAATTCCGACGGAATTCTATCGGAGTAAAAGAGATCATGTTTGTGATCTAAACTCCGATGGAATTCATCGGAATTTCCGATGGAATTACTTTAATGGGGCATACACACGGTCAGAATATCCAATGGAAAAAGTCCGTCTGACCTTTTCCATCGGAAATTCCAATCGCGTGTATGGGGCTTTAGACAGGGCTGGACTGGGACAAAAATTTGGCCCTGGACTTCATCCAGACTGGCCCACTTTGACAGGTCTCTCCCATGGCGGCCGGACAACTCCCGCACGCCCCACCCCGGCCACCCAAGCCCCCCTCTCCCCCTTCACTAGCCACTAGCCCTTCTACTTTATTAGAGTAGAACGGCTGGTACTGGTACTCTTATAGGCAGTACCAGTCGGGAAGCTAGACATTATTTCATCCGGGGCAAAGAATCAGTTTGGTGCCCCCCCTTATAGGAAAAGATTAGGCAGAAGTGAGAAACTCCTAGGCCATAGCTGTTGAGTCAGCTGTCTGTCCCCTCCCCCATGGTCCTCTGTCGTTCCCACTGCTCCTCCCCTTCTTTGTTCCCCCCAGGTGAGCCCTGCAGGAAGGGAGAGACAGAGGAGCGGAGGGGGGTGGCGGTCCACTGTCACTAAAGCCGGCCCATTGAGCCATCGGCCCACCGGGAAACTCCCTGTAGTCCTAATGGCCAGTCCATCCCTGGCTTTAGATATTATTTCATGAGTTCCACAAGAGTAAAAAGGTTGAGAAGGAGTTTCTCAACTCCAGTTCTCAAGGCACACCAACAGGTCATGTTTTCAGGCTTTCCATTGTTTTGCACAGGTGATTTGATCAGTTTCACTGCCTTAGTAATTACCACAGCCGTTTCATCTGAGGGAAATAATGAAAACATGACCTGTTGGGGCGCCTTGTGGACTGGAGTTGAGAAAACACTGCTATAAACTATAGTCAATGTGTTTTGTTCTCACGCCCAGCAGATGGCGGTAGACCCGTGGTGGACACAAGGTATGGAAAACTCCAAGGGACGACGCGAATAGTAAAAGAAACGGACAGAACCGTGGACGCTTTCCATGGAATCCCATTTGCAAAACCACCGGTAGGACCGCTACGGTTTGAAGCTCCGGAACCACCCGAACCCTGGGAGTCAGTGAGAGAAGCCACAGAAAACCCACCCATGTGAGTACCAGGATGTGAGCCGTCATCTCATTCACTCAATAGAATCTCTTGATTTCATAAAACAGAACTGATATTTCAGTATTTGGAGGATAGATAAAACTCTAACAGGCTCTTCTATCTCTGTGGACTCTACTGGTGAGATCTCTACACCTTAGAACCCATTAAAAAGTTCCTACTATCTGTGCTGAGTTTATAGGTATGTCTACCTGCTGTGCCCATTATGAGGGGTTATCGTTATTCCTGTGCTGAGTTCCTAAGTCTGTACACCTGCTGTGCCCATAAACTAGGGGTCCCCACCAAGCCTATACTGAGTTCTTGGGTCTGTACACATGCTGTGCCCATAAACTAGGGGTCCCCACCAAGCCTATACTGAGTTCTTGGGTCTGTACACATGCTGTGCCCATAAACTAGGGGTCCCCACCAAGCCTATACTGAGTTCTTGGGTCTGGTACACATGCTGTGCCTGTTATGAGGGGCTTCTATCATCCCTGTGTTGAGTTCCTGGATCTGTATACCTGCTGTGCCCATTATGAGGGGTTCCCACTACCTCTATGCTGAGTTCCTGAGGCTATACACCTGCTATGACTATTTTTAGGGGTTCCCTTCATCCCTGCAATGTGTTCCCAGATCTATACACCTTGTGTGCCCATTATGAGGGGCCTTATCATTCCTAAACAGAGTTCTCAGGTCCTATTTTGAGGAGTCCTCACCATTCCTACACTGATGCCGCGTACACACGATCATTTTTCAGCATGAAAAAAAACGTTGTTTTTCAGCATGTCCAAAAAACAACGTTTTTCCAACTTCATCATTAAAAACGACGTTGCCCACACACCATCGTTTTTAAAAAATGATGAACAAAGCGCGGTGACGTACAACACGTACGACGGCACTATAAAGGGGAAGTCCCATTCGCCTTTGGGCTGCTTTAGCTGATTTCCTGTTAGTAAAAGACGATTCGTGCTTTTCAGTCTGTTACAGCGTGATGAATGTGATTACACCATTACGAACGGTAGTTTTACCAGAACGAGCGCGCCCGTCTCATAACTTGCTTCTGAGCATGCGCAGGTTTAAAATGTCGTTTTAGCCCACACACGATAATTTTTTACAACCCGAAAAACGACATAGTTTAAAATGACATGCATGTTCGAATTTTTTTTTTTGTCGTTTTTCAGAACCTGAACAATGATGTGTAGCCCACACACCATGATTTTAAATAACGTTTTTCAAAAACAACGTTTTTTTAATGCCGAAAAATGATCGTGTGTACGCGGCATCAGTTCCCGGGTCCATACACCTGGTTTTGCCCTTTATGCAGAAATTCTTCATCTGTTAGCACTCATATGAGAATTACTGGTAGCCGCAGTAAGGGACATTCCCTCGAAGCTGATGAGTCCAGGTTCAGTCAGACCCTTTTCACCTCTTTCTGTTGCACATCTCTTTTCAGGTGCCCCCAGAATGCAGAACAATTCCAAAATGTTTTGAAATTAATGAATATAGAGGTGACTCTTCCTCCCACATCCGAGGACTGTCTGTACCTGAATGTCTTCACTCCATCTGACCGAGGAGACAACGCCAAGCTACCTGTAAGTGTCACCACTGTTCACTGTGTGCTCCTAACTAGGAATGGGCGAATGGTTCGGCCCGAGCATTAGAACATTTGCCTGTTCCGCCGTTCGCTTAACAACCAAATTTGCAGGGTGTGCCCATGTTGATGGGACAATGGCTTCTTCCCGACAACCCTGGTCTGTGGTTGTTGAGGTCTGCATGCGGGGCTTATCGGAATCTGGAAGCCCCCCTACAGCTCGCCCCCTCCCTTGGACTACAAGAGAGTCAGAACGCCAAAGGCGTATCTAGTGAAAATGGCGCCTATGGCAAGCACTGAAACTGCGCCCTTGTCAAAACATTTAAACCCATCTTTCAGATAACCAGGGACACGGCACTGACAGAGAGGGACACTGGCGGCTGGTACTGAAAATTTTTGGGGGGGCGCAAACAAACTGAAAAAAAAAACCCCATAAATTTTAGCCACTGTGCTCATAAAACGCAGCCACTACCCTATGTGGATCCGGTCTGGCCAGTCATCGGCCTTCTTGGGTGCACCCGTCAAGGAGAAATATTAGCAATAGCTGTTCCGGCATTGCGCTTCAGCACGGTGGGCGCGGTGTCGGGAGCTACATTAGTGCAGGAGGCGGCCATGGGTGGACGTGTGGGGATTTTTTCATGCAGGGGGGTGGCTTTTTGCTGCCCCCCCTCCCCATGGCGCCCATGGCACTTGCCATGGCTGCCATACCCTAGATACGCCACTGCAGAACGCCCACTAACACGCAGCTCCTTTCTCTATCTGCAACGTAGAGAGCATGACACTCCACACCAGGGAGAAAGCCTTGCATTACGGTGTGTAGTTACAGACAGAAGAACAGGAAGTGAGGAATTCTCCGAAGAAATAACGACATTTAAAAGCAAAATAGAAGGATGAGGTAAATGAAGGAGGACTGCACTAAGGTAAAGGAAGCTATTTAGGAAAAAATGGTACCTTTACAACCCCTTTAATATCAGGTTTACATCTTCACCCCGACTATAGACTCTCATGCAGTGGTGACAGTGTGACAGTATGCTGGGCAGTTAGGAGTAGGGATGGGCCAAACACCCCCCTGTCCGGTTCACAGCAGAACTCCTGAACAGAAAAATGTTCTAACCCTAACGGCAAACATCATTGAAGTCTATGGGAGCCGAAGAAAATTGTACATTTACAACCCTTTTAAGCAGTGTAAATAATGTTATTATTGTGTATCAGTTCTTTATTGTATGGATTGTATAAATACAATATAAAAAGCTCACTAATAGATGAAAAATCTACAGATCTGCTTATATTACAATTACTTGAATTCAATCCCTTCAATTCTTCCTCAATGCTCAGAACTAAGAAGTACCCCAGGGTCAGATTCCCACAGCCTGATACTTTCCCGGGATGGTAAATTAATTTAATACAGACTGTAACCCAGGGGCGGACTGACCATTGACAAACTCGGGCACTGCCCGAGGGCCCCATGCCACTAGGGGGCCCCATCAGGGTTGCCAGGCTCATTAAAACCAGGGACAGTATGTAAAAATCTGTGTTTTTTTTACATCTGTCCCTGTTATGTCCAAAACCTACATGCTTTTGATGTGAAAATCCCGAGATTTTAGCTCCCCCGCCTCTGTACTGCCACCTGGCTTGGTGGCCATCTGTAAGCCCAGGGGCCCCATAATCTTCTATTGCCCGGGGGCCCCATGAGTTGTCAGTCCGCCCCTGCTGTAACCTCTCTTTATCCCAGGTCATGATGTTCATACATGGCGGGGGGCTGGTGATGGGGACCGCCGCTATGCATGATGGCTCCGCAATCAGCGCTCATGAAAACGTGGTCGTGGTGTCGATCCAGTACAGACTGGGAATTCTGGGATTCTTTAGGTAGGTCACAGTACATGAGACATCAATCACTTATTACTTGTATAGAGTGCATTGTACTGATCTACATTGTAGGGGAGTGAAACACAGAGCGAACCAACAGCATGTTGCCCGAGAGCAAAGGATTCTTCTCCTCCTGGAACGCTATTGGCTGAACTGTATGTCACTCCCATATCAGCTCTTATGCCGTGTACACACGACCGTTATTCATGTCATGGAAAAAAAAAATTCTCGACGTGATTCCCCCCAAGCCTTCCTTGCATACAGACGATCGTGATAAAAAATGCTCGAGCAAAGCGCGGTGACGTACAACACGTATGAAGGCACTATAAGGGGGAAGTTCCATTCGAATGGCGCCACCCTTTGGGCTGATTATGCAAATTTCCTTTCTGATAACTTGCTTCTGAGCATGTGTGTTTTTTCCCCGTCCTTAAAGCCTACACACGACCGTTTTTTCACGACTAGAAAAACGACGAACTTAAAAAACAACGAGAAAAAATAGAGCAGGTTCTAAATTTTTAATGTCCATTATTGCTCGTCGAGAAAAATGCTCTGGAGCTTACACACGACCGTTTTTCACAACCATTTTAAAAAAATTGCATTTTTCTCATCATCAAAAACAGTCGTGTGTACGCGGCATTATTCCTGAGCCGTGGTCTCTCCTCCTTCTTCCACGTGTTACATTGTAGCTGAGCTAATTGAAAAGGAGGCTATAATGTTGATACATATTATGATATGATTTCTTTTTGTAAATGTCCCAGGGACACAGATGACACCTCTGGAAACTACGGACTTTCGGACCAGGTCGCGGCTCCTCGGAGAGCCTCTAGAAGCGACAAACTTTCGGACCAGGTCGCGGCTCCTCGGACAGCCTCTGGAAACTATGGACTTTTGGACCAGGTCGCCGCTCTGCGGTGGATTCAGCAGAACATTAAGAATTTTGGGGGTGACCCCGAATCTGTCACTATATTCGGGGAGTCAGCGGGTGGAATCAGCGTCTCTGCACTGGTAAGTTCTTCTGAGCATTGCTGGAATTTATTCAGGGCCGATCCTAGGGTCACAGGCACCTGGGTGCAGAAATATTTCTGGCGCCCCCACGTGGGCGCTGTTATTTTACTAATTCCTCCCCTTTACAAATGTTTCTATGGCAACGACTCAACCACAGAAATGCTCCCCCACAAAGTCTTCATTACCCTGGGATCCTTACATGATCTCTTAACAATAAACAAAATACAGGAAGAGAAGCAGAATACCTATTGGGACCTGGAGCTGGCCTCTGTGATGGACACAGAGAGGGCATCTGTTAGAGAGTGTGTTAGAAAGACCCCCAGACATACTATAGACATGATACAGGAGATGGTCAGAGACTGCAGAGATAATACAGGAAATGGTCAGAGACTGCAGACATGATACAGGAGACGGTCAGCGACTGCAGACATAGTACAGGAGATGATCAGAGACTGCAGACATAGTACAGGAGATGATAAGAGACTGCAGACATAGTACAGGAGAAAGTCAGAGACTGCAGACATGGCACAGGAGATGTTTAGAGACTGCAGACATGATATAGGAGATGATTAGAGACTGCAGACATAGTACAGGAGATGGTCAATTAGACCCCTTTCACACTGGAGGGTTTTTTCAGGTGCTTTAGCGTTAAAAATAGCGCCTGAAAAAAGCCTTATCTGCAATCCCAGTATGAGAGCCCGGGTGCTTTCACACTTGGGCAGTGCGCTGGCAGAACGTCCAAAAATTTCCTGCAAGTAGCTTCTTTGAGGCACTTTAGTGTGTGTATACACATCGGCGCCCCCACCTCTGCAGGCGCCTGGGTGCAAAGCACCCTGCGCACCCTGCCTAGGATCGGCCCTGAATTTATCAAACGTTCCCAGTTTCTGTAGCCCAATTCTATAGGTGTAACCCATTTCTCCAGAATTACTGTGGAGCAGTGTTGCCAACCTACTAGATTTAAATTTTAATGACACAACACCCACATTTTTTTACTGGCAGTTACAAAATTACAGTTTTTAAGTGCAAATTCCAGGATTTAGGCAACAAATAAGCACAATATGCAAATAGCAATGTGATTTAAGGTAGATATTAAGGCAAAAGGCATATTCTTTTAGATATAGTAAGTAAGTAGCTCAGGGACAGGACTCAGCGGGCAAAACATTAGAACGGGTGATGCACACATGACATTGACTAGCAGGCACTTGGATGGTCTCGGGCCAGATCCAGGCTCAAACTGCGCATGCAGAGTTCCGAGCCGAGCGTCACAGCCATATTTTTTACTGGCGACCCTTTCCTCTTACTGGCAGGAGAAAAGTGCCCAGTAAAAATACTGACGGTTGACAACACTGCTGTGGATATAGGAATTGGAGGGGTAACTAACCCCGGGACTTTAAAGGTGTCCACTTTGATAATAAAAAATCAAAAAGTAGGTATATAAAAGACAAAATGTATTGTTTTAACATATACAAAAATAATTAAAAAACATATCAACAACACCAGCTTAGTGGTCCAAAGGGACCTACCTTATTATTAAAGGTCCCAGAGGTCCCCAGGATGGCAACCCACCCTTTTTTTTTGTAAGGGGCCCAGAGGTCCCCAGGGCAACCCCCCCCCCCCATTTGTGGCACCCCCCACTTTTCAATTCGAAACAGCCCTCTGCTTCTCAATTTGAGGCGGCTGCACTCCCCCCCCCCCTCGATTCTCTGCTCCAGGGGGCCCAAAATTTGTGCCTATTGCTCCCACAATCCCAGATGATTGAGAGTCTTAATGGTATTATGCATATGGCGATACTAGTAGCTAAGAATAATGATACTATACAGAAGTTTAATAAGGTGTGGCAGACCTGGAGGTTGAAGAAAGATTCTATGGTTTTATTACTGTAATGTGAGACACCAATATATGTGTTTTTTCCCCACTCTTCCTCTCCCCTTTTTTTTGCCCCCTTTTTTGTTCTTTATGTTGTCCTGAATATATCAAGGTTTTTTTTTTTTAAGAAGAAGAAATTTATTATTATGTAAGCTAATCGATTTAGTAATTATAACTTTAATGAACATCTCAGCTTTAAATATGTATTTGTTTGTGTATATATTTTTGTTTTGTTGTTTGTATAAAATCAATAAAAATATATTGGAATATATTTATTCTATTACTGCCAGTGTCCAAAATACCCAAACAATGCCTGTACCTGATTGGATGACAATTTCCACCCGGTTCCTTAACATTTTTACTTGAGGGACGTTGGTGATGGGCGATAGGGCCACCCACTTAGTGAATTTCCTGATGAACCGGACAAAACTCTCTCCGTATGGCCCGCTGGCTAATTGAGAAAATTACATCTAGTAGCTTTTAAATTGCAAGAATTCCATAAAAAAAAGAAAAAAAACATGGTGTGACCAGTCTGGTGTGGAGGAACTTGAAAGTTCTGAATGACCTGAACCCTACTGAACACCTTTGGGATGAATTGGAACACCAATGGTTAGCCAGATCTTCTCATCCAACATCAATACTTTGTAGGGCAGGCAGGTGACACTCTCTCCGTGTTCTCCTCCCCGATGGGCACCAAGTGTGGATCACATGAGAGGCCTATCCTGGGGTGGGTTCTTCTGGGCTACGCTAGGCACACATGGGGAACCTTTGCTGTGTGATGTACACCGGGTACACCTGAACCTCTAAACTGTTCTCCAGTTAACTCTCTCATTCCCGTGTCATTTTACGCCTTCACTGTAACTTGTTGCATTTAGGAGGGACATGCAGAGCCTATGCCCACTCTGCATGTTCAGCGTATGCATTTGTGAATGTGGTAGCAGAGTGAAAACAGCCACAATGTGAAGAGTTGAAATGGACGTATTTCCATGTGATTTCAGGTCCTCTCCCCATTGGCCCAGGGTTTGTTTCATCGCGCTATCGCACAGAGTGGAGTGGCCATAATACAGGGATTCATCGCCAGCTCACCAAAGGAGTTCATGTTTTACAGAAATGTAAGTCATTTCCCACTTTGTATTGAACTTAAACAATGCAGAAACACAACTGCCCATCAGCACACCCAAAATCCTCTGCCCATTTTAGTACGCCTGTGTTGCAGTGGCGGCTGGTGCTCAACATTTTTGGGGGGCACAAACAAGCTGAAAAAAAAATCAATTGCCGCCACTGTACCCATTAAACGCAACCAATGTGCCCATCAAACGCCGCCAGTTTACCCCCAAATGCAGAAAGTTTGCCCCCAAATGCAGCCAGTTTGCACCCTCAAGTGCAGCCAGTCTGCCCCCTCAAATGCAGCCAGTTTGTCCCCCCAGTTGCAGCCACTTTGTGCCCCCAAATGCAGCCAGTTTGCCCCCAAATGCAGCCAGTTTGCCCCCTCAAGTGCAGCCAGTTTGCCCCCTCAAATGCAGCCAGTTTGTCCCCCCAATTGCAGCCACTTTGTCCCCCCAAATGCAGCCAGTTTGTCCCCCCAATTGCCGCCAGTTTGTCCCCCCAATTGCCACCAGTTTGTGCCCCCAAATGCAGCCAGTTTGTCCCCCCAATTGCCACCAGTTTCTGCCCTCAAATGCAGCCAGTTTGTCACCCCAATTGACGCCAGTTTGTCACCCCAATTGCAGCCAGTTTGTCCCCCCAATTGACGCCAGTTTGTGCCCCCAAATGCAGAAAGTTTCCCCCCAGCCCGGCACTTACCTTTCTTGGGTTAGCGCCGTCCTCTCCATGCTCCCTCCGCTTCCCTCGATGTTTTCTCCTGCCATTGATGTCACTTCAGCCAATCAGGTGACCGGTAAGCAGACCCGGTGCACCTGATTGGCTGAGAGGCGGGTGAGTGTTAGGGAAGCGATTACCTAACACAGCACTGTTTAACCAGGGAACACACAGCCTTGCGCCCTCTGGGTAACCATTTGGAAGCTGAGTAGAGCCTACAGGCTCTAATTGGGAAGCCTATTGGAGCATCTCGCTCTAATCAGGCACTTCCAAAACACACCCACCACTGTTATTCAGATAGCTGGCACTCAACAGGGAGCCGGACACCTTAAAGGGGTAATTCCCCCAAAAACCTTTTTTTACCATTGATTGAGGCTCGTTATGTCAAGGGGAATCGGGTGGTTTTTTATTAGAAACGAAGCAATACTTACCTTTTTACAGATGCATCGTCTCCGTCGCTTCCGGGTATGATCGTCTGGTCTGGGCGTGCCTATTTGATTGACAGGCTTCCGACGGTCGCATACATCGCGTCACGAGTAGCCGAAAGAAGCCGAGCGACGGTGCGGCTCTATACTGCGCCTGCGCACCGTCGTTCGGCTACTTTCGGAAAATCGTGACGCGATGTATGCGACCTCGGAAGCCTGTCAATCAAATAGGCACGCCTATAGTCGGAGCCCATACCCGGAAGCGTCGGAGACGATGCATCTGTAAAACGGTAAGTACGGCTTCATTTCTAAAAAAAAAAAACTTGATTCCCCTTGACATAACGAGCCTGAATAAATGTTAAAAAAAAGGTTTTTGGGGGAACTACCCCTTTAATAGTGGGCGGCAGCCGTGACAATACATAGATGCATGCAATGCATGAATCTATGTATTGTTGAGTGACGGGTGCAGGAGAGAGGGGGCGGCGCTCCTGCGCCCACTATTTGACACACTGCCACCGCTGTGTTGGTTTAAAAATAATACAGGTATGTTTTTCACGCATTGAGGCTTAAAAAGGGTCCAGTCAAAGTGGATAAGCTAGGTTTGAATTGATCCTAGGTTTAGATGGGACTTATTTCACCAGGCTCCACCTTAAACTAAATATCACTTCTAGGAGGAATACCCATTCCGTACAATATATGCCACCCTAATCCCTGACCTTGTGGCTGGTCTGGTCCTGCTCAGAGGATACTGAGTACTTGTGAAGGTTTTGCAGGGCACTAGGACAAAATAGCATCAGTAATAATAAAACATGGAGGACAGAAATCTAATGATTCCTCCTAATCTCTATGTTTCATTTGCAGATGGTGGCTAATTTGTCGGAATGTGAGCCGTCCTCTCTGATGAGCTGTCTACGGATGAAGTCTGAACAAGAGATCTCATCTATAATGTCGAAGAAAGTATGCTATGTTCTCCTCCCTTAACAGTGAAACCTTGGATTGCGAGTAACGAGCGTTTCACAATACAAGCATTTATTTGTTTAAATCCTGACTTGGTTTGCGAGTGTTGTCTCGCCAAACGAGCAGGATTCAAGCCATAGCGGTGTGCAATACCACATTTGGCCAGAGGAGCGGGGGCGCCGGAGTCAAGCACAGCCGAGCGGGACCATTCAGAAAAACTCAGAAATACTCAGTTCCCTAGCCTTTCCAAGGTTTTCCGAGTTCAGCAGAGCTGTTCCCGAGCCTTTCAGAGTATTTACAAGGCTCTCCGGCACCCCCCCACCTCTGGCCACATGCGGTATTGCACGCAATAGAAATCATTGCGGAACAAATTATTTTTCGTTTTCATTGACTTCTATGGGGAGACTCGCTTTGATATGCAAGTGCTTTGGATTATGAGCATTCTCCTGGAATGGATTATACTTGTAAGTCAGGGTTCCACTGTATAGTATAACTGAATTTATGGTCTGCTGGGTAATTCGAGATTTTCCTAGCTTGTGACGGAAAATATTGATTATATGAAGACAGGAGGCGAGTATCTTATGCATTAATCTTTCTTTATTAATGCTCACAGCAGAAACAAAACTGATCAGTATTCACGCTTTTCTAAAAATAACATGAAACAGAAAAGCTGAAACTTGAAAACTAGAAAGAAACTACGTTTCCCAGCAGTCCTTGGGTCTGTGACCCCTCACTCTGGCCTCTGCGTATAAGGACTGCTCCTCCCCTTCCTATTCCTCTTTCTTCATGCGAACTTCCAAACGAATTGAAAATGATTCACCAGTCTCTGGGTCCCCCAACTCCGGGGACTTCGGCTGGCCGGCCTTTTCTGAATCCCAGACGTTCCGTTGTACGCGGGGTAACATTCGTCCCAACGGGGACCAACCGACAGCTTCTACGGCCAACCGGGCCTTTGGAAACGAAACCATGTTAGAAGGAACGTGTCTTCGACCTTCCTGAACGCAGTCGAACGTGTTCAGTATCCTGTAAGAGAGTAGAAGGAACCATAATAGGGTATGGTAGGGAGGGAAGATACTCGCCTCCTGTCTTCATATAATCAATATTTTCCGTCACAAGCTAGGAAAATCTCGAATTATACCTCAGACAGGAGGCTCATATCTTATGCAAGTTCAAAGCTAGCATTTCTTACAGAAATGAAGACAATATACATCAGATTACCCCAAAGCGGCCATAGACACATGTGTTTCCGGTCTGAAGTAAAAGGAGCGGAAAACGGTCTCCGAGGACCAGTCCGCCGCCAGTAGAAGATCTGACAGAGATCCCCCGGCCGAGACCACCTTAGTAGCCATTGCACTTCTAGTGGAGTGTGCGCCGAATTTAGTGGTATCTATACCCGCCATGTCCATAGTCGACCTGACCCAGCGCGCTAGAGTGGCAGAAGTCACCGGGCGATGAGGTTGGACGTAGGAAACCAATAATTGGGGCGAAGATGGAGAACGAAGTTCGGCGGTACGCGTTTCATAGGCCTGCAGGCACTTGACGACACATAAGCGCGGACGATCCGAAAAGAAAGGATAGAATACCGACTGAATGCCGGTCTTGGTCCTACGCACGACCGAGAACCTAACTCCTAGGGGCGAAAATTGTCGCCTGGAAATATCCAGTGCTCTAACATCTGAAACCCTGTTGACCGAGATAAGACAGAGGAGGATCGTAAGTTTGTACGTGAGATGTTTGAGAGACAAGTCCTCATTGTCATCCCACGTGGATAGCATGTCTAGGACCCTGGATACGTCCCAGGTTGATAGGTATTTGGGACGAGGAGGTCGTTTAAACTTGATACCTCTCATTAGTTTGCAAATGAGAGGGTGTCTACCCACCGGCAAGGCATCCACAGGGTGATGGTAAGCCGAAATAGCTGATCGATACACGTTAATGGAGCTGTACGCTCTACTGGTATCAAAAGCCTCCGCCAGGAAGTTCACTATAAGTGCTACAGGGGTATGTATCGGATCAGCCTGTCGTTGACTACACCAACGCACCCAGATTCCCCAGGCTGACCTATACGCCGATCGAGTCCCGGGGGCCCAGGGCGAGAAGCTCTCTAGCTGACTGTGAAAGACCTCCGTCAGCGTCTGGCATCCTGAGACCAGGCAGGCTAGGAGGGTCAGAGAGCCGTCTGAAATTAGCGGGTGTATGTCTTTGGACGGGTGTGAAAGAAGGGCTGGAAACGAGGGCAAGACCCTGGGAAGGTCGATGACCATTTCCAACAGAAGAGGAAACCACGGTTGTGTTGGCCACCAGGGCACAATCAACACCACCTTGGCTCCCTGGGTAACGATCTGCAATAAGGTCCGGCATATCAGCTGGAATGGTGGAAACGCGTAATGCGTCCCCCCCCGTCCAGGATTGGCGGAAAGCATCCACCGCTGTTGCCGTTGGGTCCGGCCTCCAACTTAAGAATTGGGGCAACTGATGGTTGAGTCTGGAGGCGAACAAGTCTATGGACAGTGGTCCCCAGAGATGGATGATACTGATGAAGGTCGAGCGGTCTAGCCGCCACTCGCTGGAATCGGTAATGTATCTGGAGTTCCAGTCCGCCACGATATTGGAGGATCCCGGAATGTACTCCGCCATGGGGACGATATTCCTCGCCAGGCAGAAGTGCCATAATGCCTTGGCGATATCCGCCACAATTTTGGACCTGGTGCCCCCCAAACGGTTGACGTATTGTACCGCTGAAATGTTGTCCATGCGTAGCAATACGCAACAGTTTGATCTCTTCGAGAGAAAACTCTGAACCGCGAAGAGGGCAGCTAGTAGCTCTAGGGCATTGATGTGTAGGAAGGATTCCCTGACTGACCAGATCCCTCCTGTTGAAATCTCTCCGAATCGAGCGCCCCACTTGCGTCGGATTCTAAGACGACGTCCGGATAGGAATTGAAGATTGTCTTGCCGTTCCAATCGACGGCATGACCGAGCCACCACTTCAGTTCCGTCCTGGCCTCTGCGGAGAGTGGAATCTCGTCTGCATAACGGAGACCTTGTCTCAGGTGAAGGATTTTGAGGCGTTGAAGGGCTCTGTAATGGAGAGGGGCCGGGAAGACGGCCTGTATGGATGCGGCCAGGAGGCCCACTATTCTGGCTAATACCCGTAAAGATAGGGATTGCTTGCACAGTACTGCTCTGATCTCTTTGCGGATCAGAGCAAGTTTTGCCTTGGGTAAACGCAAGACCGCCTGGTTGGTATCTACCAGGAAACCGAGAAACTCCATGCTCTGGGATGGTGCTAGAATAGACTTCTCCATGTTGATGAGGAAGCCTAGGTCCTGCAGGAGACGTACGGTCCAGCCTACGTGGGTCTGAGCCTGAGATTTTGAGTTCGCAATGATAAGGATATCGTCTAGGTAAATAATCAGACGAACGCCCCTGCTCCGCAACGCGGCTACCACGTGCTTGAGTAATTTGGTGAAGCACCATGGGGCCGATGACAGCCTGAACGGTAGGCATGTAAACTGCCACGTGCGATCCCACCATTTGAATCGGAGTAGGTGTTGTGACTCCGGATGTACGGGGACTGTGAGATATGCATCTTTTAAGTCCACCTTTGCCAGCCAATCCCCCGGGTGGAGGAGGTCTCGGAGGCAATGGATACCCTCCATCTTGAAGTGACGGTATGTGACGTTTTGATTCAGGGCCCGGAGATTTATCACGGGGCGGTAACCTCCCCCCTTCTTTTTGACTATAAAAAGACTGCTTATGAACCCCAGGGAGAGGGTCTACCTCGAGCACTGCTTGTTTGGAAATCAGTTCTCCCAACTCGTTGTCTATGAGTGCAATGTTCTGAGCAGTGAATGGGGGGAGGAATAATGCCCAGTTGAGGGCAGGACAACAGTTCTATCTGGAACCCTGTGACTGTGTTTATCACCCATGCGTCTGCCGTAATCGCAGACCAGGCGTGGATAAAAAACCGTAGTCTTCCCCCTACAGAGGTGGAAAAACTTGGAGTCAGAAGAGGACTTACCGGAGTATGGACGGGATCTGGGGTCACCTCTGCTCCCACGTCCTCTCCATGGTCTGCCACGTGGTGGAAAGAACGGTGCGGGTTGTGCCACCGTGGTATAGGAGGCAGGAGTCTGAGCGTAATGTTGCTGGGCGGGAGCCCTATTAAATGGTCTGGAGTAACCAGCTCGGCCGGCAGAGCGGCCCCTACCTCTGCCGGCCCTAGCAAAAACCTTTTGGTTGCCTGCCCTTTTGAGGGACGATTGAGCTTAGTCGAGACTATTGAATAGTCCAACGAATTTGTTAATGTCCCTAACAAGGGAGTCCCCAAATAGTAGGCCTTCAGCAGAAAGTCCCGGTTCGGTCTCCGCCAGGTGGGCCAGTTGTGGATCCAGGCGCATGAGGATGGAGCGTCTGCGCTCCGTGGAGCATGCCGTGTTGGCGTTACCTAAAAGGCATATGGCCCTCTGGGCCCACCCCCGAAGTTGTTGCACATCAACCTCTTGTGCTGAGGCAGCTGTTTGCTCAGACAAGTTAAGGATTTTTGTCAGTGGGCCCAACATGTCGAGGACCCGGTCCTGGATGCTCCTGAATGAGCGATCTATCCCCTTCTTGGGGAATTTCCCTGATTTGGCCAGGTACTTAGATAAGACGGGATCAATGTCTGGTGTACATGCCACCTTACTGGGTAGGGAAGGGCGTGGGCATTCCGCCCGCAATTTATTTCGGTTAGCTCTATCCAGCGATCTGCGGGTCCAGAGTTCCATGTATTGGGACACGAGGGTCAGGGGAGCCCAATCTCCCGACCGCGGGTGAGATATGGCATCTGGATGGAAGAGAGGTTCTCCCAGAGCGTCTGTGATTGTAATGCCCTGAATATCAGGTTTGGCGTCGTGTGGGATCGCCATTGACCCAGCACCCATATCATCATTGTCATCGTACTCGGACCCCGAGAATCCGGCTTCTGAGGACTCGTCAGACGAAATATCGTCTGAGTCGAGTACGTAGGAGTCCGGTTTGTTCCGCCTGGCGGATGTACGCCTCATGCATGACTCCCTGAGGCTCAGGGGTTGAAAGGGGTCCGGTGGGTGCGTGGGGTGGCAATCCGGGTGAGGGAGAGCCTTGTGCACATTGTTTGCTTCCCCTGCCGGGGAGTCCTCGATATGAGCCAAATGCTTCCTCTTTTGGGAGGATTTCCCTCTTTTTACTAGAGGTTCTTCAATTATGGTGGGGGCAACCCTGGGGGGTTGTTGTGAACCCGAGGGTAACGCCACGGCTGCCATGGCAGCTTGCACAGACCTGGCTACCAGGTCCTGAATCTGTGCAGCGTTAAGCATGCATGATGGCTCCAGAGGCACTTCAGGTCCCTTCAAGGGGACAGAGCGGTCCTCAGACATTGCCTTCTGGCAGTGCAGTTATAGAATGCTAAGTAACTGGGTGATGATAAATCACCACCTCAGATCCTGACCTATGGGAAGGAGGGGGCCTGCCAGAGAGAGGGGTACTACACCTGTTAGATGTTATATAAACGAACAATGTTCAGTAATAAGCACTAGGTTATAATAATAAGTTATAATAAGGTTACACAGGTTTTGTACAAGTAAAAGTAAAAGTAAAAGCAAAAGTAAAACACCTCACAGATAACTAGCAGCAGTGCAATACTTATCTCTCCTGTGAGCAGAAAGAAAGAGGAATAGGAAGGGGAGGAGCAGTCCTTATACGCAGAGGCCAGAGTGAGGGGTCACAGACCCAAGGACTGCTGGGAAACGTAGTTTTTTTCTAGTTTTCAAGTTTCAGCTTTTCTGTTTCATGTTATTTTTAGAAAAGCGTGAATACTGATCAGTTTTGTTTCTGCTGTGAGCATTAATAAAGAAAGATTAATGCATAAGATATGAGCCTCCTGTCTGAGGTATAATTGAGGGTTGGGGGGGGGGGGGGGGGGGGGCGTTGTGCAAACTTCCAAGATTGTCCTATGCAGACATTAGAGAGCACCATGTCCTGCTCAGGTCAGGGCCAATCCTCAGGTCACAGACGCCTGGGTGCAGAAATACTTCTGGTGCCTCCCACATGGGCGTGGTCATCTTACCAACTCCTCCCCATTACAATTGTTTCTATGGCAATGACTCAAACACATAGATGCTCCCCAAAGGAAACATGTTAGGTACGGACCGGCCCCCCAGCGACGTCACTGCATGGCTGGTCTCTCTCCACAAAGAGACAGCCACTCCTCTGACAGGAGGAGGGAGGGGGGACGGGCTTGGGCAGGAAACACAGTGGTGGCGGCGGTGACCGGCGGAGATAGCCGCCTCTGGACATGGACAAGGAGAAGAGGAGGGAGGGAGGGGAGCACTCTGGTGCTTTAGTGCCCTCACCTTTGTGGCACCTGGGTGCACTGCACCCCACGCACCTGCCTAGGATCAGCCCTGGCTCAGGTTAATTTTTTACATGACAGGTTCTCCATGTTCACATTTGTTGCACCTCTGCAGAATTTCTTGCCGTTACCAGTCTGTGTGGATGGAGTCTTCCTGCCTAAACCCCCAGAGGAGATATTGGCTGCCAAAGAAAACAACAAAGTGCCATTTATCATTGGCGTATCGGAGCAGGAATTTGGATGGCTTGCCCTAAAGGTAGGAACAATTAACCAAAATAAGGCCGCACAGAACAACCTACTTCTAAATCTCCTCTTAGCCAGTTCCTGTCTCCACCCTCCATTTACTGTGTGACCTCTAAGACTTGGTTCACACTGCTGCGACTTGAAAGTTATGCGACTTCCAATGTGACTTGCTTGCAACTTAAATGCAACTTTGGTTTGGTTAAAAGCTATCTGACGTCTGATACTGTTGCATCAAAATAGCATATATTAAGACAATCATTTTGACTTCTCTTACATAGTTACATACAGTTGTGCTCATACGTTTACATAACCTGGCAGAATTTATGGTTTCTTGGCCATTTTTTTAGAGAATAGGAATGATAACACAAAAACTTTTCTTTCACTCATGGTTAGTGTTTGGCTGAAGCCATTTATTATTAATTTTGTTTACTCTTTTTAAATCATAATGGCAACAGAAACTACCCAAATGACCCTGATCAAAAGTTTACATACCCCAGTTCTTAATACCATGTATTGCCCCCTTTAACATCAATGACAGCTTGAAGCCTTTTGTGGTATTTGAAGATGAGGCTCTTTATCTTCTCAGATGGTAAAGCTGCCCATTCCTCTTGGCAAAAAGCCTCCAGTTCCTGTAAATTCTTGGGCTGTCTTACATGAACTGAACGTTTGAGATCTCCCCAGAGTGGCTCAATAATATTGAGGTCAGGAGACTGAGATGGTCCCTCCAGAACCTTCATTTGATTCTGCTGTAGCCAATGACAGGTCTACTTGGCCTTGTGTTTTGGATCATTGTCATGTTGGAATGTCCAAGTACGTTCCATGCACAGCTTCCTGGCTGATGAATACAAATGTTCCTCCAGTATTTTTTTTTATATAATACTGTATTCATCTTGCCATCAATTTTGACCAAATTTCCTGTGCCTTTTGTAGCTCACACATCCCCAAAACATCAGCGATCCACCTCCGTGTGTCACAGTAGGGATGGTGTACCTTTCATCATAGGCCTTGTTGCCTCTTCTCCAAATGTAGCGTTTATAGCTGTGGCCAAAAAGCTCAATTTTGGTCTCATCACTCCAAATAACTTTGTGCCAGAAGGTTTGAGGCTTGTCTCTGTGCTGTTTGGCGTTTTTTGTAAGCGGGATACTTTGTGGCATTTGCATAGTAATGACTTTCTTCGACTCTACCATGCAGACCATCTTTCTTCAAGTGCCTCCTTATTGTTGAATCCTGAAACAGCCACACCACATGTTATCAGAGAGTCCTGTATTTCACCTGAAGTTATTTGTATGTTTTTCTTTGCATCCCAAACAATTTTCCTGGGAAATTTTAGTTGGTCTACCTGACCGTGGTTTGGTTTCAACAGAACGCCTAATTTTCCACTTCTTGATTAGGATTTGAACCCTGCTGATTGGCATTTTCAATTTCTTGGCTATCTTTTTATATCCCTTTTCTGTTTTATACAGTCCAACTACCTTTTCCTGCAGATCTTTTGACAATTCTTTTGCTTTCCCTATGGCTCAGAATCCGGAAATATCAGTGCAGCACTGGATGAAAGATGCAAGGGTCTGTCAGGAGTCCAGAAACTCATTGACCTTTTATACACACACACTACCGGTAATTACAAGCAAACAGATCACATGTGAGGATGGTTACCTTTAATAGCCATTCAAACCCATTTGGGCTCTTTCACATGTATGGATCCCATGAGGATCCGTACCTTTATCATCAGCTTGCTCAGGGAGGGATCGCCCTGTTGATCCGAGCTGAGACGGCAGATGACAGGGCGGTCCCTGCACACTGTGCCATTATGATTTAAAAAGAGTAAACAAAGTTGATAATAAATGGCTTCAGTCAAACACTAACTGTAACGGTTACCACCGCTTACAACCTTCCATCCATCCACGACAAGCTTATCCGACACACCAACAACCAGGCAGACATGATCCATTCCATTTCCCAGAATAAACGAGACAGCGCTCCGTTCTCTAGTTTCCAAAATGTATGAATAACTTTATTGGTTCTTAGCTTGCTTATATCCAGTACAACATAATGCAGTTAATCACAGGACAATGTAATCTCCACCCCCCTATTCACTCACTGAGGATAATTCTTTAATTGGTAGCTAGACATGACGGCACCGTATTATCAATAGGGTTCAATTAACCTTGAATAGTAACACAGACATCTAGTTGAATAAGTTCTCTATACAGCTTTGTCACACAATGGCAGTGAGAGTGGGTGTCTTTACATTGAATAGCCAACACCTTAGGATATTTCAATAGCCTATTATACAAAAGGTACTGTATGACTCACTGGCTGACCTGGTCATGTCATCATGACTCCTTGTGATATCTCAGTCCTGCAATATGAAGTATTATTAATGTCCCATCTCATGTAATATGAATTATGATTCACTATTAGCCACCCTATACCCAAAAGGGCACAGGGTGGATTTCGACCCAAGAGTTTTTGGTGCTGCTGGCACAAGAGTATCTCTCATCCTTCCAACATCTCTGGGCGTCACGGGCCATTCTGTTACACTAACCATGAGTGAAAAGTTTTTGTGTTATCATTCATATTCTCAGAAAAATGGCCAAAAAATCATTAATTTTGCCAGGGTATGTAAACTTATGAGCACAACTGTAGTTAGTCTGGTTAAAAAAAGACACAAGTCCATCCAGTTCAACCAAAAGAAGGGATTTTTTTTATACAATCCCATGAACACAATCCTTTACCCATTGTTGATCCAGAGGAAGGCAAAAAACCCAAAGAACGCATTAACCAATTTGCTCTAGCAGGGGGAAAAAATCCTTCCTGATCCCTCAAGAGGCATCTGGGATTTATACATTGCAGTCTATGGCACGGAAGTTACACCAAAGATGCGGCAAAGCAGTGCAGGAACTTTTTTTTAAGTCGGTTTGACTTCATGTGTCACAAGTGGCATCAAGTCGCATTATAATAAGTCACACGAGTGTGAACCGAGGTTAAAAATAAGTCTGAAAATAAGTAATAAAAGGCTAAACTATATTACTTCCAAGTTCCTATGTTTAACCTTTCAGATATGTGGATGCAGTACAATAATTTCAAACAACTCAAAAGTATAATAATAAAAAGAATTTACTCGTTGAAGTAAATATGCAATAATATACAATCTAATATAAAAAAATGGGGATGATACGGCGCTTAAGAGATGAAAAGCACTTACTGTGAAAAAAGTGTTGTGCTGTGTATATGAGTAAAATTCCTATATTATACACATATATATTAATGTATTAATATCAATATAAAGTGTGAAACATAAACAAAATAATCACCAACAAAAGAATCACCATTAGTGCTTATACAATAATAAACTAACAAAGTGCACCATGAGAAACATAAGTGACAATGATTGAGTAAAGTCCCATAGAGGTTCAATTCGTCTTCAAACCGAAAAAGGGAGTAATGTAATCTGTATCCACTAAAGAAACACCCAGGGAAAGTGTTGTAGTCTCCTTACCCCGTAATTGACCCCTGTGTAGGTGGTCAATGGAAGCGTGGGGATTTTAGGTCTCCCTCCTGACCTTAGTGATGTCCTGGTGTTAGTTCAAAAATGTAGGGAACGGGGGAACATAAAAGCACTCACATGTAGCCGACATCCGAAATAATTGAATCAAAAATAGAAAAATACTACATAGGGTAGTAGAAAGGCGGACTTTTTCAGGCAATCACAAGGACGTAAAAGTTTAAGAAAAAATATTTTAAGTTTAATTACATATCATAAAATCCAAAAACAAAGAATAAAATATACAAAAACAGGGTATACAGAGTATACATGAGCAATATTAGCTTTCATCTCGCCTACGCGTTTCGCCTAGCGGCTTCTTCAGGGCGAGTTTGAGAGAGGGCTGATAGTATATAATTGCTAATTTTATACATCAAAAGAATTGCTATCCATCCGATTACATCGAAGATGAAGAAATAAGTATCCGTATGGCTTGTAAGAGCTCAATGCGGCAGACAGAGTACACCAAAATACACGAAAAAAGTATCCTATGGTTGGCAGCGAGTCATCATATAAGGATGAACAAATGTATTCTGAAATAAAGCCAGAAATCAAAAAACAAAAAACAGACCCGGGACTAATCACAGCAGTGAACATGGAACATAGCCAAAGATTTGTTTTTTGATTTCTGGCTTTATTTCAGAATACATTTGTTCATCCTTATATGATGACTCGCTGCCAACCATAGGATACTTTTTTTGTGTATTTTGGTGTACTCTGTCTGCCGCATTGAGCTCTTACAAGCCATACGGATACTTATTTCTTCATCTTCGATGTAATCGGATGGATAGCAATTCTTTTGATGTATGAAATTAGCAATTATATACTATCAGCCCTCTCTCAAACTCGCCCTGAAGAAGCCGCTAGGCGAAACGCGTAGGCGAGATGAAAGCTAATATTGCTCATGTATACTCTGTATACCCTGTTTTTGTATATTTTATTCTTTGTTTTTGGATTTTATGATATGTAATTAAACTTAAAATATTTTTTCTTAAACTTTTACGTCCTTGTGATTGCCTGAAAAAGTCCGCCTTTCTACTACCCTATGTAGTATTTTTCTATTTTTGGTCCTGGTGTTAGTCTCTGTGAACTCAACAGTGTAAAACAAAAGAGAAGGACCATGGCGTAATACCAGAGGCGAAAATGTAATAAGCCAAAAGGCAATTGCACTTACAATTAAGAAGACAGAAGTGCACGATACAAATTGTCTCAATGCGATGGACGATGGGCGGCTGTGCCTCCTTCTCCTGCTCGTAGTTGCTCAGTACTTCCTCCGAAAGATCAACGTGATGATGTCAAAGCTGCAAGCCAGGCCTACGCGTTTCGTCACCACGGACGTCATCTGGGATTGGTTGCATCACTAAGGTCAGGAGGGAGACCTAAAATCCCCACGCTTCCATTGACCACCATTGACCACCTACACAGGGGTCAATTACAGGGTAAGGAGACTACAACACTTTCCCTGGGTGTTTCTTTGGTGGATACAGATTACATCACTCCCTTTTTCGGTTTGAAGACTAATTGAACCTCCATGGGACTTTAACAGTAAACACAGTTTACTATGCTTCAGTGATAAATGAACACCAGAGTGATCAGCAGCAATCACTCAATGTGTTCATTTAGGAACATGCTGGTAAAAATAACATAACAACCACTCTCCCTCCTCTCATAATCTCCTATTTTCTTTCCTTATCACCCCCTCCCCTCTCTTTAGGGATGATTCCTGTTTAACTATTATTTAATGCAATTTAAGATTGTGCTTATAGCTTTTTCCAAGGTTAGTCATTGATTGGATTTTGAATGCTTCATACCATGCCTGTATGCTATTCCGCGTAGGTGTCTATGTTAGACCTATACCTGTTATCGTGTAAGCTTTTAAAATACAGAATGTATCCTATTTGTGATGAACATGTGTGACATTGATTATGTTTCAATAAATGACATATGTTAAAAAAAAAAAAATTAACATAGAATAGGTACATCTTGGAAATGATATTGACATTCATATGTAAATAACGAGAGCAATCATATGTAAATGGAGGCTACATTCATATGTAAATATCTGAGGCCAGCAGCCTTCATATGTAAATAAAGGCGGCATTCATATATATATCATGCCCCTCTGCAGTGAAGAGATGGAGCAGCATTACTGTACAGTAATCTCTAGCAACCAATCAACAAAAAAAAATCATGTGCTGTAACCTCTATCAACTAATAATCAGTGAGCCGTAATGTGCGCCGAAACCTCTAGCAACCAGTCAGTAAGTGGTAATGATATGCTGTAACCTCTGGGAACCAGTCACAATCACTGCCTGATCGTATACAGTAAACTGATTTTAAGTCTAGCTGATATTTATTGTATGTCTCAGAGCAGGTAGAGAGAAAAATTGCATGGGGGGGGGGGTTTGGGGGGCAAGATTTTTTTTTGCCCAGGGTCCAATCAACATTAAAGACGGCCCTGCCTAGACATAAGAAACAATAAGTAAGATGATGGAACCCTATGAGGGGCAATGTCAGTAGAATTCAAAATCATGTTGTATGTTTTTATTGAGGGTGGCAGTTATTTGGATGACTGGAGGGCAGCAGAAGAGACTTCCTGAGGTGAAGAGCATCTTTGGTAATCTATGTTTTTATGGACAGAGTCTGGGTGCAACTTATGTGGATGGACTGCCGAAGGAATCGATCCAAACAGAGCTGGGACGTTCTCCGGTTCTGGTAAGGCCGCTGAGACTTTGGAAATCTGTTGGCTGCTAACTGAGTGCTGAGGGATCCCCACCCAGATAAATGTTCCAAATATCTGGGCTGGAAGAAACCCAAGGTGATAGTAAAGATGAGCAGGGCTAAAGACTATTGACAGAAAATCTCCCCACTGTAATCTATAAAGGGTATAACAAGCCCACCAGGACCAACCCCCCCATCCAGAGCCTTTATGCGTTTCAATATATGCTTTGCATTCCCATAAATGTATTGTGTATTGTGTATTATTTAATGTTGGGCATGGAAGGCTTTGGAAGAATTTGTTGGGTCCTGTTCTCAAAAATTTTGAAAACCCCAGAGTCGGCTCTAGGCTTTGTGAGGCCTTAGGCAAAACTTGACATGGGGCCCCACTCACACCCATGATGGGAAAAATAATTCAAGGACTCTTCCCCAGAACCCTGGCCGGTGGTTGTGGGGGTGTGCAGGCAGGGGGCTTATTGGAATCTGGAAGCCCTCTTTAACAAGGTGGCCCCCAGATCCTGCTCTTTAATAACTAAGGGGCAGGGGCCACCCAGGGATGTCACCTGCATTGACATCACAAGGGGTGGTGTCAACGATATTCACTGGCTGTTAGGGATGCTGGCGGCCCCACTCCTGAGTCAGGGCTCATAACGCTGCCTGAGCACAGCAACGTTAAGGTCCCCTGTCCCTCAAAACTGGGGTAATGCATTGGGTAATTTAGGCAGCCTCGGGGCCCCTGTGAGTGTGAGGCCTTAGACGACCACCTAATTTGCCTAATTGAGGAGCTGCCTCTGGAGAACCCCTAATCTACATCATCTGTCTTCTATGCATAATGTGGTTTTAACATCTCCTCCCCGGCATTCAGACAACAGTTGACATCTTCAGCCATGTTAATTAAAAGATTAACATCCATGCAGACTCACTGACACTGAGGGATGAATAAACTATAACAGGGCAGGATCCACAACTTTCACACCCCACCTCATGTTCTTGACACATTCTATGGTGATTGGATGAAGGTGTCGGCCCTTCCCATGTGGGTTATCTTTCTGATACTCATTAGAGCTGAAAAGGTGTTTTGGAGAAGCTACTTCTAGCTACACTATGATCTGGATAAATAAGAAGCTTCACAGATCTAAAAAGATTGTACAGAGATTGGGGAAGGTTTACAAAAACTGTTGCACACAAAATCTGGTGCAGCTGTGCATAGTAACCAATCAGCTTCCAGGTTTTATTGTCAATGTTTAACTGATCAAGCTGAAGTAAAATGGTTGTAAAGCCAACCACACAACCGGAGGGGGTCCAAAAAGCGGAGGTTCACTTTTTGTGTGAACCTCCGCTTTAACCATGTAGGTTAAGGAGATATTTCTTGCACCTACAGGTAAGCCTTAATCTAGGCTTGCACCTACAGGTAAGCCTACAGGTAAGCCTAGATTAAGTCTTACCTGTAGGTGCAAGAAATATCTCCTTAACCTACATGGTTAAAGCGGAGGTTCACACAAAAAGTGAACCTCCGCTTTTTGGACCCCCCTCCGGTGTCACATTTGGCACCTTTCAGGGGGGGTGGGGGGGTGCACCACTTCCGGGTTCTGACTCCCTTGGGGAATGCAGCCTTGTCACGTCCCCTCCTGCTGTCTTCTGGGAAACACTGTTCCCGGGAGAGAGCAGGGGGACCAGTGATGGGGTGGCCACGATCCTCATGCATGCGCAGTAGGGAATCGGGCAGCGAAGCCACAAGGCTTCAATTCCTGAATCCCTCACAGAGGATGGCGGCGGAAGCAGCCGAGGACCAGGCGATTGCTCAGCCTCGACTGCTGACATCGCAGGCGCGCTGGACAGGTAAGTGTCCATTTTTTAAAAGTCAGCAGCTGCTGTATTTAAGAAACCTTCGCTTTAAGAAGATATTTTTACAAAAACGGGCACTGATGTCTACGACACCTGCGCGCTTGAGACAACAGCGCAGGCGCACTGAGCGCGCCATTTCTGCGAATGGTAAATTCGAGGTTAATGCCGATCGTCGGAGACATGGCGGCGGCGGCTGAGGGCACAGAGGAGAACTTTGGTGGCTTCGATCTCAGGTAAGTGGATCATAATGAGCTAGTATGCTATGCATACTAGCTCATTATAATCTTCTCTTGCCGGGTTTAAAAAATAAAATAAAAAAAATAATGAGGGTTTACTTCCTCTTTGAAAGCTGATTGGTTACTATGCACAGCTCCACCAGTTGGGTCAGATTGTAATGTGTAGGATGAGCATTAGCCATGTTGTCGGGACTCGTAAATCTGAATATGATTTGGTGTTTGTTGTGTGTGCAGGGTCCGATCTCCGGTCTGGATTACACATTGCTGGACGAATACTTCGGGAACACGGACGACCCCCTGGAAAACCGAGATCACTTTCTAGACCTGCAGGGCGATGTCATGTTTGTTATGCCTTCACTAAAGATAGCAAAACTTCACAGAGGTGCCTTTGTGGTCCTCATTTCAATTGTTATTGAAGAACTCACCTGATCACTGTTTTAATCTGTAATACGTGATATCATTGGGACCTGTATGTAGCCACTCCCCTTCAGTATTCCATAGGTGTGTTGGTCAGAACCAGGTAAAATGCTGAGCTCTCAGAGTGTCCCTAAAATAGTGAAAATTGTTCACATTCTGCAGGTGGCCATGGCATCACCCACTGTATCCATTCCACTATGGATGGTGGTGGAATGTCCACCAAGATCCTCAGTAACAGAAGAGTTAGGAAACAACTTTCCACGTAGTTCACCAACCACCAAGCAAAGTGTTTATGACTGACAGCTGGAAGCTTAAGGCGGCGTAATATGGGCACAGCAGATCCAGGAACAAAGTACAGGGGTGGTGGGAGCCCCTCACAATGGGCACAGCAAGTGTACACACCCAGTAACTCAATGCAGGGATGGTGGGAATACCACAAATTGGATTTTGGGTTTCAGTGAAGGGATCTCAAAATTGCAGTGGGGGAGAGATAACAGATAGTGATAAATAGTTTAAATGGGTTGTAAAGCTTTGTGTTTTTTCACCTTAATGCATCCCATGCATTAAGGTGAAAAAACATCTTGCAATCTCGGGCCCCCCCATTTTACTTATCTAAACCACAAAACTCCGTGGGCTCATTCCCGCAATGGTTTCCCCCAGCTTGAGGTGGCTCGTCATTGGAGATTGATAGCAGTACAGCCACTGGCTGTCAATCCAATCAATGATGTGGCACGCTCGGGGGCGGGGCCGAGTCATATAGTCAGTGGCTATAGCCGCTGACTGTATCATGGGAGCCCGCCTGCAAGCTAACCCCCATGGTAGAGAGCTTCCCAAGAAGGGGTTAGCTCTTGTAGGGAGGAGCCAAGACAGCCGCCGAGGGACACCAGAAGACCAGGATCGGGGCCACTCTGTAAAAAACGAACTGCACAGTGGAGGTAAGTATGACATGTTTGTTATTTATATGTATACCTTTACAACCCCCTTTAAGGCTCCATTCACAAAGGTGTATATCTGTGAATAATTTGTTGTGTTAAGAGGTGACTAAATACCCCCAGCATAAATCTTCATCCCTTTCCTGCACAATTCCCCCCTAAATTCTCCCTTCCGGCAAACTAATGTCCTTTCGACCCCAATACCCCTTCCACCAGGGCAACCATTAGATCTCAGATAACCGTGGCTCACTCCAGGGGGGCATCCCTTCTCATAGGCTCCTTCAGTTGTGTCATGATTTGTGTCAGAGCAGAAGAGGAGTCTAGAGGAAACTTCCCTCAGCTTTGAAGTGTATTATTGAGACAAGCAACCGGCATCTCTCCCCACCGACTACCTGTCACAGTAAAAGAGCGGGCTATCACTGCATCTGGGTCCCAGGGCAGGAGATGTGAGGCTAGTGCCTTGGATCCCCAGCACTAGCATGCCCCTGCCATTTACAGTAACCCAATCCTGGGACTCCAGCTCAGACTTGTGGGATTAGTTGAAACCTTGGAATTGCCCCGCAGAATCCGGGATGGTTGGGAGGTATCTATGTATATAATATTTAACTTGTGAGCCCATAGCTGAGATTTATACAAAACATATTTCTTGTTCCTTGGCAGATTCCGGATCCCCCGTCTTCTTCTATGAATTTCGGCATCGTCCGTCCTTGTTTGTGAACAGTAGACCAAAGTGGGTGAAGGCCGATCACGGCGATGAGGTTTTGTTTGTGTTCGGAGTTCCCTTCATGACATATGGCAATCTTAATAAATCACGTACGTCGGGCTGGAATTTTTTTTTTCAGTAGTCCCCCATCAGGACCTTCAGACTTTGGCTTTATTTTGTTTGGTTTGGAGGGGGAAACAAACTAAAACTGTATGACAATCCTATAGAGAGACAACCTGGCAGACTTTTATAAATTTGTTGATTGGGGGGGGGGGGGGCAGCTTTTGCCATAATCTACAAGAATGCACAGCATGCACCTATCTCATTCTGTGCTGTCATCCATTGATGACTGGTCAAGACATCACATTCCCAACCTTCAACAATCCCCGCCGCCAATTCTTCCAGGTTATGTAGTGATCATCTTCATTTTTTGCAGAAGATACTTTGGTCTCTTGTGCCAAATATTCCTCCCTTCTGGCAATGTTTTATCAATTCTGCTTGAGTGCCCCCCCCCCATGGATTCCAATGAAAGGGGTGTTTTTTTTTCTCAAGCACGTGATTAAAAAAGAGGCTCTAATAGGCTTCACTACACTGCACCTGAGCACACCCACTTGTGTGACTATAACGAAGTAATATTCACTATTACCACACTGATCCTCCTCTCAGCCAATCAGGAAGCCTCTATTGGCCAGGGAGTCTAAGAACTCCCTAGCCAATCGTGTCTCGAGACACACTTGATGTTCCTGTGCGGCCGGGAGGAGAATGTCCCACTGTGTGCTTGCTGGAGCGGCCCCGGCTCTTTCTTCCCCCTATTCCATAAGGTAAGGCAGTATTCACAGTGTCTAGTGCAGTGGTTCTCAACCTGGGGGGTCAAATGATGATTTGCCAGGGGTCACCAAATCCTGGGCTGTTCCTGAAGCCTGCATCACTCTCCCAGACTCTTTTGCAGCCACCCAGCAGGACTGTTTCTGGAGCCCGCGGCTGCCCACTCAGCCTATTTGCAGCCGCCCATTCAGTTAATGGCATGGCTGGGGGCAGAGACTAGAGGTCAGCTGACTGGTGAGGAATGTGAAGTGGGAAGGCCTGGAGGAGACCCTATCTCCTGATTCTGGTAGAGGTGTCACTGCTACGAGACACCACAAAGTCGGAGACACAGTGAAGCGGGAGACACAGTGGGTAACACTACCTGTGACTAGAGTTTCCATTAAAAGTTTAAGAAATCTCCCCAGCACTGCCACTCATCCCATTACCCCCCCCCCCCCCACCAAGAAGTAAGAGAAGGAATAAAAATAGAGAATACATGGAGGGGAGGGGAAAAAAAGGGGGAGGAACAAAGAAAAAGGGAGAGAAAGAATAAGAGAATGAACAAGAAAGACAGCTAGAGAGAGGGATGGGGGGTACAAGAAATTAGGATAGAGAGGGATAAAAGAGAAAGAAAGAAGAACAATGAGAAACAGGGGTACATCCTAAAATGTACCATAAGGGGTTTTAATATCGTACGAGTTGAAGGGACTCGGGGATCGCTAAATGTCCGTGGGTTATGGGGTGCAAATTACTTGTCTTGCCTTGGGAGCTGACAACCCACGCTATGAAAATAATTTTACTGTTAGGGGTCTCCACAACTTGGGAAATTTTATCAAGGGGTCACGGCACTATACAGGTTGAGAACCACTGGTCTAGTGTCTACCCCCCCCCCCCCCCAAAAAAAAATTTAACCACCAGCTGCCACTGAATTAAAACGCCACATACCTCTGAGATATGACCTTGAATTTTTGGTCATATTCGTAATATCATTGGTGGAACAGAGGACCAAGATCTGGGACAGTACTGGAAAATCCATGACATTTGACAAGCATGTGAACGACTGATGGAGAGCAAACTTGTTCTTGCTGAAATTAAATTTAATTGTTCTGTTTTCTTTTCTTTTACAGATACATATCCAGAGGAAGAGAAGGAACTCAGCAAAACCATGATGAAATACTGGGCCAACTTTGCTAGAACAGGGTAAGCCATGGTGACTCCTCTCCCCATGTGACAGGAAGTTAAATCTGCCCAATGTGAATTCAACAATACAATTCCAACAGAGGATCCAACCCTACACTTCTCTGATTCCTCTATATAAACCTTTAGTTATCACTAGAGGGATCACCAGTAGGACAAAAGAGGCCTGGATTCCTCTATAATTCAGGGGTGTCCAAACTTTTTTCAAAGAGGGCCAGATTTGATGAAGTGAACATGTGTGAGGGCCGACCATTTTGCCTGACATTCTTTGAACCATAAAAATTCGGTCTAGGTGTGTTCATTCAAGCTCTAATACACTGCCCAACAATAATTCTCTTGCCTTTGTGGCTGTGTGTGAGTAAAGAGATGAGCTTGGGCGTGTTATTTGGATATACCGTATTTATTGGCGTATAACACGCACCTTCACTTTAAGAGGGAAGTTTCAGGATTTTTATTTTTTTCATTTTAAATAAAGAACTGTGAAGCAAAATAAGGGTCAGTGCCCATCTGTAGCCTCACAGGTGCCCATCTGCAGATCCACCATTGCCATGAATGTAGCCTCACCATTGCCATAAATGTAGCCTCACCATTGCCAGGAATGCACCCACCATTGCCAGAAATGCCCCCATCATTGTCAGGAATGCACTCACCATTGCCAGGAATGCCTGCACCATTGCCAGAAATGCACTTACCATTGCCAGGAATGTCCCCACCATTGCCAGGAATGCACCCACCATTGCCAGGAATGCACCCACCATTGTCAGGAATGCAGCACCATTGCTAGGAATGCACTCACGAGCGCCAAAGATTATCTACAGGAAAATTTCCTATTTACATGGCGGCCTCTTTAATAGAAAGTCCCACCTCCTTTGATGGACAGAACAATGGCAGCGCCGGAGATGGGACTTCCTATTACAGAGGCCGACCGTAAACAGGAAATTCTCCTGTGTGTATGTACGGTGCACATTCTCCTCCCTGTTCTCCAAGGCATATACATCTTTGTGGCCCCTGGCGCTGGGAGATTGTCGGGGGCCACAAAAGGTATATATGTCCAAACAACCAGGCGGGCCTTTCAAAACCGAAACGCGGGCTGCGATTTGCCTGCGGGCCGGACTTTGGACATGCCTGCTCTATATACTGTAAATATTTAGTTATCACTAGAGGGATCACCAGTAATAGGAAGGAGGTCATGATTTCTCTGTATTGGGGTCACCAGCAAGTGGCAGACTGGATGTATCATTAGTTTTCTTCTGCCCTCACTCTTTCTATGTTTCTAATTCTTAGTAAAAATATAATTTCCTCCTTGTCTCCACAGTGACCCAAACGGATCCAACATGACTCAGTGGCCACAGTACGATGAAGATGAAAATTATCTGCAGATTGATATTCAGCAGAACGTTTTTCAGAGACTGAAAGACAAAAAATACAACTTATTGACTAAAGTTCTTGCCGAGAAGACACAGAAGACATTGGAGTAGGCATGAGAGCACACTAAGCTGTATATCCTTCCGTATCATCATCCTAGGAAAACAAAAATCACCATTCCCAAACCTTTTACCTGAAATAACTTTCATTTTAATGACTGATAATTGAGTTCTGGGTGGAGGGTGGCAGGTTGACAAATGTTAATTTTTTTTCTCTTTAATGATGTTTGCAGCTGTGAAGATTTCACACTTGTCAAATAAAATGTTCTCTCAACTCTGTAAGTCTCATAGACCAATAATTAAAGTTCCCAATTCTAGAGGTCACAAAATGTTGGGTTTCAGCATCAACGCTGATATAGATTTCTCAGCCGGAAGCAACTTATTACACCCTTGATTTTTTTCAGAACTTTCAGCAGCTGATTTATTCACCTACTGAGTATGCAGCATTGTTTTTTTTTACCACATTTTTGCAGTGAATTGCATTTTTTTTTTTTGCTTTACATTAACTATATACAGACGGTTGCTAAGGAGCAGGTCGGGAAGCCAGATTCGGCCCCCCATGTGAATGGGTACCCATTCACTCCAAAAAATTACGTTTTTATTAAAGGACTTGTCAAAAACTGATTTTTGTCTCTTTTGTTACACTACACTACTTTTTTTTTTTTTACAATGTACAGGGGCAAATCTGTGTTAGCGAAATCAGGCTGTATGCAGAGCACACAGACAGATACTGTGTCTCTAATAGTAACACATTTCGTCTTAGTGAAATAATCCATCTTTAAGCTAAAAGGTTCACTCACCATGCATTCGGTCTGCCATTTATTCAATAACCAAACATCATTATCTTGTTCTCAGTTCAATATCGCCACCATCATTGCTTTTCCCAGTTCCTCACGGCTCCTTTTATTCTCACAAACAGGAAGTGCTCGCTGTAGCAGCTAATCACCTCCCCCATGGGAGTGGTCATCACAGGATGTCCCCTCCACACAGCAACACCATATAAGGACATCCCTCTAACAGGATGTCCTATACAATTAATACAATACATGAATACAATACATGAATAAAATCAATACAACACATGACTACTAGGGATGAGCCGAACACACCCCCATACGGTTCGCACCAGAACCTTCGAACGGACCGAACGTTCGCTCGAACATTTAGAACCCCATTGACGTCTATGGGACTTGAACGTTCAAATTCAAAAGTGCTCATTTTAAAGCCTAATATGTCATTGTCGTAAAACGTCTTTGTGAACCCGGGTCTTGCCCCAGGGAACATGTACCAATTAAACAAAAAGTTTTAAAAACGGTAGTTTTTTTCAGGACTCCTAAAAAAAACGACCGTTTAAAAAAAAAAAATTTCCATTGATACATGTTCCCTCGGGCAAGACCCAGGTTCTCAAAGACGTTTTCACAGGCATATTATAGACACCCAACAGGTACAATATTTAAAGTAATTTTTCCCCCTGAATCAGGAGCAGTGATTTTAATGATGCTTTAATAATAAAAAAAAATATTATATTGTACCTGCTGGGTGTCTATAGAATGCCTGTGAAAACGTCTTTAAATAGCACAATCACCTGCCTTCCAGTGAATTAGGAAGAACTGATCTAACTAAACTATACAGTGTATAAATATATGTACAACACCTGGGATGTATATACATCCTCTACACACTGTAAATTTAACTGACTAGCCTGCATGCCTGCTCTATCTACCTGCAAAAAATGACACTCTCTCTGTCTCTCTCTGTTCTCTCTAACCACCGTCGCAACACACTACATAAGGCCGACCTGCAGGCGGCCTTTTATAGTGTGGGGCGTGTACTAAACCCCCTGAGCCATAATTGGCCAAAGCCACCCTGGCTTTGGCAAATTACGGCTTTCTGTACTGATGGCGCTGTGATTGGCCAAGCATGCTGGTCATAGTGCATGCTTGGCCAATCATAAGCCAGCAATGCCGCAGTGAATTATGGGCCGTGGCACGTCACTCGAATTTGGCGCGAACGACCTGTTTTGTTTGTATTTCGACGAACGATCGAACATACGATGTTCGAGTCGAACATGGGTTACGAAGCTCATCACTAATGACTACAATACAATGCTGGCTGAAGTCTTATGGGCGTGTCCAAGCAGGGAATGCATGCATGCTAGTAGTAAACAAAGCCGTATTGCTTTTAAAAAAAGGACACCTTCCATGACTCTGAAAACGCTCACAAGCTCTCATATTACCGCTGATTACCGCTGATAGGAATCCTTATCTTGCGCTATTCCATAGAATAACGCATATTCAGATTATACCATTATTGTTGGTGGAATGGAGGCGTGCGCTACGAATCCCGACCATGCTGATCAGACACAGCAGAGACAAGAGCGCACATCCGCCTATAACCACTAATGTCCTCAACGATCATCCGTGCTAATGCACACAGAGGGCCCCTCGCTGGCAGACATATGCGCCCGCCGCAAACATCACACTCCAACCTCAAGACATTTTCTACTACCAGACAGGATTCAACCAGTCTCAGACTGCCCCAGTCATCTCTTTAGAGCGGGTTGCAGAAGTACTAAACACTGGGTGACACTATGACAATACATATTAAATACATCTTGAAATTTCCACATTTGGATCCCCAGATTCTGATAAGCCCCCTGTCGGCAGACCCCACAACCACTAGCCAAGGTTGTGTTGAAGAGGCCCTTGTCCCCATCAACATGGGGACCACCCCCCATGTTGAGGGCATGTGGCCTGGTATGGTTCAGGAGGGGGGTGGACGCTGCATGCTCGAATAAGGGTCTGGTATAGATTTTGGGGGGACACCACACCTTTTTTTTGGGCATGGGCTTTCACCTCAAAATCCATTCCAGACCCTTATGGTTTTGGGGGGGGGACCCGTGCTGTTTTTTCCCTGAATTTTTTTAGCCAGCAATTTTTTTTTTTTACATTCAGCTCTCAGCAGGAACTCCTGCTTCCCGCCCGCTCCTTAGCAACCAGCCATATACAGTGAATGCAAGGCAAAAAAAATGCAAATCGCGGCATAATCTTGGTAAAATTGTGGTAAAAATGCAGTACTTGCATTTTGCATGTGGATCCATTAGGCCTGATTCACACCTAAGCATTTTTAGTCCTTTTTGCATTTTGCAGATTTGCACTACAGAACGTGTTACATAGGAAACCATGTTAAATGGACTGTAATGCAAAAAGCACTAAAAATCCATAGGTGTGATTTGGGCCCTAAAGTCTATTACCTACCCTGACCCTTTCCAAAAATGCAGAGGCACAAAAATGCATTGATGTGAATGTGATCTAAAGGTACCCATGTTAAAAGCATGGAAAATGCATTGATGTGAACCAAACCTAAATTGATAAGAAATTCGATTTTTTACATATTTTTTTATGGGATATGTTTTATAACAGAAAGTAAAAAATATTATTTTTCTTTTTCAAAATTGTCTGTCGTTTTTTGTTTATAGTGCAAAACAATAAAAATGGCAGAGGTGATTAACCACTTAAGGACCCCTTCATGCCGATATATATACGTCAGCAGAATGGCACGCCTGGGCAGAAGCCCAGCCGTGGGGTCCAGTCCGAAGCTCCGTGACACGCAGACCCAATCACCGCCGGTGTCCCGCCATCGGTCACCGGAGCTGAAGAACGGGGAGAGGTGTGTGTAAACACACCTGCCCCATTCTTCATTGTGGCAATGTCAGTGATCGTCTGTTCCCTGATATAGGAAATAACGATCACTGACGTGACGTCACACGTCCAGCACCGCCCCCCTACAGTTAGAAATACATATGAGGTCACACTTAACCTCTTCAGTGCCCCCTATTGGTTAACTCCTAAACTGCAATTGACATTTTCACTTTTTTGGGGATATTTATTATAGCAAAAAGTTATATTTGTGGGGAAAAAAAGGACGCCAATTTTGTTTGGGAGCCAGGTTGCAGGACGGCGCAATTGTCAGTTAAAGCGACGCAGTGCCGAATCACAAAAAGGGGCCAGGTCCTTAACCTGCATAATGGTCCGGGTCTTAAGTGGTTAAATATCACCAAAAGAAAGCTCTAGTTGTAGGGAAAAAGGGACATAAATTGCATAACTGCGCAATTGTCAGTTAAAGTAATGCAGAGCTGTATCGCAAAAAATGGCTTGGTAAGGAAGGGAGGTACATTTTCTGGAGGGCATGAAAACGTGGTGTACGTGGCGATCCAGTACAGACTGGGAATTCTGGGATTCCTCAGGTAGGTCTCAGTATGTTTAATGTCCAGGGCTTTTTTTCTCAAACAATAGGTGCTGGAACTCAACTACGACCCCCAAAAACCCCTCGACCCATACACACCCTCCAAATCACATCAAATAGTGGGTGTGGTCAGTCAATTTTCACGAACAGTAGGAGGGGCTTAAAAGGGCATTAAATACTAGATTGCATTACATCAGGGGCGGACTGACCATTGAGGAACTCGGGCACTGCCCGAGGGCCCCATTCCACTAGGGGGCCCCATCAGGGTTGCCAGGCTCATTAAAACCAGGGACAGTATGTAAAAATCTGTGTTTTTTTACATCTGTCCCTGATATGTCCAAAACCTACATGCTTTTGATGTGAAAATCCTGAGATTTTAGCTGCCCCGCCTCTGTACTGCTACCTGGCTTGGTGGCCATCTGTAAGTCTGGGGGCCCCATAATCTTCTATTGCCCGGGGGCCCCATGAGTTGTCAGTCCGCCCCTGCATTACATACAGAGTGCAGAGTTCAGGAGGGTTGCATACAGAGTGCAGAGCTGTCACTTTTAAACACAGAAACCGTATTTCTGTGTTTACAAGTGATTGTGGTGAGCAGGCACCAAAGGGTCTGAGCCAGAGGTGGTGGAACTGAGTTCCACCAAGTTCACCAAGTTCCCCCTGAAAAAAAGCCCTACCAATGTCTCTTTCCATGAAGTGACAATCTTTCACTAAAACTCCAACTTGTAAAATTCAGCTAGCTTATGTAGGAGTTGCAGATTCCAATTTTCATTACTTCTATAATCTGAATTTCACTGATCTGAATCTAGGAGAGCCAAACACAGAATGATCAAAGATCATGTAACCTGAGTACAAAAACTTCTCCTCCCCCTTACACTTTTGGCTGACCGATCTGTCACTGCTAGTACTAAGCTGTATTCCCTCCTCCCTTCTTCCTCCTGTGGGACATGAACATAAAAAATCAAAAGTGCTAATATTAAAGGCTTATATACATGGTATTGTCATAAAAAGTGTTTGGGGACCCGGGTCCTGCCCCAGGGGACATATATCAATGCAAAAAAAAGTTTTAAAAGCGTCAGTTTTTCAGGAGCAGTGATTTTAATAATGCTTAAAGTGAAACAATAAAATTAATAGTAATACATTTTGTACCTGGGGGGTGTCTATAGTATAACTGTAAAGTGGCACATGTTTTTCATGTTTGGAACAGTTCCTGCAGCAAAATGACGTTTCTAAAGGAAAGAAAGTCATTTAAAACTGCTTGCGACTGTAGTAAATTGTCGGGTCCCGAAAATATAGATAAAACTCATTGAAAAAACAGCATGGGTTCCCCCCCAGTCTATTACAAGGCCCTTTGGGTCTGGTATGAATATCAAAGGGACCCCTACGTCACTTAAAAAAAAGAAAAATTGTGGGGGTTCCGCCACAATCAATACCAGGCCATTCAGGTCTGGTATAGATATTAAAGGGAACCCTGCCCCAAAATAAAAAAAAATAGTGTAGGGGTCTTCCCAAAAATCCATACCAGACCCTTATCCAAGCACGCAACCTGGCAGGCCGCAGGAAAAGAGGGGGGAAGAGAGAATGTCCTCCTTCTTTACCGTACCAGGCTACATACCCTGCGCCCCCGACTCCAAAGCACCTTGCCCCCATGTTGATGGGAACAAGGGCCTCATCCTCACAACTTTTACCGGTGGTTGTGGGGGTCTGCGGGCGGGGGGCTTATCGGAATCTGGAATCCCCTTTAACAAGGGGACCCCCAGATACCGCCCCCTGCTATGTGAATTGGTAAGGGGTACCCCTACGATTTCACAAAAAAAACTGTCAAATATTTTAAAAAAGACAAGAGACAGCTTGGGACAAGTCCTTTAGTAAAAAAAAAATAAAAAAATGTCCAGCGATGTCCATTCATATTCTATACCGCTACTTGATCTTGAAAGTATTGAATGCATGTTGTTTTTTTATTTATTTTCTGTAAAAAATCCCAATCTGTATCCCAGCACCGGAGATGGGCAGACAGCCTCTGGAAACTACGGACTTTTGGACCAAGTGGCGGCTTTGCGGTGGGTTCAGGAGAACATTCAAGATTTTGGAGGTGACCCAGGATCTGTCACTATATTTGGAGAGTCGGCAGGTGGAGCCAGCGTCTCTGCACTGGTACGTTTTCCTGTCAGCTTCTAAAATTTAGCAAACATTCATTATAAACTCAGCCTCGACCCTTAAAACTGACCTCTCTTGACTTTTCCTAAATATTATTTCTGGATGCTAGTCCAGCTCATTATAAAGCCATGTGCAGACAATAATGGTGGCGTTCAGTATGACTCCTCCATTTCCCCCCACACACTTAGGGGACCTCAGTATCACTATTGTCACTTCTCTATCACTACCAATCGAATTTTTAGAGGAAGTCCTGGCTGGTAGGACTGGCTTTTTTTTTTAGACTGAAGGCTGTCCAGGCCTGGTTTAGCTACAATCAGTGAATGTGGGTATGTATTGATAACACTTAAAGCATAGAAGTACATAAATGAACATCTGTTTGTATAATTTCAGGTTCTCTCCCCGTTGGGCAAAGGTTTGTTCCATCGTGCCATCGCACAGAGTGGAGTGGCCATAATGCCAGGGCTCATGGTCAGCTCAACAGAGGAGCTCATTTTTTACAGGAATGTAAGTAAATTTCTTCATGACTCCTACATCACCACAACCATCAACAAGGGGGACAAAATAATGACTTCAATGTCTCTGCATCAAGTAGGTAGGAGGTAGGGGATATCTAAAGTGTAGAGGCGTCAGAGTACTGGGGGGATATGTGGGGTGTAGAGGGGTCAGAGTGCTGGGAGGAACTGTGGGGTGTAGAGGGGTCAGAGTGCTGGGGGGATATGTGGGGTGTAGAGGGGTCAGAGTGCTGGGAGGATATGTGGGGTGTAGAGGGGTCAGAGTGCTGGGGGGATATGTGGGGTGTAGAGGGGTCAGAGTGCTGGGGGGATATGTGGGGTGTAGAGGGGTCAGAGTGCTGGGGAATATCTGGGATGTAGAGGGATCAGAGTGCTGGGGGGATATCTGGGGTGTAGAGGGGTCAGAGTGCTGGGAGGATATGTGGGGTGTAGAGGGGTCAGAGTGCTGGGGGGATATGTGGGGTGTAGAGGGGTCAGAGTGCTGGGAGAATATGTGGGGTGTAGAGGGGTCAGAGTGCTAGGGGGATATGTGGGGTGTAGAGGGGTCAGAGTGCTGGGGGGATATGTGGGGTATAGAGGGGTCAGAGTGCTGGGGGGATATGTGGGGTGTAGAGGGGACAGAGTGCTGGGAGGAACTGTGGGGTGTAGAGGGGTCAGAGTGCTGGGGGGATATGTGGGGTGTAAAGGGGTCAGAGTGCTGGGAGGATATGTGGGGTGTAGAGGGGTCAGAGTGCTGGGGGGATATGTGGGGTGTAGAGGGGTCAGAGTGCTGGGGGGATATGTGGGGTGTAGAGGGGTCAGAGTGCTGGGGGGATATGTGGGGTGTAAAGGGGTCAGAGTGCTGGGGGGAAATGTGGGGTGTAGAGGGGTCAGAGTGCTGGGGGGATATGTGGGGTGTAGAGGGGTCAGAGTGCTGGGAGGATATGTGGGGTGTAGAGGGGTCAGAGTGCTGGGGGGATATGTGGGGTGTAGAGGGGTCAGAGTGCTGGGAGGATATCTGTGGTGTAGAGGGGTCAGAGTGCCGGGGGATATGTGGGGTGTAGAGGGGTCAGAGTGCTGGGAGGATATCTGGGGTGTAGAGGGGTCAGAGTGATGGGGGGGCAGATATCTGGGGTATAAAGGGGCAGCCCCAATTTTGGGGCAGCCCGGGCTCAAAGGGCAGAGGGGCCCCCATGCAGCTGGGGCCCCTGGGCAGTGCCCAGGTGTGCCCTCTCATTAATACAGCTCTGCACTTCTTCCTGTAACATTTCCCCCAATTTTTCTATTATTTATTAAAGATCGATGTAGAAAGTCACATTGCTAAAATGTTGCCATGCTAATTATTGTCCCTAAGTCCTATCCTGTGCAGAGAACTTTGGGTATTTGTTTTATATTTTGGAGGACATCAGGATGAAGAGGCAGCAGATATAATAAAAGATGAAGGATGGATGGGTAATGATTTCTCCTATTCTCTTGGTTTCCTTTGTAGTTTGTGGCTAATGAGTCGGGATGTGAGCCGTCCTCTTTGGTGGACTGTCTACGGATGAAGTCTGAGCAAGAGATCTCCTCCATCATCTCCACCTCAGTATGTATTTTTACATTAAAATTGATCCCCTTCATCATTTCCACCTCTGTATTTTTTTTTTTTACATCAAACTTCTAGACTTCTTATAATATTATGTCTGAATTTATGGGCTGCAAAGACATTAGAGGGCTCCTTCCCAGCCTGCCCCATGCGGAATTCAGAGGACACCGGGCATGCAATGCGGAGCTTGGTTTTTATATGACAGGTTCTCTTTAATGCTCGCCTTTATTGCACCTCTGCAGGCATTCTTACCGATACCAGCCTGTGTGGATGGAGTTTTCCTGCCAAAACCCGCAGAGGAGATATTGGCTGCCAAAGAAAACAGCAAAGTGCCCTTTATTATCGGCATTAATGTACAGGAATTTGGTTGGCTCATCCCAAAGGTAGGAAATCCCCCAAAAATATGTTAATGTCAAATTCTACCACAGCAGAATAACCTGCATCTAATGGCTGATCTCTTTCCTTCTTCTGAAGCCAATTCTTGCCTCCCTTCTTCATGCTCAGGGTGAACTTTCACTGTCTAGACCAGGGGTCTCCATCCTTTCTAAACAAAGGGCCAGCTTATCGTCTTACAGACTTTAGGTGGGCCGGACTGTGGAAATTGGGAGTAGAGAAGGTCCTGAGGTCAGTGAAGAAAAAAAAAATAGTGCCCCATCATTTGTTTCAGTGGAAGCAATTGTGCCTCATCATTGGTGTCAATGGGGGTAATTGTGCCCCATTGTTAATGTCATTGGGCCCCATTGTTGGTCCCATTGAAAGGAACATGGCCCCATTGCTAGTGTCATTGGGAAACATTGTGTCCCAGCACTGGTATTAGTGGGAGGAATTGCGCCCCTTGATTGGTGTCATTGGGAGAAATTGTTGCCCCATTGTTGGTCCCATTAAGAGGAATAGTGCCCCATCATTGGGTGTCATTGAGCCCCATTGTTGACACCATTGGGAAAAATTGTGCCCCAGCATTGGTATTAGTGAGAGGAACTGTTTCCCTTCATTTGTGTCAGTGGGGAGCAATTATGACCCCAAGGGCCAGGAAAAAGCAAGCAAAGGGCCGTATCTGGCCCCCGGGCCGCAGTTTGGAGACCACTGGTGTAGACCAAGACTCTGTTTTCTGAGTCTGCAGATCTTTATCTGCCCCATTATCTAGAGCAGGGGTCTCCAAACTTTCTAAACAAAGGGCAAGCTCACTGTCCTTTCGATTGTAGGGGGGCCAGACTTTGGCCAGTGGGGGTAAAAATTGTCCTGGTGTCAATGGGAGTAAACAGATACTAGGGGGAGAATTAGTGCCCCATAATTGGTCTCAATGGTATGAATTATGCTTCATTGTTGGTGTCAGTGGGAGATAGAGTGTCTTGTATCAATGGCAGAAATAGATAACGCCAAGCGTCAGATAAAGGTGGGCAAAGGGCTGCACCTGGCCCCTGGGTCGCAGTTTGGAGACCACTGGTCTAAAATATAACTGACATTCGTAGAGGATATTCAGCATACATGAAAAGCCTGCTTTTATAAAATATCTATGCATACAACCTTTGCTTCATTTCTGTCTTCATTTATAAGTGAAGACATGAAAAATGTGAACATAAATAAGATAGCCTATCATTATGAGGGGTCAGGGGTGTGGATTTTGCTCACCATGATGAAGGACGGTGAGGAGGAGAAGAGGCTCTGTGGGGTGAATCGTGGTGGTGGTGGTAATGGTGGATATCTTTGTGTTTGTGGACAGAGTTTGGACTTGAAGTACATAGACGGACTGCCAAAGGAATCCATCCAATCAGAGCTGGGCCATTCCATGTTCCTGGTAAGACCTCACCAATTTCACATTAGATCTTACCTATTTCAGAGTCTAAGAATTTGTCCCCAGCAGGCACACAATCATGGGGTCTTGTGTCCCTCCCATGCTTTCTACACCAAACACTATTGGTGACAGCCTGATATTGCAAGAAAGGTGGGAGATGGGTTCAAACAGACACATGGTAGAGTGGCAACAAAAGAAAATAAGTGGTAAATCCAGTCTGCCCCTCCCCTTTTAATCATTTACTGTTGTTTGACTCACTACCTCTGCTGGAAGTCTGCTCCAGCCACTAACTACTCTTTCTGTAAAATAATACTTTTTAAGGTTAGTGTTGGGATTCCAGTAACATCGTTGACCATAAATCGTTATTTCCAATTGTGCATATATGTTCAATGATCTCTCCTGGGAGATCCCCTCCCCTTTGTATATATCAGCTGTCATTCACCATATGTAGCCTTCAATAGGAGTAAAGAGAGGGGAGCGGATGTGCGTTAGCGAGTGTCTTTCAACAAATCAGCAGGCATCAGGCATTATGACAGACGTGAATATACATTGCAGGTCAATGTAATGGACAGTTTTTGTTTATTTTTCTTTAAAAAAAGGACTTGTCAAAAACTGTTTGTGTTTTTTTACTGTTTAATTTTGTTTGTAAAGGAGTACGGGTACTATGTACCCCTTACTCACAGAAAGTCAGTATTTGGGGGCTTTCCTTTTGTTAAAGGTGGCTTCCAAATTTCAATAAGCCCCCATCCCACAGAGCTCCACTACACTGGGCCAGGGTTGTGGGGAGGAGGCCCTTGTCCTCATTAACATGGGGAAAAGGTGCTTTGCCTGAGGGGACCCCTCTGGTGAGGTCTCCCCCACCCCGCTTCATTTCAAGGGCATGTGGCCCGGTGGGGAGAGTCTGGTATGGACTTTGGGGAGAACCCCCACATTTTTTTTAAACTATTCCGCCTCAATTGCTTTAATTTCCAGGGATTTCCAGCCATGTAGATGAATGTGGTTGATAACATCACTAGTTGTTAAAGCGGAGTTCCAACCACAATTAGCATTTTTTAATTGTATGTCCTTTCATCCTGCGTTTTTATAATATAAATCCGGTCACTTACTATTTTACAATCCGCCGCCGCTCCGCATAGTTATTCAAAAAAGATAGTTCATAAAACTATGTCTACACCGTTGTCATTTTGCTTGTGGGCATTGTGAAGCCTACAAGCACGTACTTCCTGGAAGTCTTGGATGGGGAGTGATAATTGGGTAGCGCACTGCATCCTGGGAAATGATGACACACATTTCCCAGGAGCATTAGAGGGAGATGATGTCAGAATCCTAGGTGATTTCAAAGGCAGATTTTGTGGGACCGCATAGCAACAGGCATTTGAAGATGAGTAAAACAATATATATTTTTTGTTTCCTTTTTTAGATCTAATAAGCACAATAATGAAAAAAAAATTTGGGATGGAAACTCCACTTTAAGGACTCCCCTGCACCTGCCCTCATCCTTAACAACCATTGGTAGCAAGAATCTGTGATGTAGAAATGCAGAAGTAATACTGCTATTATACATGATATTTGGCTCCAGTCAAATGCATAAATGTTCAGGCATTTGTCCAAACACCTGAACAGCCACGGTCCAGTCTGAACTTGTGTTCAAACCAAACCTTAAACCCTCAAACCAAACCCTTTCCTTCGCAGCGTCCCCCCGCAGGGAAGGAAAAGGTAAGTGAACCAACAATGCACTAGCTTAAAGGAACCTATTTAGAAAATAAAAAACAAACCTTTACAACCCCTTTAAAGGGGTTGTAAAGGTAAAATTGTTTTCCCCTAAATAGCTTCCTTTGCCTTAGTGCAGTCCTCCTTCACTTACCTCATCCTTCCATGTTGCTTTTAAATGTCCTTATTTCTTCTGAGAAATCCTCACTTCCTGTTCTTCTGTCTGTAACTCCACACAGTAATGCAAGGCTTTCTCTCTGGTGTGGAGAAAGTCTCTTGAGGGGGGAGGGGGTGAGCAGGAGAGTCAGGACACTCTCTACTTTGCAGATAGAGAAAGGAGCTGTGTGTTAGTGGGCGTCCTGACACTCCTGCTCGCCCCCTCAAGAGGCTTTCTCCACACAAGGGAGAAAACCTCACATTACTGTGTGGAGTTACAGACAGAAGAACAGGAAGTGAGGATTTCTCTGAAGAAATAAGGACATTTAAAAGCAAAATGGAAGGATGAGGTAAGTGAAGCAGGACTACACTAAGATAAAGGAAGCTATTCAGGGATTTTTTTTTTTACCTTTACAACCCCTTTAAGCTTATTCGTTGTTTGAGGTCATTTCCACATGTTCTTGACTTACAACAAGGTCCTTTTGCCCAATATCAGAAAGGGTTTGATCTATTTGAACCCGCCAGGATGGCAGTTATCAGTGCCGGGACAAGGTCATCCAGCACCCAGGGCAAAGATGCCAAACTGCACTCCTCCTTTCCCTTAAGGTTAGGGTCAGGGTGCCCCCATCCCTGCAATAAACCATTGCGCCAGGGGCAGCCGAACCTCCTGCCCACCCCTTGTCCCGGCCCTGGCAGTCATACAGTGTGTCACAGTTGAGGCTGGCAGAGAGGGAGCTCGGATATGACACACGCATCATGGTGTGCGATGCTCTCGGGGCAATTGCGACCTCAGCTCAGACAAGTGACAGATCCTGACAGGTCATCTTTAAAACACCCATGCAAGGAAAGTCGAGTCGCCCTCTTTTGGGAAACCTTTGAAATTGATCAATTATCAATTATTAATATGGTGTTTGTTGTGTGTGCAGGGTGCGGTCTCCAGTCTGGATTACACATTGCTGGACGAATACTTCGGGAACACGGACGACCCTCTGGAAAACCGAGATCACTTTCTAGACCTGCAGGGCGATGTCATGTTTGTCATACCTTCACTAAAGATAGCAAAACTTCACAGAGGTGTGAGACTTCAGATACCTCTTTATGGTCTTCAGTCAAATTGTTAAAAAAAGACTCAGCTGAGCAATGTTTACACCTAAACTGACCTTTTAGTATCACCTAGAAGTAAAGTGTCAGTTACAGGTGGAGCCTGCTGAACGGTGTCACTATTTGGTGTCCTATATCTCAATGAGATCTTCTTATCATTGCTTCTATCTCTTGTGGTTTAAGTGTTTGCATCCACCTTGAGGTTTTCCCACTTCTACTGCATGTTGGAACCCCTCATAACGGGCATAGCAGGTGTACAGACCCAGGAACTCGGCACAGGGATGGTGGGAACCCCTCATAATGGGCACAGCAGGTGTACAGACCCAGGGACTCAGCACAGGGATGGTGGGAACCCCTCATAATGGGCATAGCAAGTGTACAGACCTGGGATCTCAGCACAGGGATGGTGGGAACCTCTCATAATGGGCACAGCAGGTGTACAGACCCAGGAACTCAGCACAGGGATGGTGGGAACCCCTCAGAATGGGCACAGCAGGTGTACAGACCCAGGGACTCAGCACAGAGATGGTGGGAACCCCTCATAATGGGCATAGCAAGTGTACAGACCCAGGATCTCAGCACAGGGATGGTGGGAACCTCTCATAATGGACACAGCAGGTGTACAGACTCAGGAAATCAGCACAGAGATGGTGGGAACCTCTCATAATGGGCACAGCAGGTGTACAGTCCCAGGATATCAGCACAGGGATGGTGGGAACCCCTCATAATGGGCATAGCAGGTGTACAGACCCAGGATCTCAGCACAGGGATGGTGGGAACCCCTCATAATGGGCATAGCAGGTGTACAGACCCAGGAACTCAGCATAGGGATGGTGGGAGCCCCTCATAATGGGCACAGCAGGTGTACAGACCCAGGAACCCAGCACAGGGATGGTGGGAGCCCCTCATAATGGGCGCAGCAGGTGTACAGACCCAGGAACTCAGCCCAGGGATGGTGGGAACCCCTCAGAATGGGCATAGCAGATGTACAGACTCAGGAAATCAGCACAGAGATGGTGGGAGCCTCTCATAATGGGCACAGCAGATGTACAGACCCAGGAACCCAGCACAGGGATAGTGGGAACCCCTCATAATGAGCATAGCAAGTGTACAGACCCTGGAACTCAGCACAGGGATGGTTGGAGCCTCTCATAATGGGCATAGTAGGTGTACAGACCCAGGAACTCGGCACAGGAATAGTGGGAACCCCTCATAATAGGCACAGCAGTTAAAAAGACCAGGAAACTCTGGGCAGGAATGGTGGAAACCCCTCAATATGGGCTCAGCAAGTGTACAAAGCCAGACCCCAGTGCAGAGATCTCACAAATAAATTCCTGGGAGGTGAAATAAATTGAAATATTAGTTGGGTGGACCTATATGGGTGGACCTTTAAATAAAGTTCAAATTCTGAGGAATGATGTTCCCATTGTCTTGTTCCTCTTCAGATTCTGGATCCCCCGTCTACTTTTATGAATTCCAGCACCGTCCATCCTTGTTTGAGCACAGTAGACCACAGTGGGTGAAGGCCGATCACGGTGATGATCTGGTGTTCGTGTTCGGAGGTCCTTTCCTGAGAGATGGCGCTTTCTATAAATCATGTATGCATGGCGGTGGGGCTGTTTGCTCGTATTTTGCAGAAAACAGAATTAATATGTTCCGTTTTAATTTCCAGACAATTTCCCAGAAGAGGAGAAGAAACTCAGCAAAACTGTCATGAGATACTGGGCCAACTTTGCTCGAACCGGGTAGGGCACAATGACTCCCCCCCCCCCCCAAATGTGATTGGCTCAGCTTTTCTAACATAGACAACTCTTTTCTCACCAAGACAGGAAGTCTCCTGTATGGGAAGACAGCAGTAAAATCCCAATGGAGATCTAATCTTTCTCTATTCCATCCAAAATTAAAACAAAAGTTTTGCACATGGGTGTGGGTTGGTTGGGACACATTCAGTTAAGTGGGTTGCATTGGCGGGTGGTACTGCCCACTGAACTTAACACGGGGATCATTTTTGCCACTCTGTGATGCAAAGTGTACACCTCTATCCACTGCCATTGCATGGTTTAACCATGTGTTTTTACCACCCCCTTAACTGCAAGTGTATATATAGTCTTACCTTGCCTGCGTCAACTTTAAAACATTTAATTTCTTCCCAGTACAATTTTTCCAATATTGGGCTGCCCAGCTATCTGGTTTTCAGGTGGCTACATTGCCTAGTAGGGTTTTATGAAAAGAATACATTGGGGTTAGGGCACACTTGATAGGCCAATTTGTTCCAAGGTGGGGGATCACATGACTTTGGATGATCTTATGCCGCGTACACACGGTCGTTTTTTGCGATGAAAAAAAAAACGACGTTTTCTGTGAAGTAAAAAACGACGTTTTTGAAACGTCACTTTTCAAAGACAATTTTGCATACACACCATCGTTTTTTCACAAAAAGCGAGGTTACGTTCACCACTCTTTTCCATTGAAGCTCGCTTCATAACTAGCTTCTGGGCATGCGCGGGTTGAAAAACGTCGTTTTGAACGACGTTTTTGCTACACACGGTGACTTTTTGTGAAACAAAAAACGACGTTTTGAAAAACGACACAAAAAATTCAAACATGTTGGAATTTTTTTTTGGTCGTTTTTTTGAAGACAAAAAACGACGTTTTGCCCACACACGATCAATTTAAATGACGTTTTAAAAAACGTCGTTTTTTTTCATCGCAAAAAACGACCGTGTGTACGCGGCATTAGTGCTCACTCCCTGGCCGGAAGTTCGGGGAAGTGGTGTAGAGGTAGCTGGAGGCTGCAGCTAAACAAAGATCCCATTATAGTATGTGCCTTGGGACATTTCTGGACATATCTGTCTAATGATAACTGGGTGGAGAGGGATGAATTATTGATGAAAAAAAGAGTCTTTAGTACTGTAAATGTTTGAAATTGCATTAAACATGATAAAACTTCAATGAGATTCAGCGATTGGGATTCCATCTACTTTAATAAAAATGTGAATTCTCCGCAGTGACCCGAATGGGCCTGGCCTGGTTCGGTGGCCGCAATACGACCAGGATGAAGACTATCTGCAAATTGATTTACAGCAGAAAGTGGCCCAGAGACTGAAAGATGGAAAATTCAACTTCTGGACCAAAGTTCTCCCCGAGAAGATCCGGAAGATGTCGGAGGAGGCCGAAGAGCACGTCGAGCTGTAGAGTCCTCTGGAGATCATGTGGAGGAGCGCTCAGGGTGCAGTCAGAGGTTTGCTGTGTGTGAAGAACAATAAAAGATGCAGAAAGTGTCAATTATTTATTTGTGATTCTTCTGTGTGATGTCCTGTGAAGGTAGAATGACCCATGTGGCCATAGTCATGGGGTACGGGTCAGGGCATCAGGCCAAGAAAGTACCTTCTGCCCCGACAGCAGCATTACAAAGTGCCCACACCTCTTGAGTCCTCCATGATCAACATGGCTACTGACTTGCACTGGGTTCATTGGCTAACTTAGGGCCATGGCTGGATTTAAGATCAAAGAGGAAGCGTTTAGGGGGGAATTGATGATGATATCAGAGGACACCTGACAATGATATGGGAAGACACCTGATGACGATATTGGATGATACATGATGATGATATTGGATGACATCTTGATGATGATATAGAATGACACCTGACAATGATATTGGATGACACCTGACAATGATATCAGATGACGCCTGATGATTAGATAGGATGACACCCGACAATGATATTGGATGACACCTGACAATGATATCAGATGACGCCTGATGATGAGATGAGATAGGATGACACCTGACAACGATACTGGATAACACCTGACTATGATATCAGAATCTGATATCATAGTCAAGTGTTATCCAGTATCATTGTCAGGTGTCATCCTATCTCATCTCATCATCAGGCGTCATCTGATATCATAGTCAGGTGTCATCCAATATCATTGTCAGGTGTCATCCTATCTCATCTCATCATCAGGCATCATTTGATAATCAGATGATGCCTGATGGTGAGATAGGATGACACCTGACAATGATATTGGATAACACCTGACTATGATATCAGATGACGCCTGATGATAAGATGAGATAGGATAACACCTGACTATGACATGGTATGACACCTAACAATGATATGGGATGAGACCTAAAAATGATACTAGATGACACATGACAATGATATGGGATGACACCCAACAATGATATCACATGACACATGACAATGATATTAGATGACACCTGACAATGATATCATATGACACCTGATGATGATATCAGATGACACCTGATGATAATATCAGATGACACCTAATGGTGATGGCAGATGACATCTGACAATGGTATTGGATGATACTTAAAAATGATATTGGATAATGCTTGATAATGATATTGGATGACACCTGATAATGATATGGGATGTAAGTGAAAAGAAAAAATTGCGCTACTAAATATAACTCGGTGAAAGAGCAGCCTGCATTAACGACAGAACAATATCTTAACAAAAACAACAAAAACAATAAATGCGGCGCTTAAAGAGAGATATTGTAAACCACTAATGAGTGGAAGAATATCCCATAACCTAAAATGAATGTGACAATCAAAAAAGGTGATAGGTGCAAAAAGGTGCAAATTAAGGTGATATAACAACAACCAGTTCTTTATATAGATCGTGAACATAGGAAATAAATTCCTTGTAAATTCATGTACTAAAGAAAAAGTCCAGAATTGCTTCCGTAATAAAAATAGTTGTATGGTGTCTTAAATGATCCAATATGGATAGTGAGTCTTTACTTCACATTCGGGGATAGAAGAAAAAACATCCACAATGTACTCCTGTGCACTCAAGTAGATTGAATAATCTTACCAGATTCGGTGGAGACATACTGACCAATGGTAGCATGTCAATAGGGCAGGTAATGGATCCTCAGCCTGGTTAGGTTCATAGAAGAAACATCCAACGGCACCGAAGGGAATCCAAAAGATCTTATTCATGTATCCAAACGTCCAAGATAGCAAGCAGATTTCTCATAGACTTGGAATCTCATGGAGGCACATGTAAAAAATTGAAGGAGGCTCACATAGCATAGTTAAACCCAATAACAGGGAAGAGCTATTTTAATGGTAAAAATAGTAGGTATACAATACCATGCAAGTATAAAAAATAAATTAAAAATTAAAAAAACGTTCAAGGTACAAGCCAGGTGAAGGAACAAGTACAAGTGATCACATGGAATAAAGCGTGGTGAATAGATATGCGGTTGCAGGCTATGTACCCTACATGTTTCGAGTTAACACTCTTCAACTGGGGGATAAACCTGCTGATTCCCACCACGCTAATATATACTGAACTTTAATCAGCCTGTTAAGAACTATGATTCCAAACAGCTGGTACGTTCAAGGAAGGACATTCGTTGCATACAGTTAGTAGGCTAACAAACGCCTCTATTACATTGGTCAAACCTGAAAAGGACGGACTTCCCTGTTCTCTTATCAGGCATTGTTCCAAAGAGGTGTCAATCAAAATGTGCCTAAATATCGTCACCGCGTACACCCACGGCAGCGTCAAGGCATTGTAGGACATCCCATATTGCGCTCCATAACAGCATCGCATACCGGAAGGTGGTGCGGACGTTGCATATACGCCGCGTCATCACGCACACCAACTGCAACGTCATTGCGCCGTGGGATCATCACATGCACAACACACAGACGGAGCACGCGCAGACAACGGGACATATGCACGTCATCTCTAAAGCGCCCGCTGGTGTCATCACGCAGGCGCCACCATGCGTTCCACACAGTAAACCACCAGTATTGTCCATTGATTGGACGAAGTGGGGAACAGGTAGCCAACGAGAGACGGCCATAGCAGGGAAGCCATAGATACGTCTACAAAATATGTAGATAATAAAAAACAAAGGATGAACATAAAAGCCATAAAAATTGTAACTAATGAGCACATATACGCCCCACATATCTATCATCACCATAACGAAGGGGATGACCCCTTACAATGATATTGGATAACACCTGCTGATGATATGGGATGACACCTGACAATGATATCAGATTACAATTGTCAGATTACAATCTGCGGCGCTACACCGATTTCAAAAAGTAGTTCCTGTACTTTTTGCGATTTCAGGCTGCGATTTACATTGACATCTGTGCAGAAACCTGCACGTCTAACAAATCGCGGCCGAAATCGGGACTGCAAGCGGGAGTGAAATTGTGCGAGTTCAGCTGAACTCGCACCCTTACTGCTTCACTCCCGCAGCCCAGTGTGAACCAGGGCTAAATGTCAGAATTCTGAGATTTAATGTCAGAATTCTGAGATTCAAAGTCAGAATTCTGAGATTCAAAGTCAGAATTCTGAGATTTAATCTCAGAATTCTGACTTTGAAACTCAGAATTCTGACTTTGAATCTCAGAATTCTGACTTTGAATCTCAGAATTCTGACTTTGAATCTCAGAATTCTGACTTTGAAACTCAGAATTCTGACTTTGAAACTCAGAATTCTGACTTTGAAACTCAGAATTCTGACTTTTAATCTCAGAATTCTGACTTTAAAACTCTGAATTTTGTATTTTTTTATGATGATGGCCCCAGGGCTCTTCCATAATTCTTTGCAAAGTGAAATTTTACCTCATTCACTAAGATACGATCTGGGGAAAAAAATCTCTTGCAAGGTGCCATTTTTTTTTTATAGTAAATTAACCCCAGTGACCTTGGGACAAATAGAGAGAGAGAGAGAGAGAATTCTCCGGGGGTGGGGGGGGGGGGGGGGGGGGGGGCGAAGACAGCAATAAAAAAAGGGACATTCTGTGCCTTTGTAACAATTCTCAGTGTCAGAGGCTGTGAATTTTGCATCATGGTTCTGTTCCGCTCTTCCCGAATGTTTCAAATCTTCAATAAAAATGTATTAAAATAAAAAAACGGCGAGGGGGGGGGGGGTTCTAATCTTTGCCAATGCTATACAACACAAAATACATATTTATTTTACACAAATTCTTCTTGTGGCAAAGCAATAGGCCAGTTTACTTCAGGCTTTGCAATGGTTTGTCGCGTGAGAAGGAATAAGGAAGTGAGGACTTTATTTGTGAAATCAGATTTCCTTCCTCAATCTGGAGGAACCTTCCAGGGATCTGTTTTGAGGTCACGGAGAAGAATGGAGAGCATTCGGTTTTATATTTGTCTGTTCTTCTTTCAGGGACACCCCCCCCTCTTCCCAAAAATCAGCTTGTGCTGTAACGAATCACAGCACAGTGATTGGCAGTGCCGATCCTGACCTCCCTGGGGCCCTAAGCAAAACAGTGACATGTCTCACATTAGAGATTAAAGTTGAGAACCAGGGGGAGGGGGTGCTGACTTCTTACCTCTTCTCCCATGCAGCCAGCGAGTTGAGAAGCGGGGTGAGTGGCCGCGAAAATTACTTCTCACCAGACGGGGCCTCTAGTAATTTGGGGGGCCCTCCGCAGCTTTGCGGGGCCCTAAGCGGCTTGCATAGTGAGCCTTATAGGGCAGATCGGCCCTGGTGATTGGACACAAGAGGCATAGGGTAATGGGTAATGGGTAACTACGTGTCCCCGGATTGCCCGCATTTTGCAGGTCTGTCCCAGGACAATACAGTGTCCCAGAATGAAACTGACTCAGCTACCCCCCCCCCCCCCCGGCCCAATCTGATGCCCCCAAAAAAGGCCACCACATCACTGCTTTATTAACTGACAGTACTTGTCCTGGCCAGGAATGCCTGGAGGATGGCCACCACGCCAGGAGGCAGTGCAGAAGCAGGGCAGCTAAAATCTCTGGATTTTCACATCAAAAGCATGTCGGTTTAAGACATAGCAGGAACAGATGTAAAAAAAAACACAGATTTTTACATACTGTCCCTGGTTTTATTGAGCCTGGCAACCCTGATGGGGCCCCCTAGTGGCATGGGGCTCTCGGGCAGTGCCCGAAAGTCCCAATGGTCAGTCCGCCCCTGATCCTTCTCCACTACAATCTAAAAATAATTTCAAAAAAGTGTTACTAGTTATACTACTATACTTAGTTATAGCTATAACAAATAAAAAATAAAAAAAATAAAATAAAAAATAAAATGTCTGTGCATACAATTTAAAGCTGTCTGTGACTCCATTGCACATTTCTTCTCACTTCCTGTCCCTGTGACAGCTTGTGTGTCAGGATATTTTAAGATTGTCCCTGGCCAAGTGAGGGGAAATTTCTCCCACAATGACTGATGGACGGGAAATCAGCTGAATGCAGAACAACCTAAAGTAGTTTCTCAATGGAGGCGGAGTTTCACATATCAGGATAAAGAGACTGAGAACACAGAGGCTGAAATGACACATCTCCCTCTTCAATACTTCTCCAAATACCAAGCGTAAGTATTTATTTCACTTATTTATAGGCGGATTCTGTATTATTTATGGGGCACATAGTAACGTTCACATCAGCCTCTGGAGCACAGGAGCTTACACTCTAAAATCTACTCCATACCCACATTTTATTATTATATATTTATATACAGTAGGTCGGACATATACTGCAGTGCTGTACACTGAGCCAATCACACCAGAGGAGCTTACACTCTAATGCCCCTCCACAGTCACACACATTTATATAGCGCTGACATATACCGCAGTGCCGTACAGAGAACAAAGCCATTCACATCAGTCTTTGCACCACAGGAGTTTACACCCTAAAGTTTTTGCTTTAGCTATACTTTAATGAATACAGCCTGGTCACTGATAGTCAGCTTCCAGCCTTGTACTGACTTAAAGCGAAGCTTCACCCAAAAGGGTAAGTCCTGTTCATTTATGCCCCCACTACCACATTTGGCACTCTTTGGGGGGGAGCGGGTACCTGTCAAAACCAGAGCCGGAAATACACCCCCTCCTTCCCCCGCAGTCTTCTGGAAAACCTCACACGCGCAGTAGGAAACCAACTGTGTAGCCGCAAGGTTTCACTTCCTGTTTTCCTACCTGCTATGCTGATTAAAGAATGGGCTCAGGTAAGGCCATTGCTGGATCCCTGAACAGGTAAGTGTCCTTATATTAAAGGTCAGCAGCTACATTTTAAATATATAGATATAAATATTTATATACAGTATACAAACTGATCTTTAGCTATTGAACTTAGTAAACAAAAAATATTATTTTACAGCAAATCAATAAAAGGTAGAACATTAAATATGGCAAAAGGTGCCTAGAGCCCCACCTACTGGTTTAATCTGAAAAGACAAAATGATCCCACCTTTATTTAACCCTTTAAATTTTATATAAATAATACTATAACTTCCCTTCTAGCATGTAGAGCCAAGGATTGTAGGAATACAGGGAATTCAATTGTAAAAGTGATTTGAAATGTTAGAATATTTAACCATGTTTAGAAAAAATAGGAATGGAATTCCAAACTCTACCCTGCCCTTGTCCTTGCAGAAGATGGAGGTGTTGGATCACGTGCTCAGCATTGCGGAAACCATCTATGAACTGGTTGATCAAGCCAAGACCAATGTAAAGAAATGCCGCTTTCTGGAGAGGAAAATTCGAGTCTTACTGCTGACCACTGATACTCTCTGGACTCAAGATGACATGTCTGTTACCCTACAGATCGTAGTGCAGGAACTCGATAAGGCCCTCAAGAATGCCAAGAGTTGGGTCTTTAAATATTCCAAAATTTCTCGGATGAATCAAATACTTAAAGCCAAGGGCATCACGGAAAAATTCGCCGAGATCACCGAACAGCTCAAAAATGCCGCCGAACACATTTCTCTGTTACTGGCTATCGAACAAAGAGACAAATTCCAGAAAATCTATAACAAGAGTTCTTGGACGACGGAGAGTACAAAGGACATGGAGAAAGATGGGAGGAAGCTCCTTCAGTTACTCTGCAGTAAGTATGAGAATGTGAGTTCTCATTCAGAGACTGAATGAGAATAACCAGTACCATGGCAGACCATGTGACCACCCTAGAGCCCCGGAGTACAGGGGACCGGGGTAGTGTGGCTGCATAATGGACTTACCTGGGAAATTAGTGGGCCTGAGAACTGGGGTGGGCCAAAATAATAAATTGTACCTTTACAACCCTTTTAATAATTTTTTCTAAAACCTCAATCAAGAAAAATCCTGCATTATGGCCATTAGATGGCGCCTACGATCATAGGAACTATTTGTATTGCTCAAAATATGTTGATTTTTTTCTTTATTTTTTCATTATATCGGGCCAGTATTCCTTTGATAGTTAAAAATAAATAAATCAGGAAACCTCCATTAACATTTACCAACAAATGAAAGCCCAATACGTCCTCAAAAAAATGTGGTATCATTCACCTAGAATAGATAAACTAAGCAGTTGTGATGAAATGTACAGATTTACTAGCACATGTCAAAGTTGTAAAACTGTATTCAGGCATGGAGGTTTGTTTTGCCTTCATCATGAAGGGGCTAAAAAGACAATATAAAAATTCACAAACCAAAAGTTGACCAGATGGCCCTGGTGACTGCTGGGAGAATGATAAATCTGCCTCCAGTAAAGCAACCCAGAGGAACCAAACAGATTTGAATCGGTTTCTGATTGGTTGATTGAATTTTGCCTGTCATTGCTGTGCTGCAGTTTGCCGTAATGCCAATAATCTATCATCATTTTATCTTTTTCTTTCCTGCAGATCAAGAGATCCATATGGTGAACAGATTGGACAAGGTATCGGCTGGGATAAAAGATATTCATCATTTTATGCACAAAATGGCACATCCGAGTAAGTACTCACAAGACATCACATTTCCTTCTAGGACCCCCCTATCTGGATGTGTCAGCACAATATTCACATGTATTGTGAATTGTCTGTTGGGAAAATGATGGCCATCTCTTCTCTTTTTTATTTTACTGTTGCCTCAGGCGCCCGAGCCAAGTCAGCCACGCTACCACCTCCTCCATCTCTTCTCTGTGATCTGCATTTACACTGGAAATAGTCATTGCCAACTTTGGCAGCCTTGGATATAATAAACGGGGGATAATCCCTTCAGGGAAACTGTAATGTACATATAGTGGAGCCGCTTCAAGTCTGTACAAGATATGGGCTGGGTTTGTCCCTAGGCCGTATAAGGCCGAAGCCAAGGGGGCCATGGCCACTGAGTAAGCATTTTGAAGTGGTCTGGATCGTGAAGGGCTAACTGGAATCCAGTACATTCTGCCCTGTGCTGGTGGATAGGCATTGGATACAGGTTGAACGTGGGTTTAACCAGAACCCAGCCCATTTGCCGTTCATGGCTCGGGTGATCTTTTTGACACAATTCATACAGTGCCTTCAAAATGTATTCATACCCCTTGAAATTTTCCAAATTTCTTCATGTTACAACCAAAAATGTATTTTATTGGGATTTTATGTGATAAACCAACGCAAAGTGGCACATAATTGTGAAGTGGAAGGAAAATGATAAATGTTTTTCAATTTTTTTTACAAATAAATATGTGAAAAGTGTGGGGGGTACATTTGTATTGCGCCCCCCGGAGTCAATACTTTGTAGAACCAAATTTCGCTGCAATTACAGCTACAAGTCTTTTTGGGGATGTCTCTACCATCTTTGCACATCTAGAGAGGGACATTTCTGCCCATTCTTTGCAAAATATCTCAAACTCTGTCAGATTGGATGGAGAGCGTCTGTGAACAGCAATTTTCAAGTCTTGCCGCAGATTTTCAATTGGATTTAGGTCTGGACTTTGACTGGGCCATTCTAACACATAAATGTGTTTTGATCTAAACCATTCCATTGTATCTCTGGCTGTATTTTTAGGGTCGTTGTCCTGCTGGAAGGTGAATTTCCACCCCGGTCTGAAGTCTTTTGCAGACTCTAAGACCCCTTTCACAGTGAGGGCATTTTGCAGGCGCTATAGTGTTAAAAATATCGCCTGCCGTCTTCCCTAAAACAGCTACTCTATTGTCTCCAGTGTGAAAGCCTGCACACTGGAGCGGTGTGTGCTGGCAGGGCATCAGGAAAAGTCCTGCCAGCACCTTCTTTGGAGCGCATTAGCAGCGGTAAACTCACTGCAGCTAATGCGCTCCTGCCCATTGAAATCAATGGGCAGCGCTGCCGTACCACCGGCAATACGCCGCTGTAGCGGTGCATTGCGGGCTTTATTAACTCTTTCTCGGGCGCTAGCAGAGGTTAAAAGCGCCCGCTAGCAGCTAAAATGTACTAAAAATCCGACGGTAAAATAGTAGCGCTTTATCGCTATTTTACCGCCGACGCTATGGGCGTCTGCAGCGTGAAAGGGGTCTTACAGTGAGCAATGGCAAAAAACAAAAAAAAACAGCATTTTTGCTTGCACATGATTGGATGATGGAAGTCAGCAGAGCTTCTGCTCATTTACTAAGCTCTGGAGCAACTGCACTTTAAAAAGTGCACAGTCTTTTTGCCTTTAGTAAATCAACCCCAATGGCATAGCCTCCTGCCAGGGAGATCTGTTATAGATATCTGGAAAGACATCTGCTTACTGTTATGCACAGTTTTTTTTTTATGTTATCAGGTACTGCAGCTTTTCTTGCATTGACAATAAAAAAAACTCTTACATCCTGAGTAGAAACCTCAAAAGGCATGTTTCTGGAAGATATAGCCAGCTTAGTAATTGCATTGAGTGCTCAAAATGGACATACAACATATTTAGATTGTGAGCTCACAGGAGAGAAACAAAGAGGCCTCCATTCAGTGTTGGTGACCCACAACTTAAAAAAAAAATGTACAGGGGCTAAAGGGATTCATTCCCACACAAGCTGTCCCATTGGAGTGTTCCTTAGTAGTTTGACCACCACCCAAAAATTAAGGAATTTTTATTTTGTATTTCCAGATCAGCAGCCAAGCAGGTTGAACATCCGCAAAATTCGGATGACAGAGCTGAAAAGAGGAGACCTGATGATGGACAGACCAACCCACCATCTGTACCGGGGAGAGTTCTACCGCAGTCCTGTGGCCATCAAACAATTTAAAGGTCAAAGTGTACAAGATGAAAAGTAAGTCTCTGCAACAAACGGGCCCCCTGGAGCAGAGATCCGGGGGAGGGGGTGCTGCCGCCTCAAATTGAGAAGCGGGGGGGCTACCGCAAATTGGGAAGCAATTGAGAAAATTGAGAAGAGGGGAGCGTGAATTAAGAAGCAGGGGGTTGCCCTGGGGACCTCTGGGCCCCTTCTAAAAAAAAAGAAATAAAAAATATGTAAAAAAAAATTGAAAAAAGGGGGATAGCCATCCGGGGCCCTGGGGAGCTCTGGGCTCTTTAATAAAAAAATATATATATATGTAATATAATCTATTTTTTTTATACAAAACAAAGGGGGGTTGCAACCCGGGGCCCTAGGGACCTCCTTACAAAAAACAAAACAATAAAAAAAAAGAAAGGGGGTTGCCATCCGGGCCCCCTACAGGTGTACTGCCTGTACCCCCCTAATGCTGCACCCTGGGAACAAATACGGTATATTCCCTGGTGTCATCTATTGTAACAAGGTAAGACATTTTTCTGTTTTCTAGACTCACATGGAAAATGTTTTATTCTGAAAGTAAATATTTGAAGAAATTTCAGTATTTGAATGTTATACGGCTCGTCGGAGTCTGCATCGATAAATCTGGTAAGGAAAACAATTTTTTGTTGTATTCTAGACTCTGAAGATCTCTGTCCCACTTCTGCATCCTTCCTCTGTCTGGGGCTCTGCAGCTCTCATTCTCTCTCCTGTCCTCCTCCTCCTCTGTCCTCCTATGTCCTATGTACTGGTCTCTTACTCTGATCCTTTTTCCTCCTCTGTCCTAGGCTATCTTCAGATCTCTGTCTTGATCTTCTGTCCTCATCCTCTCTCCTACTCTGTCTTATGCCGCATAAACCGCATCGGAAATTCCGACAAATATAGTTCGATGTGAGCTTTTGGTCGGAAATTCCGACCGTGTGTAGGCTCCATCGGACTTTTTCTGTCGTCCCCATCCTCCTCTGTTTGGGGTTCCAGAACAGCTCTCATGTTCTTCTCTTTTGTCTCTATTCCCATCTTCATTTTCTCATTATCACTTTGTCCTGGTCTCTTGTCTCTGTTCCATCCTCATCCTCTTCTCTTCTCTCCTCCTCTGATTAAGGCCCAGAAACCACCTACTCTCTGGTTATGGAGTTATGCGAGAAAGGGACACTACAAGAACTGCTACAGACAGAGCCAGACTTGCCTTGGGGACGGAGAGCTCTTATGGCTCTAGACGTGGCCAAAGCTGTGTACAGGTATGATATCTCATGTCTAAGAACATTAATTGGTGAGCCACAAGTGCAAAGGTTGGTTGGGAAGAATCCAATAAACAAAAGTCCTAATTATAAGTAGCACTACCCCCGAAGGAGCTGCTGGTTTAATTTTGGGCCTGGACTCTGCCTCACAACCCCTGAAGTTTGGCTTGATCCCCACCTTGGCACAAATGGACAATAATGTGATTGTGGACCCTGAATGGCTATAGGTGTCCACAATGATACACAACTGCTACGGACAGAGTCCCACCCAAGATATGGACTAACCAGTGATAAGGTGTTTGTAAGGGTTTAAGATTTTAAAGCTAGAGACCTTTCTTAAAGGAACACTAAAGGTTAATTTTTTATTAGATCAATTAATTGCTGTAAGCTAGAGCATTTAAATATCACTTACCTCGTTTTTCCTTTTGACCTCCAAAATACAGTAATCCAGGTTTGAAAATGCCATTTCCTGTCTCTCCTCTTCTTGCTTTCCACCAGCATCTAAGCTGTTTTGCATGGTGGAAAGCAGAATGTGCTCACCCCCTCCCTATGACTACAGCACTGCGTGAAGATGCTCTCTTATCTCTCACAGGCATGGAGGCTAAGCCTAATGGGAACTGTAGTTCCCATTAGGCTGTGATGTAGCAAGAATGAATGCGCACCGCAAACCAGGAAGTCAGTGAGAACAACGATTCAGGAGTGACGAAGGTGAATAAAACAGCTCGATTTCAACAGATATCAAACTAGTTATAATGCAAACATTACTTTTTACTTTATCAGCTACTGTCAGACTTTAATTTAAGAGGAAAATATTTTTGTCTTTACAACCCCTTTAACTGTTACATATGGTTGTAAGGGGTTAGGAGTTTCAGAGGCAGTGTTATTTCACTCATTTTAGTAGAATTCTAAAAATCCTTACATACATAATTTCTTGTATTTTTTATCTCTGAACAAAAGATTATACATGCAAAACATTCCTTACTAAGGGCCCTTTCACACGTACGGACAAACGGTCCATTTTTTACAAGTCCGTCTGCAAAGATCCGTTTTTTCGGACGGAAGAAAACCCTATTTTTCTTCCGTCTGGTGGATCGGATCGGATTAGGGTTGTCCCGATACCACTTTTTTAGGACCGAGTACAAGTACCGATACTTTTTTTCAAGTAGTCGCCGATACCGAATACTGATACTTTTTTTAAATGTGTCCCCAAATGCAGCCATGTCCCCCCACATATGCAGCCATGTCCCCCCATAAATGCAGCCATGTCCCCCACATATGCAGCCATGTCCCCCCAGCCATGCCCCCCACATATGCAGCTATTTCCCCCACATATGCAGCCATGTCCCCCACATATGCAGCCATTTCCCCCCAGCCATGTCCCCCACATATGCAGCCATGTCCCCCCACATATGCAGCCATGTCCCTCCAGCCATGTCCCCCACATATGCAGCCATTTCCCCCCAGCCATGTCCCCCACATATGCAGCCATGTCCCTCCAGCCATGTCCCCCACCTATGCAACCATGCCCCTCCAGCCATGTCCCTCACATATGCAGCCATTTCCCCCCAGCCATGTCCCCCACATATGCAGCCATGTCCCTCCAGCCATGTCCCTCTAGCCATCTCCCCCATACCTAGCCGCCGACACCGCACGGAGAACATCACAGCATTCATTTGAATAGCTGTTTTGCCCGCGTGTATAGACACTCCCCCTTGCTTGGGACTGGACAGATCACGATCACCCATCCAATCCTGAGCAAGGGGGAGTGTCTATACGCAGCGGGAACACTACAGCTATTCAAATGAAAGCTGTGATGTTCCCGCACGCTGTTTAACCCATGCGGCGGCAGCTTTCGATGCGGCGGCGGTGGGGGGGGGGGGGGGAGTATTCTATTTAGGTATCGGGGGTATTTGCGGGAGTACAAGTACTCCCGCAAATACTCGGTATCGGTCCCGATACCGATACTGGTATCGGTATCGGGACAACCCTAGATCGGATGAATACGGACAGGCGGTCTGTATTCATCCGATTCCCCATAGGGTAGAGCGGAGGAAAGACAGGGCGGTCTCTGCACAGTGTGCGGTGACCACCCTGTCCGCCGACAGCTCAGCGGGGATTTACGGATGATCCCCGCTGAGCCAACGGACACACACGGGGCAAACCAAAAACGGATCCGCTCCATGTGAAAGAGCCCTAATTGTTAGAAATGTATCATTCCTTTTTGTTATTGTTCTCACAGGTGTTGCTTTTCTATAGTCTATTACATGTGAGACATTCCTTATTAATTGCTAGAACTGTATTATATTTTTTATCTATATTTTCCCTATCTTGTACCAGGAATGTTTCCTCCTTGTTGTTTTTCACTTACTAAGCCTTTTTAATGAATAAGAAGTCTGTTTTTAACGAGTAAGCCATAATAACTTATCTTTACAGAACACGTAGTATTTGTATGAACCAATCACATATTGCCAACATAATAATTCTTTATTTCTTACCCAAATTAATGTATTTTGTCCCCTCCCCTTTTTGTAATGCATATAATTTTTTAAATATTATCAGTAAAGTCAGAGAATGATTTCAGATACACCGTGTTCCTGTCTTTACTATTCCTGTACTGAAATCCCTCTCAACGGGGGCCACCCGAACAAACACACTGGGACTGCCTAAAGTCAATCAGCGCCAGCCTGCACCCCTACACCCCTAGGGGCGCATAAAACAATGGTTATGCAAAGAACATTAATTACATACAGCTCTCTGTAAAATCAATGGAATACAGCTGGTTCCGAATATCCCTGCAACCAGACCCAAATACCTTGATCCGAGCGACTGGTGGAGGAATCTCTCAATGCAATGACGTCAGCACTGGGACACCTCTCCACCAGATCTCGCACAAACAGCAAAAATCGCAATGTGATGCGAGCAGTTATAATAAACTCAAATACTCCCAACTGTATGGCTCCCTCTAGTGGACAATTCAACTGGTGCATGTCCTGCAGTAACAACTTCAGGAAATAGAGAAAACGAGTGGCTGTTCCTTTGAGAGTCAGTTAATCTTCTGCTAGCTCCATTGGTGCCTTTATTTATTTCTATTCCAATAAACAGGTTGGAAGGAAAAGGGAAAACACTTGATGCACACAATGTAGTGGTAAAACTGAGTGCTAATTCTCCCAAGGCGTCGTATCGCTCTCAGGAGGCAGTGTGTCCCTGCAGACACCAGCAAGCACAAGTGAAACCTATGAAAGTCACACTCCTGCTAGGGTGACCACGTGTCCCTGATTGCCCGGGACAGTCCCGCATTTTGCAGGTCTGTCCCGGGCACCTTCATTCCAGGACAATACAGTGTCCCGGAATGAAACTGACACAGCTTCCCCCCAGGGCCAATCTGATGCCCCCAAAAATGGCCACCACATCACTGCTTTACTCATTGACAGTACTTGTCCTGTCCAGGAAATGATAAATCCCGCCTCTTGTGTCCAATCACTGTGCTGTGATTCGTTACAGCACAAGTTGATTTTTGGGAAACGTGGCTGTCCCTGAATGGCGGTTTGGATATGTGGTCACCCTAACTCCTGCGAGCCAGTTATCTATGTTGATGGGCAAGTGCCCGCTCACCAAACATGGCCTCGTTTCGCTGGTTTTCCTCAGTCTGGAACCTTCCTTCAGTGATCAGTCTCTCTCTAACGTGGGCCCCTTGTCTTCCGCATGGCCGCTACCTGGGTACCCGTGGAAAAGGCAACTCCGGATGCTAGGAGTTTCAGACTGTCCCTCTTTGGTTCTATCAGCGAAATTGTCCGCAAGGATCCCTTTCCGGCTAGGCGATCCGCTCTCTTGAACTGTAGGCCCAGGCTTCTCAGGCCTAGGCGCACTTACAGCAGGCCTCAACGCGGGCCTACGGTTGGCTGGAAGGTAGGATCCCGAAAGACTGTGCTGAGTTTGCGCTTGTCTTAAATAAGTCCTTCCATCTGGCTGTGCGTGGCGCATTGCACTTTGGTAATACAGTGGCTTTGTGGGTAATGTAGTCTCAATTCTGTCCACATCAATATGGTCTCTGTCTCTGATACTACAATGTCCATAATGCCGTATCCATGAATAACCGAACCAAACAAGATTTAATAGTCTAGCATAAAACAGACACCAGAGGGAGCCACATTTCTAATTAACACAAATTGCAGTCTATTAAGATGCATGCAATGGTAACACCTTGCTACATATACAACCTATCTACATAGGCATCTGCAGAACTTTTTTCAGGGGGGAGGGGGTGGCATTATTTTAAGGTCACACATGCAATATAAAAAGATGTACATTCGCTAGTCTATATGTATATGGGCATGGACTGGTGTTACCCCTGGCCTGAGCAATTTCAAATACAAAGTGACGCTGAATTATCTCTTATATAATATATCTTTCCAAATTCTGTTCTTGCAAAAGGACTGTTTACTGCCGCCACACCATGCTGCGTCTCCCCGCAGGTTTACAGTACTGTGGTTTTGTTATATTACTTGTTGAAGCACGCCTTCGATCTGAATCTCCCATGGATTGTCCATTGACCTGTAGTGTGGGATAACTCTGACCCAAAATCTTTAATTGCAGTTTTCTCTTCTTATGAAGGTTACATCAGACTGAAGCCAAGCCCACAGTACATGGATGTTTAAGCAGCTCCAAGTTTTTGGTGGATGGGACATTCTGTGTGAAGGTAACAAATATATACTGATCGACACCTGGGAGCCTACTATTGGGCATCCACTAGGCTTCTCTGTATGTAATATACCGTGCTGGCATTTTTAGACCCCTTATGCTTTCCCTGTATCCATCAGATACAGAGTTGTGGGTAGGTGCAGTGACAGAAAATACTCAGGCTGGGTTCACATATAGGCGGGTGCAGTTTCGGTCCAGTGCAGTTTCCAGCGGTTCAGGTGCAATTCAGGTGTGAATTTGACTCTGAAATCGCACCTAAACCTGACTGAAAAATGCACAGGACCCTTTTTTTAATTGTATGTGAACCGGCTCCATTGAAAGCTGGCCTGGTTTAAATTTTATGCAAATTGGTTCAAAATGTATCCGATTTGCATATATGTGAACCGAGCCTCAGAGTCCAGGGGCAGAGTGACAGGTTCGGCAATACACAACAAGACTGACGGAAAGGAAACACTCACAAGATGTAACAGCGATGTGTTAGTAGCAGAAGGGTCTCAGGTGTGCCAACAGCTTCTGTCTCGAGGAGCGAAATGTGGCCTGGGCCATGCATACCCAAGTGGGGAGGCTTCCAGGTAGGATGCCATGTCCATGCATTTTCGCTACCCTTCTAGAACCTTTCCCTGACACTAAGCACTGTCCCCGACAGACCTGTTCCTACCCTAGTCACTCGCAAAAAGCGCACCAAACCCAGGAGCAAGGGTCTTAAATAGACTCTGCCTGACCCAAGATGGCTGCAAAAGGGACATGGGGTGCCAGAATCCAATCGGATAGCTGCCTGCCTGTGATTGAAGAACCTATAGAGGAACTAAGTTCCTCTGGACTTCTTCCTTCACCTGCATTGCCACTACAGATGAGTGTCATCTGCAGTGGAGAAAATAGACTGCACATGTCTACAGACTGAGGGGCAGAGAGTCCCTGGTCTGAGCTAAATCAGCTAAGAATACCAGCACACTGAACATGAGAACCCAGAAAGGCTCTCAGCCAAATGTGTGACCGAGGGACCCCTAACTTTGTGTAGTTGTTGTATAAACCTCCTCCAACTGTCCTGGATCCCAAAGGACTCTCCCAAGATTTGAACAAAGTCCTGGGACCCAGAACATGTTTCAGGGTCCTGTACTAGAAAGCAAGTTACTCCAAAAAGTTCTCTTCTGCAAAAGAAGGTGTGAGGGGGCTAGGTTATAGGGGTCTTTTTTATTTATGTCACAAGCATTCGCACATCCATCATGAACTCTTATTGTGTTTTGTCTAATATTTGTATTTCCTATGATCATCAGCTCTATCTAGTGGCCATAGTTCAGTATTTTCCTGAAATGCCTCAATTAGGAAATACTGCATTATGGCCATTAGATGACGCAGATGATCATAAGAGACAAACATATTAGGCAAAATTTGGGGATTTTATTATCATGACAGCTGGCTGACACATTTCTTTTTGTTATTTTTATAAAAAGACCCCCAAATGTATCTAAACCAAACGACAAAAACAATTTCAGCTTGCCAATCCTTAGATGTGGTGGCCGCATTTGTTTTGTTTTTGGGGGCTTTTTTAAATTATTTTACACCTGAAGATTCTGCCATTAACACACTTGCTATCCTAGGGTGAAAACGCTCACTAATTTCACTGTATCTATGGAGGAACAGAGTTTTCACCCTATTAAAAGACTTCAGAACACTCCCCCTCTTATCCTCCATCACGCAAAGTGGGTGTAGTTTCCAGCTGATAATGTTGTTTGAGATTTAAGTTCTGTGCAGAAGAATGTAGAAAGACACCAGATTTCTGTGTAAAACCCATCAGAGGTTGTTGTAGGTTTACCATGCAGCTGGCAGCACCAGGAATAGTGGACAGGAATATTGTGTACATGCTCTGAAGGGTCAGTCCACCTAACATTGACATTTTGCCTCGAGAGTCGAATATTGGATGAATTTTTTCCACTTTATAGTTTGCGGTGTGGTGTAGGGTTATCAGTGTCACACACATGGGATGGTTTCTCTCAGAGATGACTCGCTTGTCCAGCAGAAGAACGGAAGACGCAGCTCCTGTTAGATGAGGATTTCCTGTTTTCCTAGCAGTGAGTCTAATGTTTTTGTCCACATGTTGGAGCCAGTAAGCAAGCAGGGAACTTTACAAGTGAGATTTCTCTTTTAGGTTACCCAGTTCATCTACAAGTTCTAGAGTCTCCTTCATTGTGCTAAATTCTCTATTACAGGAAACGAGAACATTCTAATAGCTTGTTCCCTTCATTCCTGCCAAGACCCCCTGCTCTCTAGTTCCCCCGTCACCTCCTCCCATGCTTGCCTCTAGGACTTTTCCAGAGCCTCTCCCATCCTCTGGAACTTTCTACCCCAATCTGTCTATCTTCTACTCTGCTTTCTCTTAGACAATCCCTGAAAACTCTTCTCTTCAGAAAAGCCTATCCGGCCCCCACCTAACAACTGTACATCCCCCACAGTTATTACCAGGGCCGATCCTAGGGTCACAGGCGCCTGGGTGCAGGAATATTTCTGGCGCCCCAACATGGGCGTGGTCATTTTAATAACTCCTCCCCTTTACAAATGTTTCTATGGCAACGACTCAACCACAGAAATGCTCCCCCACACAGTCTTCATTACCCTGGGTTCCTTACATGATCTCTAAACAATAAACAAAATACAGGGAGAGAAGCAGAGTACTTTATTGGGACCTGGAGCGGGGGCCTCTGTGATGGACATAGAGAGGGCTTCTGTTAGAAAGACCCCCAGACATACTACAGACATGATACAGGAGATGATCAGAGGCTGCAGACAAAATACAGGAAATGGTCAGAGACTGCAGACATGATACAGGAAACGGTCAGAGACTGCATACCTGGTACAGAAGATGATCAGAGACTGCAGACATGATATAGGAGATGGTCAGAGATTGCAGACATGATATAGGAGATGATTAGAGACTGCAGACATAGTACAGGAGATGATTAGAGACTGCAGACATAGTACAGGAGTTGGTCAGAGACTGCGGACATGATATAGGAGATGGTCAGAGACTGCGGACATAGTACAGGAGATGGTCAGTGACTGCAGACAATAGTACAGAAGATGGTCCATTAGACCCCTTTCACACTGGAGGGGTTTTGCAGGAGCTTTAGTGTTAAAAATAGAGCCTGAAAAAAGCCTCATTTGCAATCCCAGTGTGAGAGCCCGGGTGCTTTCACACTGGAGCAGTGCACTGGCAGAACATCCAAAAAATTTCCTAAAAATTTCCTGCAAGTAGCTTCTTTGAGGCACTTTAGTGTTTGTATACACATCGGCCCCCCCATCTCTGCAGGCGCCTGGGTGCGAGGGCCACATGAAATGGCCTGGAGGGCCAGATTTGGCCTGCGGGCCTTGTGTTTGACACCTGTGCTTTAGGTCCTATGGGCTGCAAACCACAATATTAATAATGCTTTTGATGAATTTAGCTCGCCAACTTTGAGCTCACCAAGAAAGAATATTCCATGGGTAAACCCTCTAATGTGGAAAGAAGAAGAAGGTTCAGAGAGCTGGAATACGTAGCCCCCGAGACGTTGCAGGATATAAGCGTGTATGACCGGTGCAGTGAAATTTACAGGTGAGGAATTTTCACTTTTTGATAATTTTGACACACACTACAGCAGAAACTAGGGTTGTCCCGATACCAAGCATTTCCCCGAGTACTTGTACTCAGGGAAAATGCTCCGATACTTCACCCGATACCTGACTGTCCCTGTATTCTCCTCCAGTTCCCCCATCCGTGATGCTCTCCCCCTCCGCGCTTTCTGTCCCCCTCCGTACCGCTGCTATCCTCCTCTGTTCTGCTCTCCCCCTCCATGCTGCTTCTGTCCTTCTCCATTCTGCTCTCCCCCTCCATGCTCCGTGTCCCCCCTCCGTGTGGCTGCTGTCCTCCTCCATTCCGATCTCCCCCTCCATGCTCCGTGTCCCCCCTCTGTGCCACTGCTGTCCTCCTTCATTATGATCTCCCCCTCCATGCTCTGTGTCCCCCCTCCATGCCGCTGCTGTCCTCCTCCCTTTTGCTCTCCCCCTCCATGCTCCGTGTCACTGCTGTCCTCCTCCGTTCTGCTCTCCCCCTCCATTCTCCGTGTCCCCCCTCTGTGCCGCTGCTGTCCTCCGTTCTGTTCTCCCCCTTCCTGCCGCTGCTGTCCTTCTCCGTTATGCTCTCCCCCTCCATGCTCCATGTCCCCCCTTCGTGCCGCTGCTGTCCTCCTCCATTCTGCTGTCCCCCTTTGTGCCGCTGCTGTCCTCCTCCGTTCTGCTCTCCCCCTCCATGCTCTGTGTCCCCCCTTCATGCTGCTGCTTCCCCCCTCCGTGCTTGGTGTCACCCTTCATGTCCCCCTCTGTGCTCCGTGTCACCCTCCATGTCCTCCTCCGCCCCCTCTGTCAGGATTGAGAGTGGCGGTAGGAGTCGCTAAACCTACCTTTTCAGAATGAACAGTCAGTGATCACTGACTCTGTTCATTCATATAACTGAAACATCGTATTCTGTGTTTACAATGCTACAGTTTATGAATGGATAGGAGCCTCTGTCTCCTGTCCATTCATTTTTAGTGCAGCTGAGAAAAGGGACTGGGGAATCTGTGTCCTTAGTCCCTTTCTCTGTCTCAAATGGGAGATGTCAGAGGTCTGTTGAGACCCCTGATATCTCACCAAAGCCCCGCAACAAGGCTAAGAAAAAAATAATATAGCAATAAATAATAAAAAAAATAATTGTAAAAAATAATACAAATTAAAATAAAAAACACACTGATACCATCTATCCCCCTTAAGAAAGCATTGTAAAAAACAACAAAAAATAGTGAAAAATTAATATTGTAAAATGAAAAAAAATTCTGACACATGACATAAAAAAAAGTAACGATAATCGATATCGACGAGTACTTGAAAAAAAAGTATCGGTACTTCTACTCTTAAAAAAGTGGTATCGGGACAACCCTACTGCAGACCATTCTCCAGCCATCTTGTATGTGCCAGGCTGGCTACAGAGTGTTATCCCAGATAGACATGGTGGCCACTAATCTGCTTTTCCTAGAGATTCTAGCTAGCCCAAAGATCTTTACTGGATGATTCAGGTGATTTTGATTGTTTCTGATTAACAACACTGAACTTTGTAATCACATATTTTGATTAAGTTTGGAGAAGTAAATCTTACAATGAGATGGTGATGAGTGTAATGTACAGGTACCATATGTCAGATTAATGATTCGATAAATAATTTAGAGTCAATTGTTGTTCTCTGTTCCAGCCTGGGAGTGGTGATGTATGAGATTGCTACCAAAAGACAACCGTTCCAGGGTGAGTTCTCCCCATTCATGATGTCTGAGCCAACTATCCAGTCGTAGGGAATACACCATGTTCCCCCGAAAATAAGCCTGGGTCTTATATTAATTTTGGTAACAAAAGACACAGTAGGGCTTATTTTCAGGGTAGGTCTTACCATGTAATGTGCTGTCTTCTCTCCCCCTCTCCCTCCCTGCCTGACAGAAATCCCCAGTGCTTGTAAAATCATATAATCAACTCTATTACAGTATTATATGATGTACAATGTGTGTGTTTCTGTAATATAATTGTGCCAAATACCTTCGTTATAGCACCGATCTGTGACCCGCCGGAGCTCTCTTCTCACATTTATATTGCAGAAAACACACACATTGTACATTATATACTACTGTAATAGAGTGGATTTTACAAGCATTTTAAACTAGGGCTTATTTTCAGTGTAGGGCTTATATTGCAGCCCTCCTGGAAAAAAACACTAGGTCTTATTTTCGGGGGAAATGTGGTAAAATAAAATACCCAATTTCAGGTCTACATTTAGATTGGAAGAGAAAAATCTTAAATTTCTTGTAATTGGTACGTTTTGTTTTCTTCAGCAACCCTGATGTCCTCCCATAATCCAAAAATATACCCAAAAGTGTATTGGACTCTGCCCTAAAGGGCACATGTGACGTGGGATGGGACAGTATATTGCAAGCTTCTTTGGTGAAGAGACTGATGTGGCTGGCTCAGTGTCCTCTCTACAGCACTGCAGCACATGTTATAGCTATATATATATATATATATATATATATATGTATATATATATATAAATAAAATAACCATGTGTGACTGTGACAAGGCATTAGATTGTATGCTTCTAAGGTGCGGAGACTGATGTGACTGCCTCAGGGTTCTCTGTGCAGCACGGTGGTATATGTCAGAGCTATGTACTGTAAATGTATAATAATATTAGAGTGTGACTGTGGGGGGGACATTAGAGTGTAAGCTCCTCTGGTCCAGAGACTGGTGGGACTGGCTCTGTGTTCTCTGTACAGCACTGCAGAATATGTCAGAGTTATATTTTACTTCATACACCTGGATTTTCTGCCATAGAATGACACAATAAATTGTATTTCTTGTTTCTCTCAGACATGGAGGTGACAGAGGACAATCTGGGGGAGATTCAGGAGAAATGGTGGGCCTCACTGAATGATGAATTGCACTCGCTCTGTCCTCAGAATTTCTGTGATCTCATTAAATCGCTTCTTCGGAAGGATCCTCTAGATCGTCCATCTGCCGGAGGTAATTAAACTCATCCGTATTATTTCACTTTCGTTCAGAGTAGTGATCAGATAGTTATGCCAAAACTGCACTCTCAATTCACATAACTGGAGAAAGCTGCAGTGAAAGACTCTGAGGTGAAACTGGTCAGAAGGGCCCATAAAGTTTGTAGGTGAACCAGACTTTAGAATATCTTCCAAAGTGAAAATCCTAGCTGGCTCAGGGTGTGAGCCTTCCATGAAGCATTGACTTAGACCAGATATAGTTTAGATCTTCAGCTTGCCGTGACTTCATCTCACAAAATTAGAACGCTCAACCAGAATCGGGTCTCTTAAAGCTACAAGCTGGTCAAGATATAATCTCTCAAGAATTACATAGGCTTTAGGTACTGGATCTTGATTGACTAATGCCTCAATTCCACTGAACGGAAAAGTTCGGGTTGGTACAGTTTGGAGCGCTTAGAATGGTCCGGTCTATTCTTGTGAGCGTTTCCACTGCAAGTCGGACCGTCCCAAGCAATTCAGGGTTTAGAAAAAATGCCTAGGGTGTCCACCAATCAGTGGAATGTATTGTAGGTCCGCCCTAACTGAACCGTTCCATTTTCTATGCCCCCACATCTGAAGCAGGACCCAGAATGGTCCGGTATGGTTCGGTTTTATGGCACACTTTCATAATGGAAACACCCAAAATAGCGTACCGAAACGATCCGCTCAGTGGAAATGAGGCATTAGGGAAGAAAACCTTTGGGATGAGATGCTAGCTGGCTTTGGCATTTGGTACGTTCCTTGGCCAGAGTGTGGTCTCTTGGCTTGCCATCCCACCCACATAGATCCTACATCTTATTTGGTCCAACACTGACTTTTATAAGATGGGAAAGCTTTACTTTATGCAGCGAGTACCTTATTGACTACGGTATGTCACTGGTATGTAACTATTGTTTGTACTCCAGTTGGAGCCGTGACCTTTTATACTGACATCTGTTAAAATCTTTACAAAAAAAAAAAATCTGAAGTAAAATTGTGTACAACAAACGATCGGCCGATTATCTGATTTAGTATAGTGCTTATGACAACCGATTCCAACTTTTCAGATGACAAAACCTGAAGGTGCATGCTATAACATTTTTTTATCATATGTGAACACAATGTCCAATTTGTGTTTAGTTAGTACAGTTTTCATCCGAAAAAAAAATCGTAAGAGCAAGATTGCGCATGCTTGGAAACAAAAGAACACATTACAAAACAATTCAACACATTACATCACTTTTAAAGTTGTATTCTGTCGTACGGGAATTTTTGGAAGTTGAGTTAGCCCTTCATTTTCGATATGAGTCTAGCATGCAGCAAAAAACGGATGATTATTTGTCCGATAATCTGATCGTGTGTACCAAGTCCGGTTTACTGACTTGTAATGACAGAAGGTTGACCTCACCCCCCATTCATTATGCTTGCGAAAAAAGGCAAATCTTAAGCCTCTTACACACGATCGGACTTCCAACCAACTTTTCCGTGGATTTTGGTCCGAAGGGCATTGGCTGTGAACTTGTTCTGCATACACACGACACAACATTTTCAGCCAACATTCACCAAACCACATGGTTTTTCAGCTGTTTACCGCCACCCTTTGGGCAACTTCTGCTATTGTTGGCTGATGTTTAACAAACAGACGTAACAGATTTATTGCCCAACAATTGGCGAGCATGAACAGCCAACTTTTGTTGTTGTTAATTCAGCCAATAATTGTTTAAAAGGAGAATGCACATGGTCGGATTATCCGACACAACACATGGTGGATCATATGTATGAGGCTTTACACACATTCTGCTACAACCTGTCTCTACCTAATGGGAGCTTTTATTTCGCAATTCCTGTACATAGAAATATATCCAGAGGTGACTATTGACTGATCTTGTATAATTCTTCTGTCATTGCAGAAATTGTGAGTTTGCTAAAGGGACGGAATCTACGAGAGTCGGACACCAAGGACGGGTGGAAAACTTTTAGTGCAAATTTCATCAGTGTAGACGTCCCCGACTTTGATCCATCTGACTTGGGCTATGCCAGTGGAAGCACCGACATGGCATAGCTGTGTAGCTGGTCACCTTGGACTTGCGACTGGATGATGGCTTCATGTGATAGAATTTTTTTGGAGTTACAGACACAAGAACCAGCAAATGTCACCCTAGTACTTTTGTTGGGAATTTGTAGAGGAACTACAAAATTTCTCTATAAGCCGATTGATCATTGTGGGAGATTAAATGTTGCCCTTCTGCACCAGCGCTATGGAGAGTCAGTACACTAACCACCATTTTGTCGCATCATTCTCAAGTATTAAGGCTGAAAAAGACTATGGTCTAAAGTAGTCAATGTGCAACTCTTTTAAAGGAAACATTCTACTGGTTAACCACTCTTACTGTCTTTTCTCCAAACTGAACATATACAGCTGTTCTAATTTTTCAACATTAATACAAATATTCATCTTTTTGCTTATTTACCACCTTTACCTATGTCCTAGTTACAATGTGTTGCCCGAAACATAGGCTTCATGTACACTTAAACTACCTTGACCGCCGGCCATGGGAAACCACAAAAAAAAAAAAAAAAAATTGTGAAAGGGGAGTGGTTTCTTAACCACTTCAGCCCCAGAAGATTTTACCCCCTTCCTGACCAGAGCACTTTTTATAAATAAAATGGCCTAAACTGATAAAAAAAATCCATTTGGGGAATATTTTATTATAGCAAAAAAAAACAAAACAAACATTTTGAAAATAAATAAAAATAATGGCCTGGATTCACATACATCGGCGCATATATATGCCGCCGTAGCGTATGTCTTTTACGCGAGGGAAGGGAAGCAAATGTTCAACGTTACGCCGGCGTAACGTAAATTCATCGGCGTAAGCCGGCCTAAGTCTAAGTAGGTGGACGTGATACATTTAAATGAAGCGTGACCCCATGCAAATGATGGGCAGAGCTTCAGACAAGTACTTAAACGAACTGCGCATGCGTCGTGCCTTGGACGCATGCTCACAATCACGTCGAAACAACTGCCTACGACGTGAACGTAACCTACGCCCAGCCCTATTCACGTACAACGTAAAATTCGATGGCATTTGTTCCCTGGTCCATACCTTTGCATGAGTTGCGTACGGGATTTCACTCAGGAGAGCCATTGTGCATTTCACCAAAAATTACATTTTTGTTGCAGGGGATGCCTGAAATCTGACTTGCATCTGAGGCAGAGTTTGTTCCCTTATACCCCCCCCCCCCCCCCCCCAATGTTCTATTTTTCCTATGGGATGCCCTTAGACCAGCTGCAATGCTTCACTTCCCGATTCCCTGAAGATTACAGCGCTTCTACCCGAGGGACAGATCGGCCTCAGGTGAGGACATCGCAGGCGCCCTGGACAGGTAAGAGTTCTAATATTAAGTGTCAGCAGCCGTGGTATTTGTAGCTGCTGACTTAATATTTTTTATTTTTTTATGGTGGAAATCTGTTTAAGTCTTTTGTAGCCTTGCCATGGAGGATCTCCAGCGTGTCAGTTGGGTAGACTGGGGAAAAGAAGCATCCAGGTAGGCTAGCATTTTTCAGCAGTAAAAGCGCTGGGCTTAGTGTCTGCAAGGCAGTTGAAGGTACTCCAGGATGCAGTTCCCAACACATTGCGCTACCTTCTAGAGCGGGGTCGGCAACCCGTTGATCACGTTCTACCAGTCGACCACGGTCAGGCGACAGGTAGAACGTGATCAATTCTCTGTTTTGCCGACCCACAAGTGCTTCTGCCTCAGAGTGGCAGAGCTGCACAGGCAAGCGATGAGCTCAGCTATATTGACCTCCTGAGCTCCGAGTAGGGTTGCCACCTTTTCTTCAAGTTTCTACACTTTAGTAGCATAGGGCACTTTTTTTCTTCATAGTATGCACTAAAGCATGGGTCTTCAAACTACGGCCCTCCAGTTGTTCAGGAACTAAAATTCCCATCATGCCTAGTCATGTCTGTGAATGTCAGAGTTTTACAATGCCTCATGGGATGTGTAGTTCCGCAACAGCTGGAGGGCCGTAGTTTGAGGATCCCTGCACTAAAGGATTATAAAAGACCTGGGACACTGACCGAGAGTGCCAATGTTGCTATGCGAACAGTGGGTGTGATCAAACTGCTCTTGCCGACATCGCCCCATTTCCCCACCGCCCCCACTTGCCCAGTGATGTGAAGCCTGGACCCAGACAGCCAGAAGTGATGCAGTTCTCATTTTGTACAGTTCTTGTTTGTGATGAGATTGGAGTGCAAAGAGAGCGCGCACACACACACACAAAGGCAAATCACACAAAACCCGACTGGCGGGTGTTTATTGGGGTATACGGGGGGGACAGGTAGGGTGGCAGGGGGAGGAATAGTCAGCGTGGAAAACAGAAGGCACAGCAATGAAGGGTAATCCTTGGGGCAGAAAGGTGAGACAGCAAAGGGGAGATGGTCCAACAGGGTGAACGAATCGCGTAAATACAGCTTAGTATAGGTTTTAGGATGGAGGAGAGAGCAGTTAAGACGAGTTGGACATTACTCAACAATGAAGGCTTTTAGGACTTGTTCCCTTCTTCAGGAGGAACTCAGCAATTATACCAGAGTAACATGCCCGAGTAAAGGGACCTTAAAAAATATATATATAAAAAAGTCCTAAAAGCTTGCATCTAGAGGATCACTTTAACTCCAGACTTTGTGAAATACAAAGAAATGCTTCACATATTTAAAACAGAGCCGAGCATTGAACATGGACAGAGCTTTCCGCCCAGATAAGATGTGTGGAGATCCGCCATGCAACGTTACCGCCTCCGATTGCGGGACATCTACCCGCTAAAGCCTGGGAATAGCACAGAGCTTATAAAACCCAATTGTTTTCTTCCTTCATCTTCAGTTCCTTCAGATTCCCAAAATAAATACTGAAAGCAATCTGTCATATTGTGCGGTGGTAGCATTTCCTATATCAGTACGCCACGATTCCTCCTTGACCAATCAGGTAGCTGCAAACACTTGCATTTATTCCGTCGCTGAATTCCTGGTCAGTGCGCGTTTGCCGATTCCAAAGAGCCACGAGCAGAGATGAATTCCTGGTCAGGGCACATTTTCTGATTCCAAAGAGCCATGAGTAGATCCACAGTTACTGAAATGACAAGAGAAATTGCTGGGATCAGCCAAACGCCATCTCCAGTGAGAATGTGTCTATGATGTGCACATGTGTGTCACCATCTCTAACTAAACCCTTAGCTAGTCAAGGTTTCTTTGAGAACGCATTTAAGGAAATGCCAAGACTTGCCAAAGGACAGATTTGATCTCAGCCATCTAGATTACGGCCCTAAAGATCCCATCCCTCTGCCAACCGGTTCATGGGCCCCGAGTTTGTAAATTCTAAAGGACTAAATCCTGACCAGTCAAGGGACAAAGGTCCCATTGTCACACCTATAGGATCTTGTTTTGACAGCCAATTCCAAAACCATGGCCATGAATTGGAAATTGATCCCTCTTGGTGGCTAGAAACAGTCTCTACTCTCCTGGGAAGACTTTCCACAAGATTATGAAGTGTGTTTGTGGGAATCTATGGTCATTTGTGAGGCCAGGTAAGGCTGTTGGATGAGAAGACCTAGCAGTGCACACCATTAGGATTCCTATTCATTCCAACAGTGTGTGTCCATGCCAAACTGATCACACTAGGCCTTTATGGAGCCATCTTTGTACAGAGGCACATCAATGCTGTAACAGAAAATGGTCTTCCTCAACATGTTATATTGCCTTCACTCCTGCAAATGCACCCTGCCTCCAAGTAGATGATAGAACCCCAGCGGGAGTTCCCAGGATGACCTGCGAGAGGCGCTCCAGCAATCACATGCAAGTGATCAGACCTGGATGCAGACTGCCTGTGTCCAGAGCCAATCAATCACTCGCATGAAATCATTACATGAGAGATTACATAGGAGTAGTGATGAGCGGAATACGCCATATTCGATTTCGCGATATTTCGCGAATATTTCGAAGAATATTCGCGAATATTCGTTAATATCGAATATTCGTGATATTTTATAAAAAAAAAAAAAAAAAAAAAAGCGAAATTTTGCATATGCGAAAGCGAAAATGATTGCGAAATTTCGCTTTTTTTTTATTATAAAATATCACGAATATTCGATATTTACGAATATTCGCTATATTTTATAAAAAAAAAAAAAAATAGCGAAATTTTGCATATGCGAAAGCGAAAATGATTGCGAAATTTCGCTTTTTTTTTTGACAAAATATCACGAATATTCGATATTTACGAATATTCGCTATATTTTATAAAAAAATAAATAAAATTGCGAAATGTCGCTATTGCTAAATTTCGCGAATGCGAAAATTGATTGCGAAATTTGAAAAATACGAATATTCGAAATAGCGAATATTCGCCGCGATATTCGAGATATTCGCGAATACTCGAATATGCAATATTCGTAGCGAATATTCGCAATGCGAATATTCGTGAGCAACACTAGATAGGAGTGGCATCAATTAACTGCAAGAGCCGGTGTTTTATCAAAGTGGCCACTCCGGCACAGTACGGATAGGCACTCCAGACGATTTCTCTGATCAGCTGGCGTGATGTCACCATGCGCACATTGCAGGAGGCATTTTTCGATGGGAGATACCATTTGACGGGCACAATTGAAAGCTATGCAAACAGCGGAGGGAGATCGAAGTTATCAGATTGTTCCTCCCTGGTGCGGGTTGTGGCTGTGTTGAAGGGTGGCTTGAAGGGTGGCTTGAAGGGTGGCTTGAAGGGTGGCTTGAAGGGTGGCTTGAAGGGTGGCTTGAAGGGTGGCTTGAAGGGTGGCTTGAAGGGTGGCTTGAAGGGTGGCTTGAAGGGTGGCTTGAAGGGTGGCTTTTGTCGGTGTTGCAACCCGCCCTTAGACACAGGCAAAACCCGCCGTTCAATACACCAAACCCGCCCACAACAGCGAGGCACAATCTCACAACTACGGTCTCCCTCTACTGTCCGCATAGCTTTCAATTGTGCCTGTCAAATGGCATCTCCCATAGAAAAAAGGCCTCCTACAATGTGCCATGGTGACACCACACCAGCTGAAGTGCCCTTCTGTACTGCGCATGCACTTTTGGATGCAGGGCACTATTCAAACATGGCAACCTTCCTCCCATTACTTTGAATGGACTGCCTCCCACAGCTCATCATGGGAACCCTGTTTGGAGGCAGAGGGCTTTCGCAGGCATGACTGCACCCTTGCCACAAGGTTGGAGGAGCACAACTGGGTACAATGTCTTTGTATGCTGCCGTTTTAACAGTGTAAAGGCCCATAGACACAATCAGATTTTCTGACGAGAATTGTGTGATGGCAGGCTGTTGTCGGAAAATCTGTCCATTTGTACGCTCCATCGGACAATTGTAGGATTTTCCACCAACAAATGTTGGATAGGAGGCTTTAAAATTTTCCGACAACAAATGTGTTTTGTCGGATTATCCTTTTGCGTGTACACAAGTCCTTCGGACAAGACTTCAAAAGAACAAAACACGCATGTTTAGAAGCAATGCTCACCATAACACAACGTTAGCAGAAGTTGCCCAAAGGGTGGCGCTAAAGAGCTGAAAGAAAAAAAACTTTTGTTGGCCAACAATTCTTTGCCGTTTGTATGCAAGACAAGTTCATGGCCAACGCCCTTCGAACAAAAGTCCTATGCTTTGTCCGGAGAAAATTGGATTGTGTGCGCACCAGGCTTAAACATATAGGGTAGTATATTTGTAGTGGCCAAATACACGTTCCTGTGAGGCCGAGACCCAGTCAGTTGCTAGAAGAATCTTTAGCATTGTAGGATTCAAGTCAAATAAGCTGGTTCTTTAGTTCCCAAAAATCACTGATAACAGCCAGGGACCTTTTCCCTTGGGACTAAGATGGAATAAAATGTTAAAGTTTGGTTAGTGTTCAACCCTAAGGGACACCTAAAGGCTGGTTTCAGCCTCACTGGTTCTAGTCGTCACCATTTATGTACATTGAACTCCGTTATTATATATAAAATACATAATTGATAGAAGTTGACTTGCCTCCAGCAGACGGGCGATTGTTGGGATTCTTCTGAATGAGGCGTCCAATGAGATCACGAAACATATCAGGACATGAAGAGGGAAGTTGATCGTGTAGTGAGGACCACCACTTTTCCCGCATCTCCCCCGGATTGTCTTTCATCACCTCCAGGTCTGAAGAGAACAAAACATAAAATAGTTGTCTAAAAGGGAGGCCCTTGCCTCGAATGACAACATGCTATATCTCATAGGCACAAATTCAATCTATTCACAGGAGAGGAACTTACACAGATACTCTCTACAGCCAGCCAAATGAAAAGTTGAAGATCCCATTCACACTTGTGCAACTTTGGACCTCATAAAGTCACACCTCACATTTTCCAATGATAACCATTCATATATGTACGACTTAAAGTTGCAGAGACTTCAACATAGTTAATGCACTACTTTGGTCCGACCTCCATGCAACTTGAGGGCCATAGACATCAACGTGAACCCTTAAAAGCTGCATGAAAGTCTTATCTTAGAGGCGCAACTAGAACCGTCAGGGCCCAGGTACAATAAACCATGAAAGGCCACCCCTCGACCCTGGCTGGTTCAGAGTTCTCAATCTCCCATCTCTGCAGCCTCAGCTGCAATAGAGCTTCCCATCGATTCACAAACTGTGCACAGTTACTATGCTTCTGTTATGAATGGACACAGAGTGCCGTACCGATCATTTACTGTGTCCATTCAGAAAAGAAAGGGTCTGGAGGGGGCACTGTAAAAAAAAAAGGAAAGCAAGAAGGGGGCAGTATGACTGGTTGTAGTGCGACGGGGAAGTTGTATAATGGGGTGGTATTGTGACAGAAGGGGGGGGGGCAGCGTGACAGGAGAAGGGCATCTGGGAAGGGAGTGTTACAAGAACCAGCAGTATGACAGGGGGGCAGTGTGACAGGAGGCGGACAGCACGACAGGAGGGGAGAGAAGTATGACAGAAGGGGATATGTAAAGAGAAGCAGAATGATGAAGGGGCAGTGTGACAGGGAGGGGGGGGGATATTGTGACAAAGGGGCAGTGTGACGGGTGGAGAGGGCAGTATGACAAGAGGGGGTGTTACAGTAGGACACAGATTAGATGACTTCACTCACAGTTCTGTAAGAAACAACAAATACACCCCTTGTACATACTGCTTTCTCTGTAGTGTCGCGGGATGTCCCTTTGGCTAGCAGTTCACTTGCCGAGTGTATATAGTGGAGAGGAGAAGGGCCTCTGACCTGAGCAGGCATCTGTAAGCGTGTACAAGCAGAGTGACTCACTTGTGCACTGAAACTAGTGCCTGCTTGGGTCAGAAGCCCTCTCCTCCCCAATTATACACTCAGGAAGTGAACTGCTAGCCGGAGGGACATATTGCGGACCCTAGAGAGCTGCCGATCACCCCCTCCTTCCCTTCTCCACTGTATGGTTAGCTGCCAGCCAGAGGCACAGGGAGAGATACTGGGTCTTTGAGCACCCCCCACAGTGGCGGAACACCAGGGCCCAGTCGCAAACACGACTGCTGTGACCCTGGTGGTGCCGCCACTGTCGTACTTGAAACGGTTTGACTTTGCAGATGCACAAGGCACACCCAAGTTGTACTCATCCAAAGTTGCGTCAAAATTGCACTCCAAAAGTCGTAGAAAACATTGGCATCTTAAAAGTGTTATTTGGGATTTTAGAAGGACATTCGTAACATGTTACACTTTAGAGCCGGTTCACACAGGGGCGACCTGGGATCCGACTTCAGGTCGCCCCAAGTCGCACTGCATGAAGAAATTAATGTAAGTGAATGAAGCCGTCTTAATGTACACTACTGCAGTCACTCGGACTTGAAAAAAGGTTCCTGTACTACTTCAATCCGACTTGAAGGCGACTTGTACCCATTGATTTCAATATAAGTCGTCTCCAAGTCAGATCTCTGTTTAAAGTGAGGCAACTTTACAGGAAGTCGCCTCAGTGTGAACCTGTTCCAAGGCAAGCCCCTCCCTCCCACAGGGGAACTCCAAGCCAAATTTTAAATAAAAAACCGGCATGGGTTGCCCCTCCAGCATACCAGGCCCTTAAGTCTAGTATGAATTTCATATCCATACCAGACCCTTATCCGAGCATGCAGACCAGCCGTTCATGTAAAGGGGGTGGGGACGAGCGGGCGCCCCCCGTCCTGAGCCGTACCAGGCGGCATTCCCTCAACATGGGGTGTGGGTGCTTTGGGGCAGGGGGGGGCGCCCTGCGTGGCATACCGTTACCACACCTCCACTGCCCAGTGTGGAAGGAGCCCAATACACAGAACGCAGAGAAAACCCAATGTCCTTCAGTTAGGATTAACCTCTTTAAAAAGTCAAAAGGGTGGTCACCCCAAATATTGATTTCATTTCATTCTACCCCTCCCCTCTATACTGCATTTCCTAAGAAGCCGCTTACTCATTTAATACAAGGAAAATGCGCAATTCGTTTTTATAGCATTCCGGCCATGCAGCATTTTTTCACAACTGCTTGAATACTTTGCATAGTCCTGTATTAGGTCGGCTTGGTTTTTGTATACTAGAACAGGAAAGTCGGGTCATATACTTACTGTGAAAGGCTGGTTTTCCTGTAGCGATTTCATACATCACCACCCCCAGGCTGGAAGAGAAGACGACAATTATCTACTGAAGGACCAAGCCGGTTCTGGCACTTTGTTTACAAGTAAAAAATCTTTTTTTTGCTTTTAAAAATTACTTGAACCCGCAAACATATCTTACCCATCTAGTATCTGACAAAAGTGAGTACACCCCTCACATTTTTGTAAATATTTTATTCTATCTTTTCATGTGACAACACTGAAGAAATTATACTTTTCTACAATGTAAAAGTAGTGAGTGTACAGCTTGTATAATTGTGTAAATTTGCTGTCCCCTCAAAATAACTCAACACACAGACATTAATGTCTAAAAAAACAAGAGTACACCCACGAGTAAAAATTTCCAAATTGAGCCCAATTAGCCATTTTCCCCAACCCGGTGTCACACGACTTGTTAGTGTTACAAGGTCTCAGGTGTGAATGGGGAGCAGGTGTGTTAAATTTGTTGTTGTCGCTCTCACGCTCTCATACTGGTCACTGGAAATTCAACATGGCACCTCATGGCAAAGAACTCTGAGGATCTGAAAAAAGAATTGTTGCTTTACATAAAAGATGGCCTAGGCTATAAGAGGATTGCCAAGACCCTGAAAATGAGCCGCAGCACGGTGGCAGAGACCATACAGCAGTTTAACAGGACTCGCCATGGTTGACCAAAGAAGTTGAGTGTACATGCTCAGCGTCATATCCAGAGGTTGTCTTTGGGAAATTGATGTACGAGTGCTGCCAACATTGCTGCAGAGGTTGAAGGGGTGGGGGTTGGGTCAGTCTGTCAGTGCTCAGACCATACGCTGCACACTGCATCAAACTGGCCTGCATGGTGAAATTCACATCCTTAGTAGCGATGAGATTTGTATTTGGGTCAAACTTACTCTTGACCTGTGTGGCAAAGCTGTGTAAAACTCAGGACTGGATGAATAGCAAAACTCTGGGTCAATTTACTAAACCTGAAGAGTGCAAAATCTGGTGCAGGTGTGCATGGTAGCCAATCAGCTTCTAACTTTAGCTTTCCTTTCACTAAAAGGAAATTTTGTTTAGTTAAATAGCTTCCTTTACCCTAATGCAGTCCTGGTTTCATGTCCTCATTGTTTGTTTTTGCTGTAATCCTTCTCTAATCTGCACACTTCCTGGTTGTCAGTTTCCTTATGAAAAAGTACTGGGAGTGTCTCTCCTTGGTCTCTAATCAAGGAGGTGTGATTACTGTGCGTCCAAAACCCCCTCGGAACCAATCAGTTTAATTTTTAAAACAAACACTGCCCTGTATTGGCTCTGTGTCTCTGTCCTTCACACAAGCATGAAACTAGATGAAAAAACGAAACTGAAACTGCAGGCACATTATATGATTCCTTTTTTAAAAATAGATAAAAATCAATCAGTTAACAATTATGTCTCTATACCCTGTAAACAGTCCTTTCAGTAAAAAAAGTTTTTTCCTTTACAACTCCTTTAAGCTTACAACCTGGAGACTGATTGATTTATTTGCAGAGCTGTACCAGGATTTTTGCACTCCTTTTAGTAAACCAACCCCAATGTATGGCGATGGTGTATGTATACAGAATTTACAAAGGGTGGATTGTTAGGGAATAAATGTGCTAGTGCCTGGGGTTATGCGTGTTAAGAGGTAACGCGCCTAAAATAAAATGTGTCACTTCTTGTCCATAGGACATACCCGCACCTCCTTGGCTGGGAGGGGTGATATCGCTGTCATCCCTGCAGCAATGATCGAGGTATCATTTGTTAAATCTGCCAATTTTCTACACAGTAAAATTACAACGGCTATAATGTTTTTGGCCATTAAGTAGACAATCTCTGGGGATTAAACTGTAGCGCCTCACCTGTAAACCTCACTGCGTTTGTCGTATGCGTTGATATCTTGCCACGTCTCAGGGGCGATGTACTCCAGCTCTCTGACCTTCCTTCTCTCCATGTTGGAGGGTCTCCTGATGGAACATTCTGTCTTGGAGAGGCCAAATCCTGACAGCTGGGGACATTAATGATGGATTAATGGCATGGCCTATATGATTCAGAGAACTTTATAGAGTGTTGGGCCAACAAGAGCCGATATTTCCAAGATGGATCACATCCCTCATAGACTTAAAGTGTATGTTATCTGAAATATTGTTTTTCTAGGTGTGTGTTCACTTATGTGCATTTTATAAATCACAGTCCATCATTTTCATGTACAGCTCCCCCCCCCCCCCCCCCACTAACATTAATGAAGAGGCACAATTCCTCTCACCAATACCAATAATATGGCACAATTTCTCCAAATGACGATGTAGCACCCACTACCATAGGTAGGTGCTAGAGGCAAGGTGTTTTGGGTGATAGCTGCCAGGCAGGTAAATTTAGACAGGCCTATGCTGCATGCAAGGCCTGTTTGTTTCGATCTGCAGGGGGGAAGGGAGTGGTTAGCGTAGCAGTGGGTGCGATAACCTGCCTTTCCAGTTCTTGGGTAGGCAGTTCTTGGGAGAATGTTCTGGAAGGAGGGGCAGGGATGGTAATTGGAGTGACAGGGAGCTCATGTGAGGAGCCCTAACCAATCTCCAACTAGGATTGGCAGGGGGCAGGCCTCCTACATAAGCTCCGGTCCAGCCCACTGGAGGGGAGTTGTCGGCTGGGTGAAGTGAAGAATGGGAATGTTAGACTGCAGCAGGTGGCCCACCTCTTAAAACGAGGAGCTTAGGAGCCACTCTTTACACAGTCATGAAAAGGTGTCCTGGAACAGGGGAGCTGGAGAAGCAGTCGGACGCACAGTCCGGGTAAATTCTTCATGAAGGATTCAGGGCAGGAGGAGTTCAGTGAGTGAGACACAGTGGATATCTGGAAGAGGAATGCCAGGGGAGCTGGGTGTAAGGCCAGAGGATACACTGTGGGGTATTGTGTCCCGGAATGAAACTGACACAACCACCCCCTCGAGCCAATCTGATGCCCCAACAAAAGGATGCCATATGACCACTTTACTCACTGACAGTACTTGTCCTGGTCTGGAATGCCTGGAGGAGCACAAACCACCCCCTGCTTGTGATTGGAGAAATCATAAATCCCGCCTCTTGTTTCCAATCACTGTGCTGTGATTTTTGGGAAGGGAGGGTAGGGAAGGGAATGGTAGTTTGGAAGTGGTCATCCTAGGTGCAGCTCCTCCAATAGTTGCGGACTTGTGTCTTGGTCGTCTAAAAGCCTTGCTCCTTGATAACACTTGATCTACTTCATACACATTCTACACCGGGACAAACAGCAGCACTCATAATTACCACTTCAGAAAACATGGACAATGAAAATGAAAAAAGAAAAGAAAAAAGAAGAAGAAAAAAAAAAAAAAAAAAAAAAAAAAAAATCTCAGCAGACCCCAACCACTTCATGGAACCCACTTTCCAGCAATTCTGCAGCTACAGACCATGGGCCTTCCAGTACTGGCCCAGTGCAACATATGGTAATAATACTGCCTGTTCAAGGCCTGAATGGTCCTCATGATATCAGCTCCATCTAATTTCATTTGGGTGTGTACTGTTGGGGGGAGAGATTTAGTACCTTTACACAATACATCCCATCCACCAAATACTTGGAACTGCTCAGATTCCCACGGAGGATGGCTTTTTCTTCAGTCTGATGTAACCTGCAATGAAATTTTGGGCCTCGTTTAGTAACAGCGTTATAATGAAGGCAAGCAGGGCTGGCCCAAGACATTGTGCTGCCTGGACCCAAAAAAAAAAAAAAAAAAATCACCCACCACGCAATGACAAAAACAAACACCCACCAAAAAGGCCCCCCCACATCCATTATTTTATATCATAACTAAAATTACATTTATCAGGAAGTCAGACTTGCATGCAACACCACCGTGTCTAATGGTGGATCTAGGCTTTGTAAGGGCTGACTCATGACCAGAATGTGAAAAATTTATTTATAAACAAATAAAGACCATTTGATTTTCCTGCAGCCGCGTTTTTGAAAAGGTGCATGCACCTTTTTAATGGAAACAAAGGCACAACTGCCCATTCATTTGAATGGGGTGCCTTGGAGGAGGAAGAAGAAAGAAGAATAAAAGAAGAGTGCGTGTGGGGTCCAATATGTCCCTCTCTAAACTGTATAAAAGCAGGCCGATCCTGCCAGTTCCTGTGTCCCCCCTCTGTGTGCTGACCACGATAATCATGGCTGCCGAGCCTCAATTACCATGGTCAGTTTACGTGCCTCCATCATCCTCAGCCCTCCTCTTCCTCCTTGCCCGTCAGCTTCTGTATACGAACCGTCTCTCTCCGCCTCCCTCAATGAGTACGGCCTGCCCCCCCCCCCCTCTTTTATGCAGCCATCACACACTGTATAAGCGTTTGTTGCAACAAAGCATGCAAATACTTTTTCCCCAGAACTCTTCAGGCAGTCACATGACTCCCAGACGCTCTGCTCCCCCAACCAAGGGCTACAGTGGGAGGGGCCAAGTGGCCAGCACTGCGGTCACGTGATCTCCCCAGCCAACGTCAGAGGGAGATCTGGGTCCCTTCAACTGTAGCCAAAGATTGGAGTAAGAGTGGCCGAGAGTCATGTGATCAACCATAAAGATCAAAAAAAAAAAAAGGGAGGAGAAGGGTATCCTTGCTGGTGAAATTGGATGTATTCTGAGCCCATATTAATTTAAAGATTAATTTAAAGAAATTCCATATAAGATGTGAGGGTCCTGGTGGCCCAAAGCGATCTGGTGAGTGGCCTCCTTACTATAGGTGGTACATTTGTAAAAAGGAACACTTTAAAGAAAGAAGAGTATGGATCACAAATGAACACATGTCCAAAGTCCAGCATGCAGACTTTTGTGCCCCCCCCCCCCCCCAACAAATCCGAGCGGCGCTCTGGGATTTGTTGGGGGGGTACGTAGTGTCCTTGGAGGGGGCGGGACGAGATCTATCAGATTACATACAGTGAGAATCCGTTTACTCGGCGGCCTCTGAAATAGGAAGTCCTGTCTCCTGGGCCGTCATTGGACCACTGTTCTGTCCATCATAGGAGACAGGACTTTGTATGAAAGAGGCCCGCTGCATAAACAGGAGATTCTCCTGTATGTAACCTGTTGGCGCTCATCCCGGACCACTCCCTGTCCCCACCGAGGCTGCAGAAGGGCTTTAATCAGGCTGCATGCATGGCGATGGAGAGGCTGCAGATGGGCACTGACCCTTATTTTGCTACAGTTCTTTTATTATTTTTTTAATTCCTGAAACTTCCCTAAGAGATAAATATGGTATATCCAAATAAAACGCCCAAGCTCATTCTTAGACTCACCACAGTTAATTTGTATTTAATTGTAATGGGGCAAAATAGTCAGTCCTCACAAGTTCACCTCATGAAATCTGGCCCTCTTTGAAAAAAGTTTGGACACCCCTGGCATAAAGGACTGTTGATGCTGTAATTACAGGACATCTTTTCACTGCCATCAAGAGCATGGAATTGTTTCACTTTCATTCACTTGTGTTTTTTTAATATATGGATTTATGCATCAGATTTATGGTGTACACTTTAATTGCTGGTGTCTAACACTTAATAAATCTGGTTAATTGTCGCTAGCAGACTGACCATCTTCTAGCTATACCAGCTTTGTAAGATAATTCAAAGCCTCCAATTATGGGATTAAAATGGAGATGTCTTACCTGTAGAGTGCTTTGGCCGCATCTAGAGCCATAAGAACTTTTTGATCCCATTTCAAGTCCAGTTCAGTCTGTAACAGTTCTCGTAGTGTCCCTTTCTCACACAACTCCATCACCAGAGAGTAGCGGGTGTGTGGGCCTGAATCAGAGGAGGAGAGAGGATGAAGATGAGGATGGGAACAGAGACAGGATACCAGAACAAAGAGCTACAGAAGGGTGAAGAGAGGATGAGAAAAGACAAGAGGCCACAGCCTTGCTCAACCTAAAGCCTGATCTCATTACACATAAGCAATTCGAACTTCTCACTCAACTTCCTACGGCAGCTAAGCAATCAATAACAAGGACATGGAGGACCCCTAACCTGGAGATATCCGAGACTAGGGATGAGCCGAACACCTCCCCCCCCCCCCCCCCCCGTTCGGTTCACACCAGAACTTTTGAACAGACCGAACGTTCGCACGAACATTTAGAACCCCATTGACGTCTATTGGACTCGAACGTTTGAATTCAAAAGTGCTAATTTTAGAGCCTAATATGCAAGTTATTGTCATAAAACGTCTTTGAGAACCCGGGAACATGTATCAATGGAAAATTTTTTTTACAAGTTTTAAAACTTTTTTACATTGATACGTGTTCCCTCGGGCAAGACCCGGGTTCTCAAAGACGTTTTCACAGGCAAACTATAGACACCCAGCAGGTACAATATTTAAAAGGAATTTTTCATTTATTTTTTTATTTTAGCATCATTAAAAATCACTGCTCCCAGGAGCAGTGATTTTAATGATGCTTAAAAAAAAAAAAATTCCTTTAAATATTGTACCTGCTGGGTGTCTATATCTGCGATAATGTCTTTAAATAGCACAATCACCTGCCTGCCAGTAAATTAGGAAGAACTGATCTAGCTAAGCTATACAGTGTATAAATATATGTACAACACCTGGGATGTATATATATCCTCTACACACTGTAACATTAACTGTCTAGCCTGCCTGCTCCATCTACCTGCAAAAAATTACACTCTCTCTGTGTCTGTTACCTGCCACAACACACTACACAAGGCTGCCCTGCAGGCGGCCTTTTATAGTGTGGCGTGTGTACTAAACCCCGAGCCATAATTGGCCAAAGCCACCCTGGCTTTGGCCAATTATGGCTCTCTGTTTTTTGCGCACTGATTGGCCAAGCATGCGGGTCATGATTGGCCAAGCATGCACTATGACCCGCATGCTTGGCCAATCATCAGCATGCAATGCCGCAGTGAATTATGGGCAGTGACCCACCACTCGAATTAGGGGCGAACAGCCCATAACATTTGAATTTTGACGAATGGATGAACAGACGATGTTCTAGTTGAACATACGTTCGAATCGAACGCGGAGCTCATCCCTATTCGAGAACATGAGTAAATGACTTCATGTCTCACGCCAAAATGCTAGCTATAGAAAGGGATCAAATTCCAGTCTTTAAAAAAAATCTGGAACCCTTGGATTAATCACCTTCCATCATTCCGCGACAACTCAAAATTCTTATGCCATGGTAGCTGAAAGATTCATTTGGTAATAAAGGACTTACAAAACCAAAATTTCTAGAGCTTGGGTGTTACTTTACTCATTATCGTGAACATTATAATGTTCTGTTCAAACCCTCAGGCTGTAGGCCAACTTACTCGAACCATCTCAGTGGATTTCTACACTTCCTTCTCCATTTTCCTAATATCCTATCCATTACTTAATTTTTTTATCCTTTTATTTTTAAATTTTATAACTAAATTTTATTTAAACAGTAATAAAGTACTGCTTTTATACTTCAATATTCCAGGTCCAAGTAAAACAATTTATATGATAAATAGTATTTCCAACTACAGTCATGAATATTTTGATGTAATGATTTATTTACTTTTCTATTGAATTTATATAAATTTACTTATCGGTACATATGTATAGTGGACCATGACGTTTTTTTTTTTTTTAAACCTGTTGCAAGTTGAATAACTTATTACAACTTGTATAACACAAGATTTGTACCCATATTCATTCAATAAAATACTTTGACAAGGAGAAAAGACAAGAGACCAGGACAGAGGTCTGCAAAAAAAAAAAAAATAGGAGCAGAGATGCCAGAATAGAGCTGAAGAGAGTCTGGATCAGAAAGAACAGAGAACAAGGACATGGAGAGAGAATTTATGTTGTTGTCCTCACCTGAATTAGCAATACAGATACCGTAGAGTTGTAAAATATTCAAACACTCAAATTTCTTCATCGTTTGGCTCTCAGTCTGAAATGTCCTCCGAATTAATCTGAAAAATAGAGACAGTGTCACCTTCTGCCTCTTGAGATAAAAAAAAAAAAGGGGGAGGACCAGTCTATGTGTCCTGCCCCCCCCAAAAACTCACTCAGTCTGCACATTCTGATCCTTGAACACTTTGATGGCCACCGGGGTGTTTTGGAGCTCTCCCCGGTACAGGTAATGGGTGGCTCGCTCCAGCAATAGGTCTCCTCGCTCCAGATCTTTCACCGGGATTTCTGTGATGTTCCAGTTTGGTCGGAGACCTAGCGATAGAAATCGAAGAATTACACTCTGCAAAGTAAATCTAAAAAAAAAAAAAATTCCTTGTGTAGCGCCTGTGTACTTTATGGTACCGGCGTTCGTTAAATTTAAGGGTAGATCAGAGTTTAGTTAAACTCTGATCCAGTACAAAACAGGGTCTCTGTCTCAGCTGGGCTGTGGGCTATTCTGTTGCACTGGGGTGTTCTTCCAACCCCGGTGCTGCAGGTAGCAGTAGTGCAGTCAATGTTTGGGTGCTCTTTCCCAGCAGCCAATCAGGAGGGTTTGATCTCATTGTGCATGATGGGGAGGGGTATTTATGAGGCAGACACCATGGGTCTTCGAGTGTGAAACCCACACCTTTGGTACTCACAATGTCTTGGCCGTGACGGTAATCCAACAGCCGCTCCATTTTGATTACAAAGAACAAGGTAACCCTTAACTCATATCAGGCCAGGTATGAAATTTACACAGGACCCAATGCAATTTTTTATTTTTAATTAAATATTTTTTTATATTTCAATTACAGATTTTAATAAGCTCCCTCTCAACTGCAGACCACAACAATAACCAACCGGGGAAGAGGAAGCCCCGTTATATATAAAATAAATATATAAAGTGTACAACGATGTACATCCACCGTCAATCATGTCATCCAGTGACAAAGCCACCTCCAATCTCAATACCTACCAAGAGGAAAGAAAACACTGCCAACTGACACATGTCTGGACCTATCACTTCACTCCTGCTGAATGACAGCTCATATATACAGGAATGTGGTCTGTCGTGAGAAATCATTGGTCAAATATGGACATGACCATATTTAAATCAAGGATATCACATACGTCAAGTAATGCAATATATTACCCATGGCAGTGCTCATTCATGTGGTTTGGCTTCAGCACCCAAGCTTTAGTCTTGCTCAAACCCAGGTGTGTTCAGCTCATAGCTGTTGACCTACAAGCTGCAATGTCTTCTGTTCCATACCACCTTTACCAATCATGCCACAGCAGTGATGTCACAGACGCGCAGTGCCTTTAGGAGTACTTGGCACTCTGTATCTCGCCTATAAGGCAAACATCCACTTAATTTTTTATACGTGTCTTGAATTGAATATAGTATGGCTACCTTCAGAGGCATAACTAGAACCTTCAGGGCCCCCCTGACGCCCAGCTGGGGCCCTTCTCTCCTATCGCAGGGCCCTTTATTGTGGTCCCGTAGAAGGGGCCTTTCATATGTTCTGCAGTGGGCCCCCTTCCATTGTGGGGCCACCCCACAGTCAGAGGAGAACTCCAGGGCCCAGTCGCAAGAGTAAACTTTCCTACCCTGGCAGTTTCGCCAGTAGTTTTTATTTTTAAAATGCTACCCCCAAAGGAGCCGCTGATTGATTGTTGGGATCGGCACATTAAGTTACCCTAGCATTGTCTAGGGGTGTGATCCAGGAACAGTAGTGAGCGGAGGTCCAGACAGTCAAAGGTTTTTCCAATGCTTTATTTCCAGGCCAACACAGCCAACATCAACTTCAGTTAGGAAGAAAAAAGGGTTGATGAAACAAGAGGAGAATTTGCGGTGTCAGGCCTGGATATGAATGGGCAGGGCTTTTTTTCTGGGGGAACTTGGTGGAACTCAGTTCCACCACCTTTGGCTCAGACCCTTTGGTGCCCGCTCACCACAATCACTTGTGAACACAGAAGTCTGGTTTCTGTGTTTACAAGTGACTGCTTTGTAACCCCCTGAACTCTGCACACTGTATGTAATGCAATTCTGGTATTTAATGCCCCTTTAAGACCCTTCTACTGTTTGTGAAATCTGAACGGGTCGTGGTTGAGTTCCTGCACCTATTTTCTGAGAAAAAAAGCTCTGTGAATGGGCATGCCTGCCCCCAATAGTACCAAATGGTAAACGCGTCGCCACTCCTTCTGAGTGGGTGAAGTGCCCACGGCAGAGCTGTATCCTGGCCTAGGCCAACAAGGCCCAGGCCTAGGGCAGCACGAAAAGAGTACCCGCCGGCTTGCGCTACACTGTTAGGAAAATTAGTCTAGCGCCCCCATAAAGCGCCAGCGCTGCTTCTGGAATGCGGGTGGCCGGCATTCCGCAACTGTGGGGGGGCGCTTCCAATTTTGACTGTTTTATCATCCTGGACCACAAACCTTCCCCAATGTGCTATATGTTTCTGCTGCACCATCTACTTAAAGTAGAACAAATTAAGGGAATCCTCACTCGAAAATTTCACGGCAGGTCTTAAACACAGGGTGTGGCCATGACAGGAAGGGGTGGGTCATATTTAAATTAGGGGGTGCACGCGTTTAGTCAGGCCTAGGGCAGCACAAAACCTAAATACACCACTGGCCCACGGACAGGTCTCCTGCAAGGTGTCACTTTAGATTTTCTGGGAGGAACAGGTCTTAACACAGACCTGGTTCTAGGGCCTCTGCCACAGGCCAATTACTTTAAATAAGATTAGGTGGATGAACAGAGCGAATCCTCCCAGTAGACTTTAGTACAGGTCACCGGGAGACAGTAAAGCATACCCGTCAGCTTCCCGGTCACCAGATTCCCGATTGGTTCGTTCAAGCCCCGCTGGACAACCCGCCTCCGGGTTCCCCCCAAGCCGATCCCCCCCAATCGCACGGCACCCAGCCTGGGATCCCTTCAATAGGACTGGGAACCCAGTAGGTCACTAGGGTCCCCTTTCGCCTCCAGTTGAGGCTCGGTGAAGCCTGTAAAGGTGGATGCCGCACCTGGAACCGGGACCCCGCGAAGATTCAGAACACATGACCCCTGTCCCAGAAGACTTGCTCTGCCAGAAACCCCTCTAGCGCCAACTGCCGACCAGAGATGATACCACATCGCTAGCATCCCTAGCAAACTGACCCAGTGAACCGTTCCGGAATGACAGGTCACAATTCAGGCAAATCATGACTGGGAGCAATGCAACTCTCCCAGTCCAACCAACTCTAGCGTAGTGCCCATGCTGAAAGCAAGGGAGGGCTAATATATATATATATATATATATATATATATATATATATATATATATATATATATATATATATATATATATATATATATATATATATATACACACATATACAGTGCAGAAAATAAGTATTTGAACACCCTATTTTGCAAGTTCTCCCACTTGGAAATCATGGAGGGGGTCTGAAATTGTCATCATAGGTGCATGTCCACTGTGAGAGACATAATCCAAAAAAAAAAAAATACAGAAATCACAATTTATGATTTTTTAACTATTTATTTGTATGATACAGCTGCAAAGAAGTATTTGAACACCTGTCTATCAGCTAGAATTCTGACCCTCAAAGACCTGTTAGTCTGCCTTTAAAATGTCCACCTCCACTCCATTTATTATCCTAAATTAGATGCACCCGTTTGAGGTCATTAGCTGCATAAAGACACCTGTCCACCCCATACAATCAGTAAGAATCCAACTACTAACATGGCCAAGACCAAAGAGCTGTCCAAAGACACTAGAGAAAATTGTACACCTCCACAAGGCTGGAAAGGGCTACGGGGAAATTGCCAAGCAGCTTGGTGAAAAAAGGTCCACTGTTGGAGCAATCATTAGAAAATGGAAGAAGCTAAACGTGACTGTCAATCTCCCTCGGACTGGGGCTCCATGCAAAATCTCACCTCGTGGGGTCTCAATGATCCTAAGAAAGGTGAGAAATCAGCCCAGGACTACACGGGAGGAGCTGGTCAATGACCTGAAAAGAGCTGGGACCACCGTTTCCAAGGTTACTGTTGGTAATACACTAAGACGTCATGGTTTGAAATCATGCATGGCACAGAAGATTCCCCTGCTTAAACCAGCACATGTCAAGGCCCGTCTTAAGTTTGCCAATGACCATTTGGATGATCCAGAGGAGTCATGGGAGAAAGTCATGTGGTCAGTTGAGACCAAAATAGAACTTTTTGGTCATAATTCCACCAACCGTGTTTGGAGGAAGAAGAATGATGAGTACCATCCCAAGAACACCATCCCTACTGTGAAGCATGGGGGTGGTAGCATCATGGTTTGGGGGTGTTTTTCTGCACATGGGACAGGGCGACTGCACTGTATTAAGGAGAGGATGACCGGGGCCATGTATTGCGAGATTTTGGGCAACAACCTTCTTCCCTCAGTTAGAGCTTTGAAGATGGGTCGAGGCTGGGTCTTCCAACATGACAATGACCCGAAGCACACAGCCAGGATAACCAAGGAGTGGCTCTGTAAGAAGCATATCAAGGTTCTGGCGTGGCCTAGCCAGTTACCAGACCTAAACCCAATAGAGAATCTTTGGAGGGAGCTCAAACTCCGTGTTTCTCAGCGACAGCCCAGAAACCTGACTGATCTAGAGAAGATCTGTGTGGAGGAGTGGGCCAAAATCCCTCCTCCAGTGTGTGCAAACCTGGTGAAAAACTACAAGAAACGTTTGACCTCTGTAATTGCAAACAAAGGCTACTGTACCAAATATTAACATTGATTTTCTCAGGTGTTCAAATACTTATTTGCAGCTGTATCATACAAATAAATAGTTAAAAAATCATACATTGTGATTTCTGGAATTTTTTTTTTTGATTATGTCTCTCACAGTGGACATGCACCTACGATAACAATTTCAGACCCCTCCATGATTTCCAAGTGGGAGAACTTGCAAAATAGCAGGGTGTTCAAATACTTATTTTCTGCACTGTATATATAATATTCAGCTTCTTTTGTAAAGGGCCCCCGCCCCCACTTCTCAATTCGCGGCAGCCCCTCCCCCCCCCCCACTCAGTTTCAGGCGGCAGCACCCCAACCCCCCGGTTCTCTGCTCCAGGGGGCCCATGCCTGAAGCTGTGTAAGGGGCCCCATAATTCCTGATGGCGGCCCTGGCTACGCCCCTGGCTTGCCTTCCTAAAAAGTGGGGATTTAGCCTTGCCTGCTTTTCTCATTTGGAAATAAAAAAAAGAAGGAGGTTAGAATGAGCATTCTCTTAGTAGACATGAGCGACATTTCCTCTGCTACATCATATTCTCGTCGATGTGTCACTGTGATGGCCTTCTTAATACTTACATGCAATACTAATTTGAGATAGTTTAACTCTCAGGTCACTTGTCTCTTCCTCCCACAGCGGGTCACTTGGCCTACCCTTGCACAACAGACACTGTGTGATTTCGAGCCTCTTCATTCCAGACTCCAATATTACTTTACCTGCAAAAAAAGGGGGGGGAGGGGGGAGACAAAAGGGGTTGATTACCAAGTACAAAGAGGCTGTCCACATTGCATGGGAATTTCACCCAATCAAGGGCAAAAAAAAAAACACAACACACTTTGAGGAAAGAAGTCGGAGTTCACCTCATTCATCAAAATTAGGGAAAATACCATCCCAAAGAAACAGCCCATTTTATTTTAGTAAATCAACCCCAAAGTGTTCTTACATTTTCAGGTGAAATCACAGCTGGAAACTATGATAGAGAAGATTATGGAGCTTTCTTCACTGAAGTCATCAGTTCAGCCACCAATCTCCACCTCTAACTGGTACGGGAGGAGTCATGAAATGCACTATATGGCCAGATGGCTTTGGACCCCTGACCACCATAAATGTATGAGCTTGTTGGACAACTTATTGGAGAGTCATATGGATGGTGACAGTCACCCGCCCGATCATCGAGATAGTACTAGTAGAGGGCGTCTGTGGCTGGGCTGCTGCCCTGTGCAGCGAGTCACTCTGTCACTCAGTCTCCGTGTGTGCGCCCGTGTCCTTGGCTACCCCTGGCCGCTCAGCCGCATGATGTGAAGGAGCGAGGGCTGCAGGAGGCGGAGCAACCGATGGACCGGACCCGCACCAGCAGGCAGTGCAAAAATATACAATAAGCGTGTATTGATTTGAGCAAAAAAGTTATAGCATCTACAAAAAAATAAAAAATAGAACATAACAAAAAATAAAAGAATATAATGGAGTAAAACAGAATAGAATAGAAAATAAAAAACGGAAACAAATAGAATGTCACATTTGAATAGAATACAATAGAAAAATAACTGAATAGAAAGAATATAATCATCTTCCTATTCTAACCCATTTAAATTTGAATAGAATTTTGGCAAATTATTATATTCTATTGCTTAATTCCATTATTTTTCTATTCAAATGTATTCTATTTGAATTTCGGAAGGTTAAATACTTTCTATTTTATGTTTGTATTTCTATTCTAATCTATTGTTTTCAAATAGAATCATTTTTGAATTTTAAATTGTGGGAAATTGTTATATTCTATTCTTTTCTAGTCTATACCTTTATTTTTTTACATATTCAAATTTATTCTGTTTGAAATTGGAATTCTATTTTACTCCATGCTTTTATTTTCTGTTTCAATTATTTTCCATTATATTTTTTTCCTATATTTTCTATTAAATTTTATTCTCTTTGGAAAACTGTTTGAAATTGATTTGAAAACGACTTGAATCAATTCAAATCCAAATTGTTTTTCCGATATTTCAGATCAATTTGGTACGATTGCAATTCAGATATTCAGACACATCGGAATTTTCTGAAAAACACAAATTCGTCTGAATTTCAATTCGAAAAATAAATAAAATAAATAAAATTAAACAAGCTGCACATGTCTAGCTTCAATTAAAGTGGTTGTATTGGTGCATTTTCAACTTTTACCTATACCTATAATAAGGCTTACCTGTAGGCAGCGGCGGTCCGTCCATAGAGGGCGCTGGAGCGCCGCCTACTCTGCTCCGCACCACCACTGAAAATAACATACATTCATGCATTGCATGAATGAATGTTATTGTTGCCAGCTGCCGCTGGTCTATTCAGGTGGCCGGACCTTGGGCGCCGACCACCTGAATAACGGGAGCTGGTTGGCTGTGCGGAAGTTCCCATCAGAGCCTGCGGCTTTCCGAGTACAGCCCTCCTCTCCCGGATGCTTTATCCAGGGAACGTACGGAATGCGTTCCTTGGATAAGACTGACGGCCGTCTCAGCCAATCAGGTTCGCCGTTTCTGGTTATGAAGCGTCACCAAAGGGGGGAAAAGACATCGAGGGACATGGAAGGATTAATGTAAGTGCATTTTACATGGGCACAGAGGAATCAATGGGCACAGAGGCAACAATTAAAGGGCGCAGTGACATGCACAGTGGCAACAATGGGCACAGTGGCGACAATTAAAGGGCACAGCGGCTGCGTTTGATGGAATGGCACAGCGATGATAATTGATGGCACAGTGGCTGGGTTTCATGGCATGGCACAGTGGTGACAATTGATGGGCACAGTGAGGCTGCAATTTTTTTACGTTTGCGCCCCCCCAAAAATTTGGAGCACCAGCCGCCACTGCCTGTAGGTATAAAGAATATCTCCTAAACCTGCATGCGTGGAAGTGACGACATCGCCGTTCCAGCCAATCACAGCGCTGGAGCGGCGATACCCGGAAGACACGCCGAGGAAAGAGGACATCTCCCTCGGCGTGTACCAGGCAAGTTCTTCTCACCTTGTTCCAAGGTAAGTATTTTATAATCGGCTAATATGCGGTGCATACTAGCCGATTATGGCTTTTGCTTTCTAGGTTTAAAAATATAAAATAAATTACAGTGGGTATACAACCGCTTTAATGACATTTATGTTTTCTACAGATCATGCTAGAGTCTACACTGGCTATAGTTAAAGGGTCACTAAAGGAAAAACATTTTTTTGCTGAAATGACTGTTTACAGGGTATAGAGACATAAAAGTTAACTGATTCCTTTTCAAAATGATTAAAAATAGATAAAAATCAATCATATAATGTGCCTGCAGGTTTTGAACTGGCTTCATGTTTCTGTGAAGTAGAAATAGACACACAGAACAAAAACAAACAAATCCAGGGCAGGGTTTTGTTTTTAAAATGAATCCGATTAGTTCTGGCAAGTTTTAGACACACAGTAATGACAGCTCCCAGCACTGTGGTTATAAGAAAACAGACAAGCAGGAAGTGTGGAGAACAGAGCAGGATTACAGCAACTTCAAAGCAAAAACGAACAATAAGGACATGAAACCAGTACTGCAGTAAGGAAAAGGAAGCTATTTAGCTAAAAAATAAAAAAAGGGATTTTTAAATACAGCTTACCTGTAAAATCCTTTTCTTGGAGTACATCACGGGACACAGAGCGGCATATTCATTACTATGTGGTTATATGGAGTACCTTCAGGTGTGGACACTGGCAATCTTCAAACAGGAAGTCCCCTCCCTATATAACCCCCTCCCCTAGAGGGAGTCCCTCAGTTTTGTAGCAAGCAGTATGCCTCCCAAAATGGTCACCCAAAAGAGGGGTGGGAGCTCTGTGTCCCGTGATGTACTCCAAGAAAAGGATTTTACAGGTAAGCTGTATTTAAAAATCCCTTTTTCTTTCTCGTACATCACGGGACACAGAGCGGCATATTCATTACTATGTGGGATGTCCGAAAGCAATGCTTTAATGAGGGGAGGGAGACATCTTCCAAAGAAGGATTCAATTTAGAGATAAACTCAAATCATAATAATAATTCCAACTTAGTCAAGAAAAAACTTTCTCTTTTTTTTTTTTTTTTTTTTTTTTTTTTTATAACCAAGGGTGTTTCTGATCCCGAGGATTTCAAACTGCAGCCTGTAGTACTGCCTGTCCAAAGGCAGAATCCGCATTCCTTCTCACGTCTAGTTGCTAAAACCTTGTAAACGTGTGGACTGATGACCACGTTGCCGCCTTGCATATCTGAGTCATAGAGATCTGATGGTGTGCTGCCCAAGAGGCGCCCATGGCCCTGGTAGAATGGGCCTTTACCGACAACGGAGGAGGCAACCTCTTCAACCCGTAGGCTTGAATGATTAATTGTCTAATCCATCTCGAGATGGTGGATTTTGCAGCTGCCTGCCCCTTCTTGGGGCCATCTGGTAGAACGAATAACACATCTGTTTTCCGGATCTTTTCTGTAGCTTTAAGATAGGCCTTCATGGCCCGGACAATATCCAAGGTATGCAGCAACCCTTCCTTTCTAGATGTAGGTTTTGGAAAGAAGGATGGAAGTACCAAATCCTGGTTTAAGTGAAATTTAGATATAACCTTTGGTAGAAAGGAAGGATGGGGCCGGAGAACTGCCCTGTCCTTATGCAGAACGAGATATGGTTCCTTACACGATAAGGCTGCTAATTCTGACACTCTCCTGGCCGAAACTATGGCGACCAAGAAAACCAATTTTCTTGTCAGTAAGAGTAAAGGAATCTCAGCCAAAGGCTCAAAAGGCTGTTTCTGTAGAGTGGACAGGACAAGATTTAAGTCCCAAGGACAAACTGGTGACTTGACAGGAGGATTAATACGCAAGACCCCCTGTAAGAAGGTCTTTACCAGCGAGTGGGCGGCCAGCGGCCTCTGAAACCACACTGACAGAGCTGAGATCTGTCCCTTGATTGTGCTTAGTGCCAGGCCTTTATCCACTCCTAGCTGGAGAAAACTTAACACCCTATCAATAGTATATTTGCGGCAATACCATCCTTTGGATTCACACCAGCCTATATAGTTCCTCCACACCCTGTAATAAATTACCCTGGAGACCGGCTTTCTAGCCTTAATCAGGGTAGGGATTACCTGCCTAGACAGACCCCTACCCCTGAGAATCAGGGATTCAGCCTCCAGGCCGTCAAATTTAGACGCTGTAATGTAGGGTGGAGGATCGGACCTTGTGAGAGTAGGTCTGGTTGTAGAGGAGGAGTCCAAGGGTCTCCCACTGCCATATTTAGGACTAGTGAGTACCAAGCCCTCCGGGGCCAGGCTGGAGCTATTTAGGATGACTGGCTTGTGCTCCACTCTGATCTTGCGCAACAGGCGGGGGAGTAACTGTAGTGGAGGGAATGCATATAGAAGTTTGAATTGATGCCAAGGGCAAACCAACGCATCGGTTCCGCAGGCCATAGGATCCCTCGCTCGCGACACGAACCTGTCTAGTTTCTTGTTGAACCTGGATGCCATTATATCTACGTCTGGCGTTCCCCACCTTTGGTCAGATTGTCTGAAAGACCTGGGGATGCAGAGACCACTCCCCTGGCAACAGACTCTGGCGACTTAAGAAGTCTGCCTGCAGGTTGTCCACTCCGGGAATGAATATCGCTGAAATGCAGGGTACATGAACCTCTGCCCATTGAAAAATCAAGTTCACTTCCCTTTGAGCGGCCTGGCTCCTGGTTCCCCCTTGGTGGTTTATGTATGCCACCGCCGTGGCATTGTCTGACTGGATTCTCACCGGGAACCCCTTTAATCTGGAGGTCCATGCCAGAAGGGCTAGGCGAGCAGCTCTGATTTCCAAGATATTGATGGGGAGCTGCCTCTCTGCTTTCACCCAAGTTCCCTGGCGGGAGAACCCCTCGAAGACCGCCCCCCAGCCTGCCAGGCTGGCGTCTGTGGTAACTACCTTCCAGACAACAGGGCTGAAGGATCTTCCCTTTAGAAGGTTCTGAGGGTTCAACCACCAGGCCAGGCTTTGTCGGACCCTTGATGATAGCGTTAAAGGGGACTCTAAGGCATGTGCCCTCTTGCCCCAGGCTGCTAGAATGGCTGCTTGTAGGACGCGAGTGTGGATCTGAGCGGATGGTACTGCCTCGAATGTGGCCACTAGCTTGCCTAGTAATCGCCTACACAGGCGAATAGTTGGTCTTTTCTTGTTTATAACCAACTGAACCAACCCCTTGATCGCCCTGATCTTTACAAGGGGCAGGAACACCTTTTGATGTTCTGTGTCTAACCTCATGCCGAGGTATTCCAACTGCTTTGTAGGCTGGAATGCTGACTTTCCCTGGTTTAGAACCCAGCCGAATTCTTCGAGGTACCGAACCGTGAGGTTTACTGCCTTTTGCAGACCCGTCCGTGAGTGATCTATGATTAAAAGGTCGTCCAAGTATGCTAGGACTGTGACTCCTTGGATTCTTAAATTGGCCAGAACTGGGGCTAGGATCTTCGTGAATACCCGGGGGGCCGTGGCCAGCCCGAAAGGGAGCGCCCTGAATTGGAAGTGTCGCTGCCCGACCGCGAAGCGTAAAAACCTTTGATGCGACTGAAGGATTGGTACATGAAGGTAAGCATCTTTTATGTCTATGGAGGCCAGAAAATCGTCTTTCTGAAGCGCGGCGGCTGCTGACCGGATGGATTCCATCCGGAAGGAACGCACCCTTAGATAACCGTTCAACCTCTTTAGGTCTAAGATTGGCCTGACATCGCCGTTGGGCTTTGGTATGACAAAGAGATTTGAAAATGAGGCGGAGGATACCTTAGAAACTCCAGTCTGTAACCTGTGGTTACAGATACCCGGACCCAATTGTCGGGGATCTTGGCTTCCCAAACTTCTGAGAAGAGACGAAGCCTTCCCCCCACCCGTGAGAGTGGGGGCGCCCCTTCATAAGGCAGACTTAGGGGCTGTCTTTGACGGCTTGCGATACCACGGCTTCTTACCCCCAGGGGTTTGTCCCTGCGATCTACTGTTACCGTTGGATCGTGCAGGCGCCGTCGATACTGCCTGGAATTAGAGGGCCCCGAGACAGGAAAAAGCTGCCTTCTAAATGTAGGAGCCCGGAATGTCTTTTTGACCGGTAAAAGGGTACTCTTGCCCTTTGAAATAGTCTGAATATATTTATCCAGATCCTCTCCGAAGAGTCGTCCTCCATGGAAGGGAAATCCTGCCAGAAGCTTTTTGCATGGGGGTTCTGCCGCCCAGTTCTTTAACCATAAGAGCCTTCTCATATGTACCAAACATAGTGATAAACGAGAAGCCTGCTGGATGGAATCTTTTATAGCATCTACCGCAAAACACAGAGCTCTGGGAATGTCAGCAAACTCTTCTGCTTGTTGGGTAGGCATGTCTTTTAACATCTCTTTTGTCTGGTCTTTTAATGCCTGACAAACTCCAATTGCAGCTACCGCTGGCCGTACCACTGCTCCTGCCGTAGCAAAGGATGCTTTTAAAAGTGTTTCTAATCTTTTATCAACCGGATCTTTAAACATATGTATGTTTTCCACCGGGCAAGTTAGTGATTTATTCACACATGAGATGGCTGCATCCACTACTGGGAGCCTCCACGGAGGATACCTTCTCCATGGGATAAATGACCGCAAATCTTTTCGGTGGCAGAAAAACCCTGTCCGGCCGCCCAATCCCGAAAGATCAATTCCTCCAAGAGAGGATGGACCGGAAAAACTGCGTTGCTTAACGGGGCTCTCAAAGAGCCCAGAGAGGATACCGGAGGAACCTAAGGTTCTGGCAATGGCAAACTAAATGCCGAGCGGACCCCTCAGAGGTAGACCCCTCCATCCCTGAACCCTCTTGGTTCAGGTCCAGTTGATCCTCCTGTGATTCTAATTCCTCCGGAGAGAGAATCTCAGCATCTGAGGATACACCCCCTGGTGATGGGGATCTAACCCGTTTCTTACCAGGAATAGCTCTAGCGATCAATGCTGCTATTCTCTCTTCTAGCCCCCCTAGGGATACGGCTAGCATCTCCTCTGTGATAAACACAGGGCTGGGCTGATCTGGGCCAGCCTCCGCACCAGATCCCCCTAATGGCTCATCCAAGGCGCTTCTTAAATTAATAAGCTGCGGGGAAAGAATCGGCATATCAGAATCAGAAAGGGAACCCTTTTGTTTTTTGGTCTTTTTTGTACCCTTTGACCCCGAACCCTTGGAAGCCATAATACAAAATCGAGGGACTCCGCCCACACAACAGACTGTAGTGGCCAGGAGTACAATTCCAGAGTTTAGGGGAGAGTAGATCACTAGTGTCCCCAAAAACTGATGGGCCCGTATGTTGGTCTTTTTCTCTTTTTTTTTTTTTTTTTTTTAAATAATTATATATTATACCTTATATATTTTCTATGACCATACACAATGCCCCTAACTTAAGTTTGCCAGCCTCCAACCTGCTGTCAAATAAGGGGGATTCTTTGGCTTAACAATAGACATTGGGACAAAGTCCACATGTACTACCCCTTTTCCGCCACCGGGAGTCACTGTTCTGCCGCCCTGCGTCCTCTCTTGAAACAATCAGCCACAGACTGAGCCCTGACAAGGCCTGCTGTCTATAACAGCAGAAGGGCGCGCCCCTGTATGACGCCGCAGGCCCGCCCCCCCCCCCCGCCCTCCTGTCTGGATGGCGCGAAAATTCGTCAATAAGACGCGCGCGTGCACGCGCGCGCGCGCGCGTACCCGGAAACAGGAAGAACATGGAGGAGCCGCGCTGCTGGAGATCCATGGCGCAGAAACGGCGGCAGATTCAAAACTCCCGGCCAGGTAGGACTCTTTTAAGGCCCCTAAGGATCCTTTACTAGCCTCTAGGAAGCAACAGCAGGTTAGCTAGCAACACACTTTAGACAGGGGGGCCTAGTGATGGGGGGAGAAAGGGTGTCATCCTGTCTCTAAGACATAGTGATCACAGTTGCCCATGCAGAGCATACTCAGGCTATCCCCCCTTTTAGGTTACCCCGGGGAGCCTGCTGTCGAACCAAGTCCCGCAGGCTCCCCCTTACCTGCTCCATGCTGCAGGATGTTTGACCAGCAAACTGATCCAGTCTTCTCCCATCTCCGTGGGTAGCGTAGTAGACCTTCAGGCCCTGGGGTCCTATGAAGGTACCCACTGTCCTGGACCTATATAGCACCCTGGCAAAACAGGAACCTTATGGTTTTTGCAAACTCCAAGTCCTGGGCCCAGGGTCCAGCCCTCCAAAGAGGAGCATTATAGGCAAAACCCCACGGTTTGGGGCCCGGGTACTGTCCACTTTGGCACTGAGGCTCCTTGGACAGATCCGGTTAGCCCGCCCTTAATCCCAAAGGATGTGGAGCAAAGCTATTCCGTGACCAACACCTAAGACACTGGCGAAAAAACTGAGGGACTCCCTCTAGGGGAGGGGGTTATATAGGGAGGGGACTTCCTGTTTGAAGATTGCCAGTGTCCACACCTGAAGGTACTCCATATAACCACATAGTAATGAATATGCCGCTCTGTGTCCCGTGATGTACGAGAAAGAAAATAAAATTCCTTTAGTGAGTTACACCCCATGTTATCCAGTATCTGTAAGACAAAACTCACTGTTGAGGGAAGTGCGGAGCGCCTTCAGATCTTCTTCTAGATCTTCCCGGTTCTCCTTCTTCCTGGTGTTCTCTGAAAAGAACTGAGATAACATGTTCATCTGTTGGGCAATCATCTCCTTTTGTTGGATAAGTATTTCCTTATGTTGGGCAAGCATGTACCTCTGTTCGGCATCCAGCAGGAGGGAGATATGAGTGGCTGAATCCCCCAGGCGATCGTTTATCAGGTCAAATTCTTCCTTGATGCTATTGGCCTTGAGTACCCTCTTCCACCAGGAGTGGTGAGAATATTTAATGACCCAATCCCTTGCATTCTCAAGCATGGTGTCCAGTTCTTCTACCACTGCCTGCAGAGCCACAGACTTATCCGACCGCATGTCCAGAGTCATAAGAGGCAGCAGCAACATTCTGAGTCTGTTCTCTAGGCGGCGGCATTGCTTCTTGTTGGATCCGGCCTTGTCACACAGCTGGTAGATGGTCTTAGCAACAGCAAGGACTTGAGAGACCACCATCTCCTGCAAGGACAAAGCAGGTTAGAAAAGAAAGTATGGAGGGATGTAGAAGGTGTGAGGGTCAGGGCTTTGTGTATAAAGAACATTTGTCCCAAGATGGAGACTGGCGACACATCTAGAGATTTAAAGAGAAAGTAAACCCACACACACACAAAAAAAAAAAATTAAAAAAAAAAAAAAAAAAAAAAAAAAAAAAAAAAAAAAAGCGCACCACCTGCAAGACAAAGGCATAATGAGCTAGTATGCATAGCATACATCCGACATCCCTCCCGGGGTAACTTCCAGTTATGCCGGCTCCGGCGCTGTAATTGGCCAGTGCCGCGACATCACAACATCACTCCTGCGCATGCACGCGGGAGCCACCAGTCATGGCACGGCCTTCATTAAGAATGGCACGATGGCCGTTGCTAACCTGCGCCGTATACATCAGCGCCTGCGATTTTTGTAAATATCTCCTAAACTGTGTAGGTATAGGAGATATTTGGTGCATTTCTCCCCCCCCCCCCCCCCCCCCCCCCCATTATCTGTGCCCCTTTCAGATGATCATGTGCTGGTCGGAGCAGAGGGAATATTTCTTCAGTTTCGGGCGCATGCCCATTCAGCTCCACTCGCATGTTCTCCTGGCTCAAATCCAGGCCAGCCACCTGCCTTCCCTGGAGGAGTGATCTTCCTCTGCTCCCCAACCAGTACTAGCCGGGGCCCGGAGAGTAAGACTTGAGAGGCTGTGAGGCGGGCGGCGACGGGCAGAGAGTCGCTGATTGTTGCCGTTACTAGTAAAGAAAAAATATCTCCCCGGATTTAATTTAAAAAAACTGGTCACCTTAGTCCAGGTGACACAGAACCACGATCACCTGACCTCACCCAAATAAATAGGCTGTCCCAGAAGGCCAAGGGACCCAAGAAGATCCCTGCCCATTGGCTAAGATACCCCATCTATTCCAAATCTGCCCTAGTCTTATCTAATGCCACCAAATATGTGGCCATCTAGTGGACAGACGAGAGAAGTGCAGCAATGTCAGAATACGGGTGGAATCAATTGATCTCTTATCAATTGGCCAAGGCAACTATACCTGGCAGGTAAATTTACTAGCAACCCAGGCTAAATATCAGGGTGCTGCAATAATGTATAGCCAGCTTTAGCAAGTTAAAATGTAAAGGCAGGGCCTTCTCACTGGATGGGGGGGGGGGGATAGCTGTTGGCAAGGCTCAGTCCTGAGATCGGGCCCCTAGTAATAAAGTGACACCAGTTTCAGAGGGGCACACAGGGAAGTGTTGTCTGGCCAATGACCACAATAGCAGACGCCTTGAACTGTCTGCATGCCAATACACACAGGAAAGGTTATGCTCGGTAGATACACGTGTTCCCTCTCTCTCATGCAACTGGATCAATCAAAACTTGCACCACACTAACATTTTGGACAGATGTCTACACCTCCAGTCTTTGAAATCCCATAGCACGATGATGTCATTTCAAAAGTCATTTTCATTTTTAGAATCTGCAGCCTTTACTAAAGTAATCCCTAGTGATCCTGCTATGAACATTCTTGTTCAGGCACTTCCTGTTAAGGGGTGCCAATGCTCTGTGCGCCCCCCGCCCCCGGCCACATCTCCCAACTGAGTTCCTACTCTGCAGTGCCAGGATAGGGTCATTTAGAGCCCAGGGCAAACATGCCAAAATTATGCCCCCCCCCCAAGATATATGAGCATTATGTGTCAGAAAAAATCCCCCCCTACCCAAAATAAAAAAAAAACACACACAAACACCCATTAATCTGCATGCTTGCCCCCAAGCATAAAATTCCCCCTCCCAGCACAAAATCTTTACACCCCCATTCTCCCCAGAAATTCTCTCTTCCCCATTTGCCCCCAGCACAATCCCCCCCTCCCCCCCAAAAAATACACTTTTATAGCACAAATCCTCTTCCCCATCCCAACACAGGCCACCGCTCATAACACATATCCCACATTTTCCCTCCTAGAATTCTTACCCCCTGCTGCCCCCCAAATCCCCTTCTCAACACAAATCCCCCAATCTCCTTGTGGTGCCCCTCCCCAGCTCACATGATGCCACAGTTCCCAGGGTAGCCGTCCATACTGCCCACCCCTTGTCCCAGGCCCGCTCCCCTGTCACACATTTATCTCTTCTTCCTTAAAACAAGATACACAACAAATGTTCAGTGTTCTCTGTACAACACTGCAGTATAGGTCAGAGCCATCTAAAAGTTATATAGTGTGCGACTGTGGTGGGAGAGAGTGTAAGCTCTTCTGGTGCAGAGCACTGGAGTGAGTGGCTCAGTGTTCTCTGTACAGCACTATGGTATATGTCAGAGCTATATGAATAATAGACAAAAATGGGAGTATAGCCTCAAGTAAAGATAAATAATCATGGAATAAAATCGTACCATCATCCCGGTTAATTTGACTTTTAATCAATAAACCTGTGTTTTACAATTCTGTTTATGTTATTTTAATAGTACCGATATAGTCCCTTTATCCAATCTTGTGGTTAGCCCTGTGGTCTGGCCTCAGCAACCTTTCCACTGCTCCCACTTTCCCCTTTCCGCTATATGAATAATAATAATTTTATGACTGTGGGGGGGAAATTAGAGTGTAAGCTCCTATGATACAGAAACTGCCATGATGTGACTGGTTCGGCATTCTCTGTACGGCACTGCAGTATATGTCAGAGCTCTATAAATAATAATCATATGACTGGGGAGGGGACATAGAGTGTAAGCTCCTCTGATACAGAGACTGTTCTGGTGCAGAGCAGTGATGCGACTGGTTCGGCATTCTCTGTACGGCACTGCAGTATATGTCAGAGCTATATAAATAATAATCATATGACTGGGGAGGGGGGGGGACATAGAGTGTAAGCTCCTCTGATACAGAGACTGTTCTGGTGCAGAGCAGTGATGTGACTGGTTCGGCATTCTCTGTACGGCACTGCAGTATATGTCAGAGCTCTATAAATAATAATCATATGACTGGGGAGGGGGGGGGACATAGAGTGTAAGCTCCTCTGATACAGAGACTGTTCTGGTGCAGAGCAGTGATGCGACTGGTTCGGCATTCTCTGTACGGCACTGCAATATATGTCAGCGCTTTATATTTGAATATTATTAATAATAATAATAGTGTGCAACTTTCGGGAGACATTAGAGTGTAAGCTCCTCTGGTGCAAAGGTACATTCTTTGTACAGCACTTTAGCAAATGTAAGAGCTATAGAACTGTATAATAACAATGGGCTATTGTGTTGAGACATTAGAGTGTAAGCTCTGTGGTAAGGCATAGAATGAATGCTCTATCCTCTGGCAACAATGCACAATATTCCTTTACTATAAATAAATGAAATACTTACTTGGTGTGCAGGCCGAGATGTGGAGTCTCAGTCTGTGTTCAGCTGTTCCCACCTGTATAGGAACACACCTGATATTCCACTTTCATTAACTCTGCTGCATCTACTTCACATTGTATCAGCTGTTGTGCATCTCATCGTCTATCCCATTGAAATTCCTATGTGTGGTCTCTGTAGAGCGATGAAATCCGGATCCGATTATGGGATGTCTGTGTGGAGTAGAATCCGTCATACAGCCATCGTCCCGGATCAATAGTATTGATATTCAATACGTGGAATCAATTCTCAATGGAAGGTGGAAGTGAAAAACTCTTTAATGACATCATCCAGGGAGATGAGACGTCACTATGGGGGGAATATCCTGATTTACATCACAAGATGACCCAACTAGACGATACAGTAAAACTTTGGATTGCGAGTATAATTAGTTCCAGAAACATGCTTGTAATCCAAAGCACTTGTATATCAAAGCAAATTTCCCCATAAGAAATAATGGAAACTCAGATGATTAGTTCCACAACCATTTATTCATAGGTCTTTCAGTTTGTATTCCGTGTAAAAAGATTATAGCAATGTGATTGGTTGTGTAACCATAAAATATCCATCCACAAATTGAAGCCTCCACAAGGGGATTAGAAGCAAAATCCAGCAGGAGCTCCAGAGTATAAAAGAGAAGAGAGGCGCCTTGATGCCGCGTACACACGCTCGGTTCATCCGATGAAAACGGACTGATGGAATCAGATATCTGATGAAGCTGACTTTCATCAGTCTTGCCTACACACCATCAGTTAAAAATCCGATCGTATCCAAAGCGGTGAGGAAAAAAAAAAACGATGTGCAGAGAAAAATTAAAGAGGGGGATCACCCTTAAAACCACTTTCTCCCATCCCACCAAGCACACTGGCGTCAGCGCCAGTATGCTGTCTTTTTTTTTTTGTACTTACCTCTTAATAGATAATTAAATTTTCGTCCTACCGCGGGGTATGGCGCCGCTATATAGCTTCACACCTTTCCGAAAACAGCCGACTAGCACTCGGCTGTTCTCGGCGCCTGAGCACAGACCTAGGAGCTGACTGCGCAGGCGCCGTATATAGCCGCATCACGCTCTCCGAAAAAAGCCGAAATAGGACTCGGCTGTATACGGCGCCTGCACAGTCAGCTCCTGGGTCTGTGCGCAGGCGCCGAGAACAGCCGAGTGCTAGTCGGCTGTTTTCGGGAGGCGTGCCGCTATATAGCGGCGCCATACCCCGCGGTAGGACGAAAATTAAATTATCTATTAAGAGCTAAGTACAACAACAACAACAAAAAGACAGCATACTGGCGCTGACGCCAGTATGCTGGATGGGATGGGAGAAAGTGGCTTTAAGTTCAATGCTTCGGAGCATGCGTCGACTTGATTCTGAGCATGCGTGGATTTTTGACCGATGGATTTCCCCACAGACGATTGTTTTTTTTCTAGCGTTTTTTTAAAGCGGAGCTCCACCCAGGATAACAACATTTTACAATGTTGTTTGAAAAAAATAAAAAAAAAAAACCTGAAAAAAATAAAAAATAAATACTCACCCGAAATAGCTGTTGCTATGCGGAAGTCCGTAATCTGCCTCTTCCTGATCCGCGGTGTGTTTTCTTCTTCTGCTTCTTGTGAATGGGCGCGCTGCTTCCTGGGAACTGTGTGTGTTCTCAGAGAGCAGCGCGCCCATTCACAAGCCAGCGTGAGACTCGCGCAGGCGCAGTAGGAAACGGGCAGTGAAGCCGTACGGCTTCACTGCCTGTTTCCCATATTGTGAATGGCTGCGCGGGACCCGGAGCGATCGTGGGACCGGCATCGGGGGGCCCATCAGCGCGGGCGCCTAGGACAGGTAAGTGTCTTTATTTAAAGTCAGCAGCTACACTGTTAGTAGCTGCTGACTTTAAAAAAAAATTTCACCGTGGCTGGAGCTCCGCTTTAACTAGCAGAACATTTTAAAACAGGTTCTATTTTTTTTCACCGATGGGGCCCCCACACGATCGGTTTGTCCAATGAAAACGGTCCTTCGGACCGATCGTGTGTACAGGGAATAAGTGTAGCAATAAGTTGCTAAATGTTGTACCTTCATTAAATGTAACCATATTGCTACACTTAGGCCGCGTACACACGAGGAGACATGTCCGATGAAAGCGGTCCGCGGACCGTTTCCATTGGACATGTCTCCGGGGATCTTTTGGTCTGATGTGTGTACACACGATCAGACCAAAATCCCTGCAACGCGGTGACGTAGAACACACCGACGTCCTCAAACCAGGAAGTAATATGCTTCCACGCATGCGTCGAATCAACAAGATGGTCACCAGTCATCTCTATGACCATCGGAGGCCCGGGCGCGATGTGATGATGTCACGCCCGGGTCCCCGTAAGTAAACAAAGCCACGATTGCGGCTAGTAAGCAACAGTATTCATGAGATCGGTGAATTTTTTTTTTACCGATCTCATGGTTTCCAGCCTGGAGGAGAGATGTGAGGGTCTTAATGATCCTGCATCTCTCCATAAAGAGGACCTGTCACACACATTTCCTATTACAAGGGATGTTTACATTCCTTGTAATAGGAATAAAAGTGAAAAAAAAATAATAAATAAGTAAAAAAATTAATAAAAGAATAAAAAATAAAATTAAAACACCCCTGTCCCCGGTAGCTCGCGTGCAGAAGCGAATGCACGCGTAAGTCCTGCCGACATATGTAAACGCCATTTAAACCACATATGTGAGGTATCGCCGCGTGCGTTAGAGTGCCAGCAACAATTATAGCACTAGATCTCCTCTGTAAATCTAAACTGGTAACCTGTAAAAAAAAAATCAAGCGTTGCCTATGGAGAATTTTAAGTACCGAAGTTTGGCGCCATTCCATGACTGTGCGCAATTTTAAAGCGTGACATCTTAGGTATCTATTTACTCGGGGTAACATAATCTTTCACATTATACAAACAAATTGGTCTAACTTTACTATTTTGTTATTTTTTTAAGTCATGAAACTATTTTTTTCCAAAAAATTATTGCGCAAATACCGTGCAAGATAAAACGTTGCAATGACCGTCATTTTATTCCCTAGGGCAGTGATGGCGAACCTATGGCACGCGTACCACAGCTGGCACGTCAAGCCCTTTCTGCCGGCACTCCAGGGGAATCCCCAGCCAGGCAGTCACTTGCACTGACGGTGCAGGCAGGGAGACGTTGGCTCCCTTCCTTGCATCAGTCATGTAGGTGAGTGCAATAGTCAGGTAGGTCAGTGTATGTGGCACAGTGCATTCTGCATTCTTTTTGGTTCCTTAGGACTCATTCAGAGTGATGATCAGTCCCATCTTCTGTACAGAGCCACTGATAGGTTTAAATCTGTGTTGGCACTTTGAAAGAAATAAGTTGGTTTTGCGTCGCAGTTTGGGCACTCGGGCTCAAAAAGGTTTGCCATCACTGCCCTAGGGTGTCTGCTAAAAAAAACATAAATAATGTTTGGGGGTTCTTCGTAATTTTCTAGCAAAAGAATGATGATTTTTACATGTAGGAGAGAAGTGCCAGTTCCTATACACGACACATGGGAAAATGTGAAAAACATTTAAAAAATTAACCATGGCTCGTATGAAATCTGTAAGGGGTAAACCAAGCCTTATGTTCAATAAGATCAACCGATCAATAAATAAAATGATTAACTATATAAATTAACAGATGAATAAACGGAAACTGAAACCAAGTATCATCTGGTTGGGTCTTATGAAATGAATCGGGATATTCCCACCATAGTGACGTCTCATCTCCCCGGATGATGCAACCGGGGAGTTTTTCACTTCCACCTTCCATAGAGAAGTGATTCCATGTATTGAATATCAATACTATTGATCCGGATCGATGGTTGTATGACGGATTCTACTCCACAGACATCCCATAATCTTATCCGGATTTCATTGCTCTACAGAGACCACACATAGGAATTTGAATGGGAAAGATGATGAGATGCACAACTGATACAATGTGAAACAGCAGAGCTAATGAAAGTGGAAGTTTAAAAGTTTCGCAATACAGGAACTGGGAGTTGTCACATTCCAGGATAAAAAAAAAGCTGAAGACGGGCTGAGACTCCACATCAACCTCCTTGCCTGGACACTGAGTAAGTAATCGTTCTGTCCTGCTCAGAGGACATGGAAAGATTTATTTTATGCCTTACCACAAGAGCTTACACTCTAATGTCCCCCACAGTCACACACTATTATTGTTCTACATTTATATACAGTGCCGATCCTGACCTCCCTAGGGCCCTAAGCAAAATGATATGGCACATTAAAAATGAGAAGCGGGGGGCGCTGACGACAGTGACATGTCACATTAACCACTTAAGCCCCGGACCAAAATGCAGGTAAAGGACCTTGCCCCTTTTTGCGATTCGGCACTGCGTAGTTTTAACTGACAATTGCGCGGTCGTGCGACATGGCTCCCAAACAAAATTGGCGTCCTTTTTTCCCCACAAATAGAGCTTTCTTTTGGTGTATTTGATCACCTCTGCGGTTTTTATTTTTTGCGCTATAAACAAAAATAGAGCGACAATTTTGAAAAAAATGCTATATTTTTTACTTTTTGCTATAATAAATATTCCCCCAAAATATATATAAAAATTATTTTTTTCCTCAGTTTAGGCCAATACTATTCTTCTACCTATTTTTAGTAAAAAAAAATCGCAATAAGCGTTTATGGGTTGGTTTTCGCAAAATTTATAGCGTTTACAAAATAAGGGATAGTTTTATTGCATTTTTATAAAAAAACATTTTTTTTACTACTAATGGCGGCTATCAGCGTTTTTTTTCGTGACTGCGACATTATGGCGGACACTTCGGACAAGTTTGACACATTTTTGGGACAATTGTCATTTTCACAGCAAAAAATGCATTTAAATTGCATTGTTTACTGTGAAAATGACAGTTGCAGTTTGGGAGTTAACCACAAGGGGGCGTTGTAGGGGTTATGTGTTCCCTGTGTGTGTTTACAACTGTAGGGGGGTGTGGCTGTAGGTGTGACGCCATCGATCACGTCCCCTTATAACAGGGATGACGCCATCGATGCTGCCGCCACAGTGAAGCATGGGGAAACCGTGTTTACACACGGCTCTCCCCGTTCTTCAGCTCCGGGCACCGATCGCCACACTCCAGCGGCGATCGGGTCCGCGAGTCCCGCGAGTCCCGCGGTCACGGAGCTTCGGACCGGGTCACGGGAGCGTGCCGCGGGCGCGCGCTCGTGACCCACGGCTGGGTACTAGAACCGACGTAAATATACGTGGATGTGCCCAGCCGTGCCATTCTGCCGACATATATGTGCAGGAGGCGGTCCTTAAGAAGTTAAAGAAAGTTGAGAAGCGGGGGGAGGGGTGTTCTGCTGTCAGAAATGACATCTTACATCAAGCGCCCAGAGGCGATTAAGTTCGCATGTGCTGCGCTATATAAGTTTTCATTCATTCATTCACATTAAATTGAGAAGCGGGGGTTGCTGACTTCTTACCTCTTCTCCCATGCAGCCAGCTAGGGTGATGGGGCGAAAATTACTTCTCACCAGACAGGGCCTCTAGTAATTTAGGGGGCCCTTCGCAGCTTTGCAGGGGCCCTAAGCAGCTTGCATAGTGAGCCTATAGAGCGGATCGGCCCTGTTTATATAGCTCTGACATATACTGCAGTGGTGTACAGAGACCACTCTCTGCACCAGAGGAGCTTACACTCTAACATCCTCTTCACAGTCACTCCCTACTATTATAAATGTATATAGCTCTGAAATATACTTTAGTGCTGTACAGAAAACCTACACGGTTTAGGAGATATTTGCAGAAAAGACTGCACCTATGTCTACGGCGCATGCGCGCAATAGACAACAGCGCAGGCGCACTGAGCATGCCGTTAGTGAAGGCGATCGTGACGTCATCGCAGCTCCGGCCAATCACAGCGCCGGAGACGCAATACCCAGAAGTCACTCGGGTATCATGGCGGAGGAGAGGAACGAGAGTTGCTTTGGGAGCTTTGATCTCAGGTAAGTAATTCATAATGAGCTAGTATGCCATGAATACTAGCTCATTATACCTTCCTTTCTCTTACAGGGTTTTTTTTTTTTTAAGAAATGTTTTAGAGGGTTTACTTCCTCTTTAATTCAGGTGACTTTGATATACAGCATAGTGTTGTGCAAAGAACTTCAAACAACGTTGTGTATCTTGTGAAGCATGCTGGGAATATTTGCTTGTGCTGTAGACCCGTAACTTCTTTGTGGAACGTGATGTTTGAGAAAGAAATGAGTCATGAGGTGAACGTGAATTCTCTGCAGTTTCAAGGAGTTTCCAGTGTGTTACTGAATGTTCTGGCTTCTCCATTTGGCGGTGGTCTGGGTTCGGACTGGGAATGGACTTTGCCTGCTTCTAGCCCACTGGTTCTCAACCTTCTAGTGCCGTCACCCCTAGATAAAATAATGTTGCGAGTTGTGGGGACCCCTAACAGTAAAATTATTTTCGTAGCGGGGGTTGTCAGCACCCAAAGCAAGACAAGTAATTTGTGCCCCCTAACCCACGGACATTTAGCGCTCCCTGAGCCCCTTCCACTCGTACAGTATAAAAACCCCTTATGGTACATTTTAGGATGTACCCCTCTTTCTCTTTGTTCTTCTTGTATCTCTCTCTATCCTAATTTCTTTTTTTCCCCATCCCTCTCTCTAGCCGTTTTTCTTTCTCTTATTCTATCTCTGCCTTTTTTTTTGTTCCTCCCCTCTGTTCCTCTCCCTTCCATGTATTCTCTACTTTTACTCCTTGGTGGGGGGAGTTGGGATCATTGGTAGTCCTGGCGGGGAGTAGGGAAGAGTGGCAGTGCCGGGGGAGAGTTCTGATCAGCCAACTTAGGTGCTCTTAAAGCGGAGTTCCACCCAAAAGTGGAACTTCCCCTTAATCCACTCCTCGCCCCCTTACATGCCACATTTGGCATGTAATTTTTTGGAGGTGGGAGTGGGGGCTTCAGGAGGAGTGGGACATCCTGTCCCACTTCCTCCTTCTGCCGAGACGCTGCTAAGGCGATACGTCATATCGCCTTTTGGCAGCCCCTCCCTGTAGGCGATCACCTGTCCAATCAGATGGCGCATCACCGCTGACGCCTGCACAGTGGGTGCCTGGCTGTGAAGTCGAAAGTTGTCACGGCCGGGTGCCCACACTCATACTCCCAACTTTTCAAATTCAGAATGAGGGACAAATGAGCATACCTCCCAAATAAGTTGTTGAGCGGGGGCGGGGGGGGGGGGAGGGGCTGGCGCGGATCAGAGTTGTTGAGCGGGGGGGTCCACGGATCGGAATTGTTTCGCGGAGGAGGTTTCGCGGATCAGAGTTGTTGGTTGAGCGGGGGGGTTCTGCAGATCGGGGGGGGTTTCGCAGATCGGAGTTGTTGAGTTGAGCGGGGGGGGGGGTTATGTGGATCACAGTTGTTGAGCGGGGGGGTTCCACGGATCGAAGTTGTTGAGCGGAGGAGGTTTCGCGGTTCAGAGTTGATGAGCGGGGGGGGGGTTTCGCAGAACGGAGTTGTTGGCCGGGGGGGGGGGGGGGGGGTTCCGCAGACGCAGATCAAAGTTGTTGAGCGGGGAAGTCCACGGATCAGAGTTGTTGTGCGGGGGGGTTTCGCAGATCGCAGTTGTTGGTTTTTGAGCGGGGGGGGGTTCCGTGGATCGCGGGACCGTGGGATTTACCGCAAATCATGGTAATCGCGGGAGGGGTGCTGCACAATCGCGGGACTCTAGCCCTGACCGCGGGACCGCGGAATTTACCGCAAATCGCTGGACAATCACGCAAAATACAGGAGGGTTGGGAGGTATGCACACTTAGACCGCGTACACACAATTGGTTAAACAGAGGACAATGGTCTGATGGACCGTTCTCATCGATCAAAACCGATCGTGTGTGGGTCCCATAGGTTATTTAACCATCGGTTAAAAACCAACTTGCTTTAAATTTAACCGATGGATTCCTAACCGATAGGTCAAAAACAATCGTTAGTAGGCACGACCATCGGTTAAAAATATACGCATGCTCAGAATCAAGTCGAACTTCATTTTTTTCAGCACGTCGTTGTGTTTTACGTCACCGCATTCTGACACGATTGGTTATTTAACCGATGGTGTGTGGGCGCAACGGACCATCAGTCAGCTTCATCGGTTAACCGATGACAACGGTCCATCAGACCGTTCTCATCGGATGGACTGATCGTGTGTACGCGGCTTTAGTATGAAGACACCGGCCGGGGAGGGGGGGGGGGGGGGAGCAGAGCTCCGGACGGCGCGTCACTGGAACCGTGGAGCAGGTAAGTGTATGTTTATTAAAAGCCAGCAGCTACACTTTTTGTAGCTGCTGACTTTTAATAAACCTTAAAAATGCCTGGAACACCCCTTTAATCAAGGTCATCTACTGATCTGAGAACTGTAGTGGCGACTTTTAATGCCAACTATAAATTACTCCGACTTTGTGGTGTCTGGTAGCAGTGACACCTATGCCGAAATCAGGAGACGGGGTCTCCTCCAGCCCTTTCCCCCCTTCACATTCCTCACCAGTCAGCTGACCTCTAGTCTCTGCCCCCCAACCATTCCGTGAACTGAGAAGAGGCTGAGTGGGCGGGCGCGGGCTCCAGGGACAGCCCTGCTGGGCGGCCGCGAAAAGGCTGAGAGAGCAGCCCAGGATTCGGTGACCCCTGGCAAATCGTCCTGTCAGGTTGAGAAAGCACTGGCCTAGCCAGTTTAATGGAGTGTAGGTTAATGTGAGACTTAAACTGAATGTAAAATTAATTTAATTAAAGTTTTTGTTTAATTTTAGTCCTCCTGCAGCCACTTCCTGTCTACATGCACTCCAGCGATGGCTGCGTGGCATTTCTTAAGTGATTCTTAGGATACCGTGTGTTTTATTTATTTATTTATATAAAATATATATTATTCCGTAAATATGTTTGTAAGCTTTTTAATAAACGTACACTCTAATGTCACACACTAGTATTATTATACATATTATATAGCTCTGACATATACCACAGTGTTGTACAGAAAACATTGAACATTGTGGTGTATCTTGGTTGAAGAAGTGAAGCATGCTGGGAATATATTCTTGCGCTGTAGAAACTTCATTGCAGAACATGATACTTGAGGAAGAAATGAGTCAGAAGGTAAACATGCATTCTCTGCAGTTTCCTGGAGTCTCAGACGTGGAACTGAACATTCTGCCCTGAGCCCTCCTCTCCGGTTGGTGGTGGTCTGGTAGGTTTAGACTGGAAATGGACTTTGCCTGCTTCTGTGAGCCAAGACAGTTTGGGGGGGTGTAGGGTAATCTAAGACTTAAACTAAATGTAAAACCAAATTAATTCAGTGGTGCTGATCTCCTGCAGCCTCGTTGCAGCCACTTCCTGCTGTCTCCATGCACTCCGGTGATGGCTGCATGGCATTTCTCAAGGTGGGTTTCCTGATGGAAACAGTGGACCATGCCTTGCATCATGTGTGTTAAAAGGACAAACCGTTATCACCCTATGACAGGTCTGATCAAGAACCTTTATGGCAGGATCACAATGGAATATTTTAATGAAGCTGGAGGATCAGAAAGATTGAAGATGACTTTTGAAATGATTGTCTTAGAGAGTTTATATAAGATTTCAGTGATTGGTGTTATGAGATTTATGATACAGAATAATCAGTGTAGTGTCATTTTGTTGCCAGTTTTCAATATTTCGGGTCATGAGAAAAGGGAACAAGTATATCTACCAAGCATAGGCCTCCTGGGTGTATGGGCATGGTGCAATGCGCACAGCTCAAGGTGCCTGCTGTTGGCAGACCGCCCTTTTCTGTGTGCCCCTCTGAAACTGGTGAAAATACGGGCCTGAAATCAGGAATGAGCCTTGCCAAGCTTTACCTGTCCATTTTTTTTTTTTTTAGCCTGATTAACCGCTTCAATACAGGGCATTTATACCCCCTTCATGCCCAGACCTATGTAGCGCCCCCTTACTTTCAGTATGGGCACTACGCTAAAGTTAGTGGGGGAGTGGGAGAGTTATGTTGCTCTCACTCTTAATTTTGCTAAATTGGGCTGCTGTCATTTTAGAACTGTCCTGTGGGTCAGTCTGCGCTTCGGGGGTGTCAATCTCACCCCCGAACGACAGATGGCGCCAGAGGGGTTCTAACAGAGCCACTTTTCCCCAGCAGCCAATTGGAAGAGTTTTTTCCCTCGCGGGGCATGCTGGGGAAGGGTTACCAGTCTGTCCTTTATTGACCAAGCCCTGACCCTTGCACCCTCCACACTCATCCATGCTTCCTTCTCTAACCCCCTTTGTCTTTGCAGGAGATGGAGGCGTTGGGTCACGTTTTCTCTGTTGCTCAGACCATCTACGTCCTGTGTGACCAGGCCAGCTCCAACAAGAAGCAATGCCGCCGCCTAGAGAGGAGGATCAAAATGTTGCTTCTGACTGCAAAGAGTCTGGAGAAGCAGCCGGATAAGTCAAAGGCTCTGCTGACAGTGGTGGAGGAGCTAGCCACCACGCTAGAGAACGCCAAGTGTTGGGTCATTAAATATTCCCACCACGCCTGGTGGAAACAGGTACTCCAAGCCAATGGCATCAAGGAAGAATTTGACCTAATCAACGACCGCCTGGGGGATGCTGCCACCCAGATCTCCGTCCTGCTGGCTGCTGAACACCGATATAAATTTTCTCAGTTCTTCATGGAGAATACTAGGAAGAAGCAGAATGAAAAGGATATAGAAGAAGACCTGCAGGAGCTACGCACTTACCTCAACAGTGAGTTGTTGTTTTTTTTTTGCCCCAACTACAGATCATGTAGACCAGTGGTCTCCAAATTGTGGCCCGGGGGCCGCATGCGGCCCTTTTCTTGCCTTTATCTGGCCCTTGGGGCATTATTCCATCCACTGATATGATACACTATTCTGCCAGTTTACACCAACAATAGGGCACCATTTCTCCCATTGACACTGATACAAACGATGGAGCACTATTGCTTCCCTAACAGGGCCGATCCTAGGGTCACAGACGCCTGGGTTCAGAAATATTTCTGGCACCCCCACATGATCAGAGACTGCAGACATAGTACAGGAGATGGTCAGAGACTGCAGACATAATACAGGAGATGCTCAGAGACTGCAGATATAATACAGGAGATGGTCAGAGACTGCAGATATAATACAGGATATGGTCAAAGACTCCAGACATACTACAGGAGATGCTCAGAGACTGCATACATACTACAGGAGATGCTCAGAGACTGTCGCTATGGTCTCTGGCTGCTTCGCTCTCCTCCTTTGACAGGGGGAGGGAGGGAGGATGGACTTGGGCAGGAAACACAGCGGTGGTGGCGGCACCGTCTCTCCTCCTCTGATCCGCTCCTGTCAGTTGCCGGTGGAGAGAGCTGGCTCTGGAAGAAGGAGGCGGAAGGGAAGCACTCTGGCGCCTCAGCGCCCCCCACCTCTGTGGCACCTGGGTGCGCTGCACCCCATGCACCTGCTAAGGATCGGCCCTGTTCCCTAATACTAAATATGGCGATGTTTACTCTCACTGACAGCAACATTTCCACTCCCTCTGGCCACAGTCTGGCCCCCCTAAAGTCTGAAGGACAAAAAATGTCTTTGCTTAGAAAATTTGGAGACCCCTGATGTAGACCATAACCCAACCTATTGATATGTAGAATGACATATAGAGATACCATTCATTTAATCATAAATGCTTTCTGAGCTGTATTATTGATCTAGTTAATGTATGTAGGGTTCTCTACAAATCTTTCATGTTCCGGACAAGTATTAGTAGGTCTGGATCGCAGTGGCGGTGCATCCATAAGGGTGCCGACCCCTGTCTGCTGAAACCCCCTCTATCACCATAGATAGATTCATGCATTGCATGAATCTATCTATGGTCGCCCCTGCCACCCCCCATTCAGGCGACGGCCCCTTTTCGGGTGGCGGGAGCTTAAATTAGAGAGGCAAGGTATTTTTTGGAAGCACCTGATTAGAGCCATGGGCACAGTAGCGGCAATTCATGGGCACAGTGGCTGCAATTGATGTTTTTTTTTTGTTTGTTTTTTCAGTTTGTTTGTGCCCCCCCCCCAAAAAAGAGCGCCAGCTTCCACTGCTGGATTGTATTTTTATAAATCTTCTGAAAACGGCAGTAAAGGTCTGTCTGTTCAGAATATGGATCATGTTTTAACAGCACAGTGCCAAAGGCCACATGTTTAAAGAGGTTGTATAGGTAGAAGGTGTTTTTTGTTTTACCTTCATGCAAGATAAAAAGCCTTTTGCATACAGTCAGGCAGAAATTAAAAGAATGTGCAACCCAAGTTAAAAGTTCAAATAGCAGGATGAAAAGAGGCCACAAAATTGACACTTTTTGGCCACACATGGCCTTATGACTAAGACCATGTGTGGCTGAAATCCGCCAATATTCCTATGCTATGGATTACCTTTTGTGTCTTGTGTGAATCTAAATAAAGTTGTGGATTTTATATTGAAGCTATCCGGAATTGCCGGACCTCTTTTCTCTCCATCCAAATATTTACTCTCGATCCAGCGATGTGCATGAGAGCAGAGACTCTTGGCTCTCTCCCTCCTCATTGGCTCAGATACAGCAGTGGGAGTCATTGGCTCCTGTTGCTGTCATTCACAGTCAGGGGGCGGGGCGCAGGAGCGAGCATACACGAGTACTTCTATAGCATGCAGCTATGTTGGGGGAGGGGCCAGGAGCACCAGCGGAAGACCGAGAAGAGGAGGATTATGGCTGCTCTATGCAAAACCATTGCACAGAGCAGGTAAGCAGGGGTGGACTGACCATTCGGGCTCTTGGGCACTGCTCAAAGTCCCCATGCCACTAGGGGGAGCCATCAGGGTTGCCAGCCTCAGTAAAACCAGGGACAGTATGTAAAAATCTGTGTTTTAAAAAAAAAATCCAAGATTGTAGCTGCCCTGCCTCTCCAGTACCTTTTCAGTGTGTGTGTGTAAGCAGGGCTTTTTTTCTGGGGGAACTTGGGGGAACTCAGTTCCACCACCTTTGGCTCAGACCCTTTGGTGCCTGCTCACCACAATCACTTGTAAACACAGAAGTCTGGTTTCTGTGTTTACAAGTGACAGCTTTGTAACCCCCTGAACTCTGCACTCTGTATGTAATGCAATTCTGGTATTTAATGCCCCTTTAAGACCCTTCTACTGTTTGTGAAATCTGAACGGGTCGTGGTTGAGTTCCTGCACCTATTTTCTGAGAAAAAAAGCTCTGTGTGTAAGTGTATACTGTATGTGTGGCCCCATAATCTCCTATTACCTGGGGGCCCCATAATCTCCTATTGCCTGAGGGCCCCATAATCTCCTATTGCCCGAGAGCCCCATAATCTCCTATTGCCTGGGGGCCCCATGAGTTGTCAGTCCGCCCCTGCAGGTAAGTATGACATGTTATTACAGTGTGGGGGTGTGTGTTCCATAAATAATATCTCCTTCCAATCAGTATATGACTCAAATTCAAGTCTCTCTTATGTATATGGAGCCCCCCTGACCTCAACTCTACTAAACTTGTCTGGGATGAATTGGAGATGATGAGCCAGGTCTTCTTATCCAACATCAGTAACTGACCTCACAAATGAGCACAAACTCCCACAGACAAGCCCTGTGCACACGGCCGGGTATCCCATCTATTGGAAAACTGTCGGTTTTCCTGACGGGATTCCTGGGAAGCTTATTTTGCAAAGCCATGTATACACACGGCCACTCAAAATACCTGCCGTTCTTTTGAATGGCAAGAACGTGGTGATGTCAACGACTACAACGAGCCGGTGTCTCCTCACATTCGGCTCCCCTTTACAGATTGTTCCGGAAGTGACGTTTTGTCGCCGCCATCTTGCCACACCCCACACTAACGCTGTATGCTACCGCGCATGCGTCAAAGTGTTATCAAGCATGTAAGGTTTTTCTCCCCTGCAGGTAAGCATACAGACGACCGGTTTCCTCGGCAGGAAACACTCTTCCTGGCAATCCCGACGAGAAAATAGAGAGCAGGTTCTCTATTATTTCCGGGAGCATACACACGGTCGGGATTCCTGGCCAAAAGCTCTTCTGGTAGTTTTCCTCCTGGGAAAAGCAGTCATGTGTACGAGGCTACACTCCAAAATCTTGTGAAAATTCTGCCCAGAAGAGTGGAGAATGTTATAGCGTTGGTGGCTGAACTGATAATTTCAGTAACGAGAACGAGAGCTCCATAGCATTCTCCATATGTGATTTCACCCAATTGAAAATGTAAGAAAACTTTGTCTCTATTTCTGTTTCATGCAGGTCATGTGCCCCAAATAGAGGACAAGATGGACAACATGAAGGATGAAATGAGCAAACTGAATGCTAAAATGGCTGAAATTAATTTAGCATGTAAGTACTCAGAACACCAGCACAGTGGCACACAGGTAGGTGTATGGTCAGTAGTCCAGACATTTCTGACATAGCCGAGAAAATGGCACTCATATCTACTAAGAAAATGATTCCCTCCATCTCCAACTTTGACATGGGGCAGCTTAGGTCCAATCCCCAACCTTTACATAGGCAGCCATACTATATGTGTATAAAAAAAAGAGAAAAGAAAAGTGGATGTGGTTAAAAAAGCACTAGTCGGTTTAAATCATTTTTAATTCTCCTTTTAAGGAGTGTGGCAGGGGGTTTGTTCTATGCCTACATATTTTTGCTAATAGGCAGGGCTGTCTTATTGAGAGGGCACACCTGAGCACTGCCCAGGGGCCCCAGCTGCATCAAGGAAAGTGTAAAGCAATGTGACATTGTCCACTTTATATCTCTAGGTGTCCGGCCGAAATGGGACATCAAAGAGATCCGGGCGACAGATCTGAAGCGAGGAGACCTATTGCTGGAGCGACCCACCCATTTCCTGTACCGTGGAGAGCTCCACCGCAGTCCTGTGGCCATCAAAGTATTCAAGGATCAAAATGTGCAGAGTGAAGAGTGAGTTCTTGGGGACACACAGACAGGTCATTTTCTATTTCATGAGAGGCAGACCGGTCCCCTTCTATTTCATGGGAGGCAGACCGGTCCCCTTCTATTTCATATGAGGCAGACCGGTCCTCTACTATTTCATAGGAGGCAGACCGATCCCCTTCTATTTCATGGGAGGCAGACCGGTCCCCTTCTATTTCATGGGAGGCAGACCGGTCCCCTTCTATTTCATAGGAGGCAGACCGATCCCCTTCTATTTCATGGGAAGCAGACTGGTCCCCTTCTATTTCATGGGAGGCAGACCAGTCCCCTTCTATTTCATGGGAGGCAGACCGGTCCCCTTCTATTTCATGGGAGGCAGACCGGTCCACTTCTATTTCATGGGAGGCAGACCAGTCATCTTCTATTTCATGGGAAGCAGACCGGTCCTCTTCTATTTCATGGGAAGCAGACCGGTCCTCTTCTATTTCTTGGGAGGCAGACCGGTCCTCTTCTATTTCATGAGAGGCAGACCGGTCCCCTTCTATTTCATGGGAGGCAGACCGGTCCCCTTCTATTTCATGGGAGGCAGACCGGTCCCCTTCTATTTCATGGGAGGCAGACCAGTCATCTTCTATTTCATGGGAAGCAGACCGGTCCTCTTCTATTTCATGGGAAGCAGACCGGTCCTCTTCTATTTCATGGGAGGCAGACCGGTCCCCTTCTATTTCATGGAAGGAAGGGCAGAAGATGACCATTTCTCTGTTTTACAGATTCATTCGGAGTACATTTCTGTCTGAGAGCCAAACAATGAAGAAATTTGAGTGTTTAAATATTTTACGACTCTATGGGATCTGTATCGATAATTCAGGTGAGGATAATAACATCAATTCTGTCTCCATATCCCTGATCTCTGTTCTTTCTTCTTCATTCTCATCCAGATTCTCTGCAGCTCTGTTCTGGTATCCCATCTCTGCTTCCATTTTTTTTTCTTCAGGTCTTTGTCCTGGTCTCCAATATCTGCTACCATACTCATCCTCTCTCTGTCCTTTCTCCTTTCTCTAGCTCTATATCCTGGTCTCCTGTCCATTCACCCCCCCCCCCTTCTCTTTTTATCTAGCTCTATATCCTGGTCTCCTGACCATTCACCCCCCCCCCCCTTCTCCTTTATCTAGCTCTATATCCTGGTCTCCTGTCTCTGTTCCATCCTCATCCTCTCTTATCCTTTGATTCAGGCCCAGAAACCTGCTACTCGTTGGTGATGGAGTTATGTGAGAAAGGGACACTACGGGAACTGTTACAGGCTGAACCGGACTTGCCTTGGGATCTGAGAGTTTTTATGGCTCTACATGCAGCCAGAGCACTGTACCGGTGAGACATCTCCATTTTATCTCGTAATTAGAATCATTGCATTTCCTGACAAAGCTGTTTTAGCTTGGAGATGGTCAGAGGCTGCAGGAGACAAGTGACCGCATTTATTAGGTGTTAGAAATCAGTAATGTTGGAATTGTGAAATATTGACTCACAATTTACGGAATGTGAACATAGCTTACCTTTTATCATAACCCGCCATTACTTATCGAGGTCATTCTAATTACAGGTTGCATCAGACTGAAGCAAAAGCCATCCTCCATGGGAATCTGAGCAGCTCCAAGTTTCTGGTGGATGGAACGTATTGTGTTAAGGTACCAGATTATATATCCTCAACAACAAATAATTCCAATCAAATATCCAACATGAGGATGGACTGATATCATAGACCATTCAGCTGTACATAGCTTCAAAATTGCTGGGCTCCGTGATATAGTTGGGTTGGACTCAGGGTCTGCTGAGATGGATTTTCATTGTCAGTTTTTCCTGTAGTAGGGTCTCGGGGGGGGGCAGTGTTGTCTCTCCGTGTACACAAAGTGTATAATGTGTAGAGTAGACCTGTAGTACACTTGGCAAGCAAGGCTTGCAGACAACAAGGGCTCAAGTCAGTGACTGCAAAGAGTGTGGGCGATGCTCCACCGTGACACAGTGTGGGCGATGCTCCACCGTGACAGTGTGGGCGATGCTCCACCGTGACAGTGTGGGCGATGCTCCACCGTGACAGTGTGGGCGATGCTCCACCGTGACAGTGTGGGCGAGCTCCACCGTGACAGTGTGGGCGAGCTCCACCGTGACAAGATGGACGATGACTACTGCTACTTAAAGCAAGTGTTCCCAACCAGTGGCCCGGGGGCCACATGTGGCCCACGGAGCCCTCTGATGTGGCCCACGACCTCCTGCTCTGGGATGCAATAAAATAGAATAAAATAGTTAATAAAGTTATGTTTTTATTACTAAAATTACAGTGTGTGTGTATATATGGGTATATCTGTTCTGCAGTGGTTACTGGGCTGCTTTTAAACTGATCCACAGGTACAGAGAAGTGCACCTGTGGGTTACCTGCACTGAGCCATAGACTTCTATTACCTGCAAGTGTGGTGTGCTGAGAGTAGAGTGGGCTCTATAGAGCTGAGTGGGCTGCCATCAACCCACTCCATTCATTGCGGCCTACGACCGGTTACCAAGTCGCTTAAGTGGCCCTTGCTCTTCAAAAGGTTGGGCATCCCTGACTTAAAGTGACTCTACACAAGGTCCAAACTTCTACAATGTCCCCAATCATATAGGCCATGCCATTAATTCATTCATTGATGTCCCCAGCTGTCAGGATTTGAGCTCTCCAAGACAGAATCGTCCATCGGGAGACCCTCCAACGTGGTGATAAGAAAGAAGGCCAGAGAGCTGGAGTACATCGCCCCCGAGACATGGCAAGATATCAATGCATACGACAAACGCAGCGAGATTTACAGGTAAGGAGCTACAACTTTATATCCTCAGATGATCTGCTATAGGACCAGATTATTTATTTTATAGCAAGCCAACCTTTGTAACTTCTGCTTACACACGCTGCTGGCTGCCCATATGCATTCACAATCCTGGCAGGCGCATAGTAAATTCTGCAAATGTTTAGTTTCCTTTTTACACATAATCCATACACCACCATAGCATATTCTTTAGTAAATACGGCCAAATGTTTGACTGGAGTGAATATTGGAGTGGAGACCCCATCTTTCCCAATCTGCCAGGTGAAAATCACACCAGCGAGTTACACCCAAAGATTTTTTTTTTCTACCGAAAGAACATCTCTTTAGAGCTGTAGCTCTACTCCCATAGGAGACGTAAGAATGTTGCCCAGGTCCCCCCCAGATAGTTTGCCCCGCAGCCAGGCTGGAACAATCCTATATAGGGAAAAACCTAGAACTCTGTGTGCTCACTGAATATAGACCCAGCATTCCTTCAAAGCCAGTGTCTCTGAGATAGGCTGGGGATACATCAATATTCATGCTGCCATCTGTATAACTCCACACCTTACATCTGGAAACTTCTCAAGTTCCTTTATACATAGTGATGAGCGGAATACGCCATATTCGATTTCGCGATATTTCACGAATATATAGACGAATATTCGCGATATTTTATCAAAAAAAAAAATTTGCAAAAACTAATATGCACTAAACACTAACTCTACTTACACAAACGTATATGACTAAACTAAAGCTATTTTTTTTTTTTATACACAAAACACAGAAGGGCAGAGAAAGTATTTGCGAATATTCGCATTACGAATATTCGCATTGCGAATATTCGGCAACATAAAACGGCTACTCGGCCCAGGGTCTCTAATCATACCAGCAATGCTTTTAGACGTCGATGGAGATCACTAGGATGTGATCTGTTTTAAAAATAAATTTGAAAAAATACGAATATTCGCAATATCGAATATTCACCGCGATATTCGATTTATTCGCGAATACTCGAATATGCAATATTCGTTACGAATATTCGCAATGCGAATATTCTTGAGCAACACTATTTATACAGAGGGAACTATAGGCAGACTGGCAGCAGCTGATTAAGCTGAGAAGACCAAACTATCAGAACACGGCCAAAAATTTACTAACCTGTCATCCAACATTTGTTGTCCGAAAACTGGAAAATGGTTGTCTAAAGGAGTGTACTAACAGTAAAAATTTTAGACAACAGCCTGTCAAACGACAATCCCCATTGGATTTTCGTACCGTGTGTACAAGACTTTAGTCGCATTGAAGTCTCATCAAAGTAATGCAGGAAACTTTTTAAAAATTGCTTCGACTTGAGTCGATTGATTGTAAAGGCCACCATTGAAATAAATGTGTTTTCACGTGTCATGTGACTTTGTTTTTCATGGCAAGTCGCAGCAGTGTGAACAAGGACTTATTTATGCTTGGGACTTATGTGTATTTTTTGGGGGGATTTAGTAAATGACATATACAGTACGTTATTGCAGTTTTTGTTTCTTTTACCAAGCATGTTTTTTTTTTTTGCTTTAATACCACAATTCTGTAAATTTCCCTCTGATGAAATGTAGAAGTATTTATTGTGAAGACACTGGTACCTCTTCCTGACTCTTCTCCTGGTGACCGGTCACAAACAACATCCTCAGATTGTGCAATTTTGTCTTTTGAGGAAGCCAAGCGGGAACTGCTTGAATGCTATATAGTAACCCGCTCAGAGCAAGTGTTCTTCTTTCATGGAAACAGGAACTGCTTGCATGCTACGTAGTAACCCACATTCTCTGCCTGTCCTAACTCTTATACCAATTGCATGGTAAATGGACTGTAGTGCATTTCTGCACTAAAAAAATACATGGGTGTGAACCAAGGATAAATCTAATTCATAGAAGATTGGGATGTCCCAATTATGAATATACTTGGGGTCAGAGGTCTGTACAATGACCATGATATTCCTCATCAATGTCTTTTGAAATAATTAACAATTGTCCTCTCTTCTTCCAGCCTGGGGGTGGTGATGTATGAAATCGCTACAGGAAAACCGCTCTTTCATGGTGAGTCTATGACCCGACTTTCCTGTTCCAGTATACAATACAGAATTATGAAAAGGTTTGGGGCAATTGTGAAAAAGTACTGCACAGCTGGTACGCTATAAAAAGAAATTCCATGCAGGGCTGTCTTAATGAGAGGGCACACCTGGGCACTGCCCAGGGGCCCCATCTGCATGGGGCCCCCTGCACTTTTTCCAAAGCAGCTGGTCCTTAAACCCATGCTACCCTGAAATTGGGGGACCCCATGATGGCACTGAGAGTGATAGATACACAGGGGAGGCAGTCTGCCGCCTACCTACTTGATGTCTGTTTACCTGCACTGTCATCATTGTAGGGGCCCCAGAGCATTACTTTGCCCTGGGGCCCATGATGCTATTAAGATGGCCCTGATTCCATGAATAGTTTTTAATGATCAAGAGGCATCCTAGAAAATGCAGTATATTGGGGAGGGTTGGAGTGACCTAAATGAAATCAATCAAAGGTACGACCACCCTTTCTACCTTTTATAAACCCTAACTAAATGACGTTATGTTTGCTCTGTGTATCACATACACAAGTGCCATTTTTCAAATGTTGCTCGTCCTTTGTTCCATCTCAGTCCTACTGATCCTCTGGTGCAGCCCATTTTCATGCATTCTAGTGATGGCTGCATGGCATTTCTCAGGGCAGGTTTACCAATAGTGACAACAGTGGACTATGTAGATAGAGGAGATCCGACTGACTCTAGAATGTTACGCACCTCATCCCAATAATTAGTAATAGTCCTTACAGGATGTCGCCAATTTACAAGGCAACCTCAATGCTCTATCTAATTGGGCGACTATGTGGCAGATGAGGTTTAATGTTGATAAATGTAAAGTTATGCACTTAGGGGCTAAGAATATACATGCATCATACATACTAGGGGGAGTGCAACTGGTGGGATCTGTAGTGGAGAAGGATCTGGGGGTTTTGGTAGATCATAAGCTCAATAATAGCATCATGGGACTTGTAGTTGTAGGGCTACCAGTTTGAGACCCCTGCTGTAGAGGGTATCTGTGTATAAAGTCCTCTCCTGTGAATGGATAGAAATCCTGTTATATATCTCATACACACATTACTTGTCAATCAAGAGAAGAGCTTTAATTTTAACAAATATTGTTTCATGTTCTCTTCAGGCCTGGAGGTGACAGCGGACAATCTGGGGGGGATTCAGGAGAAGTGGTGGGCTTCACTAGACAATGACTTTCCATCTTCATGTCCTGATAAGTTCTGTGATCTCATCAAACGCCTCTTACAGAGGAATCCCAAGGATCGCCCATCTGCTGGAGGTAACTAGACTTATAAATGTATTCACTCAAATTGCTAGAAACTGTGAGGATAGTGATGGCTAAAAAAAACAGTCTACCCATCATGATTAAAGACAAACCAAATTTGAAATGATTTATTTAATTTTAGTCCCAAAGGAATAGGTCCTGGGTCAATTGAGGGATTTGGGCAAATAAAGAACCAGCTTATGTTCTTCTAGGAACTGGCTGGAGTCTTGGCTTCATGGGCCAACGGATTTGACCACACCAAGGAGTTTGAGTGCATTCACTAAAAGGTTAGGCTATGGTAATATTAGGGTATAAAAAGAAACTGTAGCAAATTTTGCTTTTACACCCTTGTGGTAACAGTTTGGGGAAGACCCTTTTTTTTTGTTACAGCATGACTGTGCCCCTTGTGTACAAAGCCAGCTCCGTATAGACATTTGACTGGTTTGGTGTTGAGGAACTCAAGTGGCGTTCACAGAGCCTCAACCCTACTGAACACCTTTTATGATTGTAAAGAAATCGGGTCTAAGGTCCACAGACCAAAGAGCCAAAAGGGCGTGGGGGGGGGGGGGGGGGTGTTGGACTATTATGGTACCGGTGAGTAGGTTAAATCACATATAAACAAATTTAAAAACAAAAATAAATTTTATTGAGTACAATAACAAAGAAATGTACAATTTAAAATAGTGACAAACCATACACAACACCAGTATAATGATCACCAAGGGGGGAAAAAAATCACATGGGTTTGAGGGTCAAGACAATCATCTCTCAACTAGTTTCGCAGCCAGTGCCGCTTCATTAGGAGGATATCCAAAAATGGGTTGACAATCAGTCAATGATTATACAATTAACAAGAACAATGATATGTGAATTGGGGAGCAAGGGCTCAGCTGCTTGCCTAAAGGTCCCCACCAGTCGAAGACAACGTGGGTCACCAAACGAGGTCTCTCGCTGTGACCAGGGGGGACATCCATGTGAATGGCCCTACTTCCTAAATATATAAAGTGAATAATTATTGATATCCAGAACCCATACCTTAAGACTAGTTGGGGGTGCAAACACACGTGGTCACTGTATGCAAATTATAATAATAAGTGGAGGAATGGTGTGGGGTTGTGGGTGAAGGGATGGGAACAGACTAGGGAAAGGAAAGAAATTGAAAGGGGAGGGAAGAGTGGGAAAGGGGGTGAAAGGAAGGAGGAAAGAGGATTAGGTATGAAGAAGGTAGAGGGCAAGGGAGGGGTAGGAAGGGAGGGATAGGGGTGAGGGGAGTGAAAAGGGGGGGGAGGAAAAGGCATAAAAAAGAGGTGGTGGCAGAAGCGAAGGAAGGGGAAGTGGAGGGGGAGAGTAGACGGGATGAAAAAGGTGGAAGGTGAAAAGGGGGAGGGGGAAGAGATGAATAATCAGTCTGGTCCCTTGAATCTCACACCTCCTCTAGTCAAACACTGTATTTTGCAAAACCAGTTTCAACACTCCATTCCTAGGGTTCTGTCTGGAGGGCCATGGTATCACTATATCTGGCTCATCAACCAGTAGAGGCATGTTTGTGAACCCTCTCCCTATTATAACATCTCCATGCTTTCGGAAAGTCTTTCGCTATAGATACATTCTCCCAGAAACCTTATTGAACTAATAGGGGGTTTAGCTAGGACTTGTTCACGTGAGTTGTCTGTCTTTCTCCGATATACTGTATATGTTTTACCCGGGGATGGTGTTTGGCTGATCCCAAGTCATTTCTTCTGTCATTTCAGTAACTGTGGATCTTCTCATGGCTAATTTGAATCAGCAAAGGCCAGGAGGATGTCCTCAGGATGCCACGGCATAGTTGGCCATCATGTGACTGTTTCTAAACTTGGTGCCCCTATCATAAGCATTGTGCACACTGGCTGGTCAATCAATGCTTCATCTTGATCAGATCGCTATAACAGACGCTAATGTTTTTTTAGCTGATTGATTGGTCAAGGAGGACCCATGGAGGATTGATATAGGAATTATTACCACTGCATGATATGGTACATTGCTTTCAGTATTTATTTCCGGAATCTGTGAAGGAAGAAAAAAAAATAGTTTTATAAAACGGATTGCTGGTCACTCTTCACTGTCTATTGTGACAGCTCTCCAAAGGATTACGTTCTACAAGGAACCAATTGTAAGGTTGGTGGTTCAACTGGACCTGGGCTTTTAGGACTTTTGGATGTATGGAGGCTCTTTGATGCATCGGCGAGTCAGGACACACACAGCAATATGGTGAATCCAAAACTAGACTTTATTTTTCGTGCGCACTACACCTAATTAAAACATACAAGAAAAGGAAAGTCCTTGGCTCAGCCAATTGTATTTAAGTAATTAGTACAAGTAATACAGTACGTCACGATTATACAACGTGTGTAAAATATAGCAGTCTATTTTCTGTGTGACCAACTAAACCTTGTTTCTACCACGCGCCTTATCTATGTTATTCTCTGCTTAGTACATAATAACATGGGGAAATTTTATAAAGATCAGCTTAAGTATGAAATTGTGTCTTCAAAACGTTTACCCCCCACCAAATAAAGTTACTTTATCCTAAAGCCCTGTACACACACTCGGTTTTCACGGCGGTAAAAAGTCTGCCGTGAAAACCGAAGGGAAAAACCGAGAACCGGCAGGAAAATTGCCATGGAGCTTTGGCTGGGAATCCCGGCCGTGTATATGCTCCATGGGCACTTTCCCATAGAGTATTAGTAAATCTGGCGGCAAAAAATCCGCCGGGAATCCCAACAGAAACATAAAGAGCAGGTTCTCTATTTTCCAGTCGGGATTCCCGTCTGTTCTCCTGATGGGAAAACTGCTAGGAAGCATATACACACGTCCAGTTTTCCCAGCCAAAAGCTCTCTTGCCAGTTTTTCTGGCAGGAAAACCAGTCATGTGTATTAGGCTTTAGATGTGGCAGTGGTGGCCTTTTATTTTTTCCTTTTTGTTTTTTTACCTAGTAATCCTGTAAATAACACACTTTAGGTGACAACGCTCCCTCCCCTATCTTATTCATGGAGGAGCAGTGTTGTCATCCAAGGCTGTGCTGATTTGGGCAACAAACAAGTCCTCCTCTATTACATGGCAGGGGAGGGGATTATTCGTTTAGATAGCTTGAATGGAAGATTAACTTTATATTTTCAATCCCACCAAAAAGTAGTGACAAGGACCCTGCATTTCTGACAGGATCAATGGGTATTTTTCTCTACTGGTTAAAAATGTTCTCAGTCTAAAAAAAGAAAATAAAGCCACCACATCTAAGGACTGATAATCCTCAATATATACACATTTTTGTTTTTAAAGTTTAGGTTCAGATTTTTCTTTTTTAATTTTGATGAATATTGTGAAGAAACAGAAAGATGAGCACTGCAGTTTAATTGATCAGAACTGACATTCCATTGACATCAGAACTTATCTTCTCCTCTGGGAAGGAAATCTGACATTGACTATAACCCCCCCCCCCCCCCCCCAGAGGTTCCAGTGGGGTCCCTTCAAACTTAATAAAGGAGTGAGTCCCTTGATCAGAGGGTGTGACGTTACATGATGGAACATGCAGTGTTACACGATGGACCTCCACACATCTTCTCTTGTCCAATGTCCAATGCTCAGGTCTACTTATTATGTGAAGGATTTCTGTGTTGTGCTAAGTTAGGAGTTAAAGTGATTCCCTTTATTGGCTAATTTTAAAGGATAAGTGCACTTTAAAATAATGGGCATTTAACGGCTTCCACTTCTTGACCTAACCTACCCTCCAGAGGTGTTTTTTTTTATTTTTATTTTTTACATCTAGCTGTTTGTTTACATCCACATATTTATTCTCTTATGGTCTGTTTATATCCAGCTATGTGTTTACTTCCACTTATTTGTTTATACATTGTCTCTTTATTTGCAGCTATTTTTTATTATCATATGGACTGTTTACATCCAGCTATTTGTTTACATACTGGCCGTTTGCATCCAGCTATTTGTTTACATACTGTCTGTTTACATCCAGCTATTTGCTATCATATGAACTGTTTTACATGCAACTTTTTGTTTACACTTAGCAATGCAAATCTTCACTTTGCTGACCGAGCCGGTGCATTAGAGCCCCATAGAAGTCAATAAATTTGCCCTGAAGATGGAGACGGTCCCTTGAGCCCCGTTCACATTAGGGATTTGGAATCGTGGGCAGAAATCGCCACCATCCTGTGTGATTTCAAATTACGGCAAAATACGCAACTCGTTTTTTCTTAATGGCACCCCAATTGTGGTGCTATTATGCCATGATTGTGGCACGACATTCAGGGGAAAAAGTGTGTTTAAAATTTCGCACCTTGCTTGGCACCCAAAAAAAGGAGCAGGAGCTTCTTTTAGACAAGAAAGGGGCATAGGGCAGCCCATTTAATTGAATGGGCCATCCTATGCACGAAACACGGAAACAACATAAATTGCGCCTTTAAGATCACAAGTACGAATGCTCAGTTCCCCAATGTGAGAGATCTGAACAGGTCTTTGAAGTCTATGGGGCTGTAGCGCACAGGCGCAGCCAGGACAATGTAGACATTCACCTCTGGATGTAAAAAAACAGTGGAACTGCGACCACCAGATTGAAGTAAGTGTGTATCTGTGGAGGAAGAAGGAGGGTTAGGTCAGGAGGGCAAAAAAGGGTTCATGCACTTTGTTCTAAAGTGTACCAGTCCTTTATGATGTTGTTAAAGGTGCAAGCTTTTAGGACTTTTTTTCCTCAGGCAGTTGATTAATGACTTAAATTGGTCAATAAAGGAGATTACTATAAACCCTATGTCTGCGTTCATTGATTTCCATTGAGACTTTGTTCATGTATTGCATTAACAGCATGCTTTATTTTTTATGTCTATTTTGTATCAATAAAGTATCCCATAAATTTTCACATTCTCGGCATTCCACTGTATTCTTTGACCTATGGTGTTATCCTAGTGGCCCCTGAAGCCTTGTGGACCTGGATTACTTTTTTACCCCCCGCGTGTAAAAAAAGAGATCCCTCTGAAAGTAAGTCCTAAACCTATTTTTCATGAAGACGTTTTATTTTATATAACCTTTTCTGATGCACATATATGATCCACTTATCTGAAATGAGGATGAAGGGCGCTAGTTAAATTTAGAGGGGGATCAGAGTGTTAACTGACTCTGATCCAATTATTATCTTCAAAGTTGGGTCTCTGTCTCAGCTTGGCTGTGCTGTGCTGTGCACTCATTCTGTCGTTTCTGGGGTGCTGTTCTCACCCCAGGTCGATAGGTGGCAGCAGTAGAGTCGAGGTTTGGGTGCTCTTCTCCAGCAGCCTATAAGGGGGGTTTTTCCTCGCTATGCATGCTGGGGGAGGGTATTTATGAAACAGACGCCTTTGGTCTGAGTCATCTTCTTTGAGCACGGCACCCATCTTTAGGGTGGCCGCTTCACGGCACCCCGGCATAATGGCCTTCCAGGCCGGGGCGTGCGTGCCATGCGGTGTTCCTGGTTCCGGGATCATGTTGATCCGGAACATTTAAGCTGTGGGGGGGACCCCAGTAGTCGACTGGGTTCCAAATCTTGAAAGATCCTAAGCGAGGAAGCTATTCGTTGGGGAGTCTATCTGAGGAGAGCCAATGAGAGGCTGGTGATCCAATAGGGTCTCGACAAACCACCGGGGATCAAGGTAACCGGACACTAAGAGGCTGGTCACCAGTCAGTCGGTAACGAAAAACGACCTGAAGGAGATCCAGGCAACAAAATCTAGTGAGGAGGATCATCTCCACCATCACAATTCTGAGGAAGGTCTGTGGCAGAGACTTGTTCCCTAAGTCCATTCTAGGAGAGTCTGTGGCAGAGACTTTTCCTTCAAGTTCTTAGTGCTACCAAGGAGGGTCTGTGGCAGAGACTTTTCCTCAAAGTTCCGAGCGATACTTTGGCTGCCAGGCCAGTGAGAGAGGCCTGTCCGGGTACGCTGTACCCACTCTGGCTAGAGTGGCGAAGAATTCAAAGTGTTGTTGGAAGCAGGACTGTTTCCCTATTGCAACAGGAAAAAAAGGAAAATCAACTGCGCTGATACTTAAACAATATATATATATATATATATAGATATATATATGAGCAACTCAATGCTCTAAATTGGTGAAAGAGCAACTAAACGCTCTGTTGAAGCTGCACCTGACTGTACTAGCTATAACAGTGTAAAACAAATGATAAAAAACAGAATGCGCTACAAAAGTAAGGAAATCAACTGAAAAACAAAACAAATTAATGTCCAAAGAATCTGTCCATTTTCTGAAGATGGATCACGGAAACGTGAATTCAAAACACCAGTGGAATAAATGTGTGAACACATATACAGATGACTTTATGATAAGAAGTGCTGATAGAAGATCCTTCACCGTGAAGATATAAGATCTGCTTACCAGCTTTCCGGTGGTCTCTTATTTAAAAGAAGACCCCAAAAAGCGTGTGGTTAGTTGTTGGACCAGGTCAGGTGTCAATCCCCGTTTGCGTCCGTGGAACAAAAGATCTCACAAAGGCAGTTGTCATAGAGGGACACAAGAAAGGCCAGAATAGTGTAATACCGTAGGTATGGATTTATTAAAAAAGACAAAAACTCACTTACATGGTAACACAGAAAACAGGCATGTCAGTTTACACTGGAACTCCGGCCGGAAGTGGTCCAGAAGAAAACTGTAACCCGTCCAATTTGGTAAGGGAAGATGTATTCAGCGGGGGATGATCCGGTATAACACAAAGTCCCGCCCGACCGGTTTCGCAATAAATCGCTTCCTCATGGGGCACGCCCCATGAGAAAGCGATTTATCGCGAAACTGGTCGGGCGGGACTTTGTGTTATACCGGATACCTGGTTTGAAAAACAAAACTGATTGGTGCTGAGGGGTTTTAGACACACCGTAATCACACCTCCTTGATTAGTGACCACAGAGAGAAGCTTCCAGGACTGTGGTTATCAGGAAACAGACAACCAGGAAGTGTGGAGATCAGAGAAGAATTACAGCAACTTGAGAGCAAAAACAAACAGTGAGGACATGAAAACAGCACTGCATTAAGGTAAAGGAAGCTATTAAGATAAAAATAAATCCTTTACAAACCCTTTAATTGCACAAGTGTTTTTTTACCACTACTATTCCTTTATATTGGCTTTTAAAGGGTCACTAAAGGAATTATTTTTTTAGCTAAATAGCTTCCTTTACCCTAATGCAGTCCTGGTTTCATGTCATCATTGTTCTTTTTTTTGTTGTAATCCTTCTCTGTTCTGCACACTTCCTGGTTGTCTGTTTTCTTATGAAAAAAGAACTGGGAGCTTCTCTCTGTGGTCACTAATCAAGGAGGTGTGATTACTGTGTGTCTAAAACCCCTCAGCACCAATCCGTTTCATTTTAAAAACAAACACTGCCCTGTATTGGCTCTGTGGCTCTGTCCTTCACACAAGCATGAAACTAGATGAAAAACGAGACTGAAACTGTAGGAACATTATATTATTGATTTTTATCTATTTTTAATCATTTTTAAAAGGAATCAGTTAACTATTATGTCTCTATACCCTGTAAACAGTCATTTCAGCAAAAAAAAATAATTCCTTTACAACTCTTAACGTTTACAGATGCAGCCATTTAGAATTTGGATGAAAGGTTTAGCACTTGGAGTCACTTTTTGATAGATAAAAAGTGCATTTTATATACAGCAATAGAGATCAGACCAAAATGAGGGACAAATGAAAGGGAAAGAGGGACAGAGGGACATTGCTCCAAATCGAGGACAGACCCTGGAAATCAGGGACAGTTGGGAGCTATGGGAATGGTTCACATTACATGAGAGCAGAAAAAAAAACGAGTCTTCCCGCCCAGAGCGACGCACAGAAACCAGAACATTCCTTTCTTGGATAGTCACATTTAAAAGTGAAAATGAAAGTTGCTGTCTCGGATCTGGGTGGGACTTCCTTTATCTTGAGACATTTTCTTCGAAGGGAAGTTAGTGGAAGGAAGGCGGAGGGGGAATAACGCTGGAGACAGAGAGAAGACCTTGAGGATTCCCTGTGACATTGCATCAGCCTGTACAAAGGTCAGACAATTTACCGTCACGGGGGGGGGGGGGGGGGGGGGGCGAGATCTTATCATTCTATGTGGGCACTGGCCTCTCTGGGCAGAACATGCCCCATACATTGGCCTCTGGCATGGCAGATATATCAGGGATGATAGGACACTTCATACTTGTCTGGGATGTGGCATAGGGGGGATCTTATCATTCTATGTGGGCACTGGCCTCTCTGGGCAGAACATGCCCCATACATTGGCCTCTGGCATGGCAGATATATCAGGGATGATAGGACACTTCATACTTGTCTGGGATGTGGCATAGGGTGACCACATTTCCAAACTACCATTCATGGACACCCCCCTTCCCAAAAATCAGCTTGTGCTGTAACGAATCACAGCACATCATTGGACACAAGAGGTGGGATTTATGATTTCTCCAATCACAAGCAGGGGGCGGGACTGTGCTTCTCCAGGCATTCCCAGCCAGGACAAGTACTGTCAGTGAGTAAAGCATGTGGCGGCCTTTTTTGGGGGCATCAGATTGGGGTTAGTTGTGTCAGTTTCATTCCGGGACACTGTATTGTCCTGAAATGAATGTGCCCGGGACAGACCTGCAAAATGTGGGACTGTTCCTGGCAAACTGGGACACATGGTCACCCTAATGTGGCATAGTACAAAGCAAACATTGACTGACCATTCAGCATTGTGTCTGAGTCCCTATATTTATCCACTATGACCTGTCACCATAGGTGTGTGCACAGGGTGTGCTGGATGTGCCTGGGCACACCCTAATCACCTCATGTGCATTAGCATTATCCAGGAGTGGCAATAGGTGGGTGGTTTGGGGTGCCAGTGTCCAGTGTAAATGCCCCCATTATATTAAAAGCTAGGTTCAACCACAGGAACACGCTACACTTGTATTTAGAATGTAGCATAATATGCTCCCAACAGGGCAGCCATCACAAATTTTGGGGCCCCTTACACAGCTTTAGGCAGGATGCAGAGAACCGGGGGGTGCTGAAGTGTAATCTCTTCTCCTGAGATAATAAGCGGGGGGAGGCAGATTTAAAAAAAAAAAAATTGGGAGGGGGCCTGGAAGATTTAGACTCATGGGGCCATATTCAGAAAGCTATTTACGCAGCGTATCAAGAGATACGCTGTGTAAATACTAAGAATAGCCGGCGTATCTTTTTTTGCTATTCTGAAAAGAAGATACCACGGCTTTCTTCTAAGATACGAGCGGCGTAAGTCTGTTACACCGTCGTATCTTAGTTGCATTATTACGCTGGCCGATAGGTGGCGCTTACGGTGGTATTCGCGGAAAAATATGCAAATGAGCTATTTACGGCGATTCCCGAACGTACTTGCGGCGGCGCGTGGTAGTTTACGTCGTTTGCGTAAGCGTTCGAGCGGCGTAAGGTTACCCCTGCTATAGGAGGCGTAGCCAATGCTAAGTATGGACGTCGGGACAGCGTCGAATTGTACGTCGGTTACGTCGTTTGCGTAAATCGTTCGGAAATGGGGCTCGACGTTAGTAACGTTCACGTCGTTTTCATTGAGGAAAAGCGACGTGATTTCACGCATGCGCACTGGGAACGTCCATGAATCACGCCCCCCCACTTCAGACATTTGAATTGCGCGGCCTTACGCCGCCACACATAAGTTACGCCTCTGTAAATAATGGCGCAATGTTCTTTCTGAATAAAGAACTTGCGCAGCGGGGTAACGCATCAGGGATATATATATATCTATATATATATCCTCACTTCCTGTTCTGCTGTCTGCAACTCCACACAGTAATGCAAGGCTTTCTCCCTGGTGTGGAGTGTTATGCTCGCCCCCCTCCCTTGGACTACAGGAGAGTCAGGATGCTCTGTACGTTGCAGATAGAGAAATGATCTGTGTGTTAGTGGGCGTCCTGAATCTCCTGTTGTCTAAGGGAGGGGGCGAGCACGACACTCCACACCAGAGAGAAAGCCTCTCATTACTGTGTGGAGTTACAGACAGAAGAACAGGAAGTGAGGATTTCTCAGAAGAAGCAAAATGGAAGGACGAGGTAAGTGAAGGAGGACTGCACTAAGGTAAAGGAAGAGATTTAGGAAAAAAAATAATTACCTTTACAACCCCTTTAACTTTTATTTTTCTGATTTATTTGTGTTGGGCCGATTATGAGAGAAATAAGTCTCAGTACTTTCTAAGATCCTGAACTAGAGCGAGTATACAGGTCACAAAAATTTCAGGTAGATCTGAACTCCTCGTCATTGACTCAGAATATAGAAATGGCTCCAGTGTGACTCATTTTATAGTTACATAGTAGGTGAGTTTGAAAAAAGTCCATCAAGTCCAACCTATGTGTGTGATTATATGTCAGTATTACAATTTATATCCCTATATGTTGTGGTTGTTCAGATGCTTATCTAGTTTCGTGAAACCATTGATGCCCCCCCGCTGAGACCACCGCCTGTGGAAGGGAATTCCACATCATTGCTGTTCTTACAGTTAAGAACCCTCTATGTATTTTAAGGGTAAACCTCTTTTCTTCTAACTTTAATAAGTGGCCACGTGTCTTGTTAAACTCCCTAAATTCCTATTGTGGGGTCACCAGTACGGTATTTGTAAATTGAAATCATATCCCCTCTCAACTTATAACCCCTCATAACTAATATCCTCCAGACCCTTTATTCGTTTTGTTGCCCTTCGTTGTACTCTCTCCATTTCCAGTACATCCTTCCAGAGGACTGGTGCCCAGAACTGGACAGCATACTGCAGGTGCGGCCGGACCAGAGTCCTGAACAGCGGAAGAATTAAAGTTTTTTCTCTGGAGTTAACCCCTTTTTTAATGCATGCCAATATTCTGTTTTCTTTGTTAGCAGCAGCTTGACATTGCATGCCATTGCTGAGCCTATCATCTACTAGGACCCCCAGGTGGTTTTCCATCCTAGATTCCCCCAGAGATTCTCCCCCTAGTGCAGGGGTCTCCAAACTGTGGCCCTGGGGCCAGATGCGGCTCTTTGCTTGGATTTATCTGGCCCTTAGGGCACTATTCCATCCACTGACACCAACAATGGGGAATCATTTGTGTTGCTGAAACCACCAATGTGGCCCTATTCATCCAACTGACCCTATCAAAAGGGTACAATTCCTTCTATTGGCACCAACAATGGAGCACTAGTCCTCCCACTGACACCAAAGATATGGTATTGTATACTCCCACTGGACATTTTCTACTCCCAATGGCCCTAGTCCGGCCCTCTTGAAGTCTGAAGGACAGTAAACTGGCCCTTTGTTTAGAAAGTTTGGAGACCCCCGCTCTAGTGTATAAATTGCATTTATATTTTTGCCACCTAAATGCATTATTTTTACATTTTTCTACATTGAACCTTATTTTCCGTTTTGTGTAATTTAGTTTGGAAAACACAGGAAATAGGCCTCGCCTCCAGGGCCATCTTAATGCAAGGGCACTCCTGGGCACTGCCCAGGGGCCCGGATACATGGGGACCCCACAATAATCTTGCTTACAACATACTTGCTAACTGCCCTGGATTTGCTAAGATAGTCATGCTTTTTTACTAAACTGTCCCGATATAGCCGTGTCCCGAAAAATATTCTGCGCCCTCCTGAACCCAGTATTGTGCCCTCCTGACCCCCCCCCCCCCCCCCATACTGTGCCCTTTGTGTTGACTAGTCTTTGATCTATGGAATGCTTTCTTTTTGTAAAATCAATTTTATTGAAAGTACTAATGAATATACAGTATGTTTGATTTTGTCAACTATTTATACATTATTTCTCGAAAGTAGGTGTGTAAAATGGGACAAGCTGGTAGGGGCCCCAGTGCATTACGTTGCCCAGGGGCCCATGATGCTATTAAGACGGTCCTGCTCACCTCTCCCTGATATTTTTTCTGTGTGTGTCTTTTAGGAAATGGCGGGACCTGACACGGCCGTATCAGTGTTGAAAAACATATTTTCTGCCGCTAGCTACATCTACCAACTACACCAACAAGCCAAAACCAACAAGAAGCTAAGTGAACGTCTAAACAAGAGAATCGAAGGGCTTATGAATCCTTTAAAAAAGCTTGAGAATGATCCGAAGAAAACAGAAGACATGAAAGATGCATTGACGGCATTCGAAACCGACCTGGAGAAGGCCAAAAAATGGATGGAGACCTACACTACAAGAAGTTGGTGGACAAAGTATGTCCTGGCTCTCAGCAGCTACAGAAAGTTTCTTCACATCAACGATCAACTAAGTGAGACCGGGGACACCTTACAAATCCTCCTGTTGGTGGAAGAGAGAGAAAAGTCCAAAGAATCCATATGGCAGGATATCAAATCAGATATTGACCATTTGAAGAGTAAGTACGATGTCCCATCTCTGTAAGTGACAATTGGAGGATGGGAATGACTGACTAATAAAAGCAATACCAGCAGTAATGCCGCGTACACACAACCGTTTTTCGTGTTGTAAAAAATGATTTTTTTTTTTTTATGTCATTAAAAACGTAGTAGGGGAGCTGTGGTGGCTCAATGTGATTGGCACTGCGCTGACAAGCCGTTCACCTCTGCAGCCAAGGGTTCGGATCCCGGTCTCGGCTACATTGAATTGAGTTTGGTGGTCTCAGCCCGGCTCCCGGTGGGTGTGCTATGCAAGGTACGCCTGTGCTTAGTACGCCCACCCCCCCACAAAAACCACCACACTTGCACGCACACGAAATTGGTTTAACACGCACTCACTTTGGCCATGCGGTCTCCTAAAAATAAAAGAGAGGCGAAGGACCTACGGGGCTGGCTGAGTGGGCTAGACCCCCTCACTCCCTCATAGGGGGAGTCCCTCTGCCCCGTTGGGGTCCTGTTGGGCCCCAGTCGGGCTCCCAAGTGGAGCAGGTAGGGCGGGGTGAGTGGGAGGCCCCCCCTCACATCCACCATTGCCACCGGGGGCATGGAGAAGGATGGCGATTGCCTCTGGGGGGAGGGTCTGCCTACTCCCAACTCCTGCAGTCCGGCTCCTCTCTCTTGAGTTCACGCACAAAATACACTTTAAAAAAAAAAAAAAAACGTAGTAGGCTCCAGAGCATTTTTCACGCCGTAAAAAATTGCCATTAAAAATTTCGAACATGCTCTAATTTTTCACGTCGTTTTTAACGTCGTAAAAATGGTCGTGTGTGGGTTTTAACGACGTGTAAAAAAAAAATGCACATGCTCAGAAGCAAGTTATGAGACGAGAGCGTCCGTTCTGGTCAAACTAGCGTTCGTAATGGAGATAGAACATTCATCACGCTGTAACAGACTGAAAAGCGCAAATCGTCTTTTACTAACACGAAATCTACAAAAGCAGCCAAGGGTGGCGCCACCCGAATGGAACTTTCTCTTTATAGTGCCGTTGTACATGTTGTGCGTCACCGCGCTTTGCTAGATCGTGTGTAGGCAAGGCCGGTTTAACGATCGGGTTGAAAAAAACATTGTTTTTTCTAGACCATTAAAAATGTCATCTTTTACAACCTGAAAAACGGTCGTGTGTACGCGGCATAAAAATGACATTGTAGTTATGCTGTTCGACCGAATCCGAAGCAAATAATGCTTAGTGGGGCTCTGCAGTAGAAATGAGCTACTTTCTAATGAATTTCTAGTGAACTTGGTGTTGAGATATTCAATTTAAAGCAGAAGTACACCTTAAAAAAAATAGACATAAAGACTCCAAAAAATTTGAAAAAAAAGATTCTTTTTGTTTTTTATACTTACCAGAAATGGCTGTTGCTAGGCAGATCGTCCTAATCTGCCACTTCATATTCCGTGGTAGTCTTCAGTCTTCTCCTCCTCACGTTGTCTTCTGGGACATTTGGGCGCGCTGTATTCTGAGACTTGTGTGTCCCCCAGAAGACAGCCAGACATTCACTAAGCGATGTGTGACTCGCGCATGCGCAGTAGGAAATGGGCAGCCACGAATTGTCACGAATGCTAAAAAAACAAATATGTTCAATATAACAAATATGATGAAACAAAATTCTTCAAATAACTTATATATCCGAAATGAAACAAAAGAAAATTGACCGCCGTGCACTTGTCTAACAAAAACAATATCCATCTATTAAAGTGTATGTCCAGTTATTATGCAAATGTATTCATCTATAGACCTTATCCCAGAGTAAAAAAAAGTGCTGAACAGTTCAAAAACTCCTACTTTAAACTTCTATGTATTTGCCTTCCCCATTGACTCCACTGAATTACTTCTATGAGTAAATTTATGAAGCTTTTCTGTTAAAATAAATTATGATGTAAAATCGACAAGACAGTTTAGCTCACGTATACATGTACCCAATGCACTCCTAACATTATTATATATATTTTTTTCCCGTTTACATTCCTTGTAATAGTAATAAAAGTGACACATTTTTTTTTTTTGTGTAAAAAAATAAAATAAGAAAACAAAAAAAAATGTTGATGTAAATTCGACAAGACAGCTCACATAATCATGTACCCAATGTGCGGCACTCCTAACATTATTTTTTTTATTTATTTATTATTTTTTATTTTATTTTTCCCATTTATTATACATTTTTATTATAATTTTTTTTATTATATTTTTAATTTTTTCACTCTCTGGCAGCTCACAAGGTTTTTGAATATTTGACAGTTTAGCTCACTCCTACGCTATATCGAAAGTCTGAGAATGATGTTCTGTTTTTATACAGGTGAGATAAGATCTGTTGGTGATCAGGTAGATCGCGGTGCTCAGCAGACATTGGCGATGTGTAAGTATCAGAAATCATTATATCATCTAACATTAATCCCAAACCCATTGGGGCATCTGAGCCAGCTATAATGGGATTCTGGTACCCAAGGAGGCTCACTGGAGTGAATTTCTTTTTAAAGTTGCAAGAACAATATTGAGTGCACAGAAGGTAAGGGCCAATCATATTAGACCAGCCTTTCTCAACATTTGGAATGGAAACATTTTCGGGTTTTAGGGAAACCCTGCTAAAAAGGATACTATCTACAGCTCTATATACAGTATTTAGAGATAAAGTTGATCCAGGGAATATCCGGTTGCCTCCTAGGGGACCAGGAAGGAATTTTACACCCAGGTTGGAGCAAACTGGATCATGGTTAATTGTTTTTTTTGTTTTTTTTTGCCTTCATTTGGATCAACTGTGGGTATTGGATTGTGTATATTTATGATTGTATATATTTTTTACCCCTCTATTGTTTGAACTGGATGGACTTGTGTCTTTCAACCAGACCAACGATGTAACTATGTATGTAACTACAGTACAACACTATGAACGAGGAGTTGAAGGACATTTGGAATTAAAGAATGTGGTATACCTAGTGTATTTGTCACCCAGGGTAGATCACTTTGCTAACATTTTACAAACTTATTTTCAGTAATATTCTTAAAATACATAAATAACTGCAGGAAAGAAAAACAGACAGTAAAAATTGTGGTTTCCCTTCCTTGGTGGTCAGTGTAGAATTGATGGAAAATTGCCCCCTTCCTTGGTGGTCAGTGTAGAATTGATGAAAAATTGTCCCCTTCCTTGGTGGTCAGTGTAGAATTGATGAAAAATTGCCCCCTTCCTTGGTAGTCAGTGTAGAATTGATGGAAAATTGCCTCCTTCCTTGGGGGTCAGTGTAGAATTGATGAAAAATTGCCCCTTCCTTGGTGGTCAGTGTAGAATTGATGGAAAATTGCCCCCTTCCTTGGTGGTAAGTGTAGAATTGATGGAAAATTGCCCCCTTCCTTGGTGGTAAGTGTAGAATTGATGGAAAATTGCCCCCTTCCTTGGTGGTCAGTGTAGAATTGATGGAAAATTGCCCCCTTCCTTGGTGGTAAGTGTAGAATTGATGGAAAATTGTCCCCTTCCTTGGTGGTCAGTGTAGAATTGATGGAAAATTGCCCCCTTCCTTGGTGGTCAGTGTAGAATTGATGGAAAATTGCCCCCTTCCTTGGTGGTCAGTGTAGAATTGATGGAAAATTGCCTCCTTCCTTGGTGATCAGTGTAGGTGGAAGAACAGTCCACTGCTGTTCACTGCTCAAGGAACCCCTAGCAATCTCATGATGGACTCTAGGGTTCCACAGTGCCCTGGTTAAAGAGGAACTATACTTACCTCCTTCTGTCCAGCGCTGCACTGTCTTGGAGAACCCTGCATGCTGTCAACATCTTTGGCTGGTCTGCTTCTGGATATCAAATCCTTGACTGCTTTAATTGGCTGAGCTGCAGGTATTTTACTCCTGTACATACACGGAAGTTCAGGCATCTCAGTGTAGCCGGGTGCTTTGCCGGCTCTGCAGCACTCTCCTCGCCCACCTTCCCCCTCACAACCACCACATTGGGGATCAGAGCGGCTGTGCTGAGACATGAGAGAGGTACAGCTATGGGCTCTGTGTAATTCCCTGCTCGCCATTAGAGTAGAGGAGCGTGATGGAACATGTAGTGAAATTACCTGCTCTGTGTAATGGTTTTGCACAGAGTGGCCCTAAACCTCCTCTTCTGGGGTTTCTGTAAGGGAGTAATTCTTCCCACTGACCATCACACTAATATATCATGAGTTATAGATATAGTCATTTTTGGCAAGGGGTTCACTGAGACTTAAAAGCTATTTAAAGGGTTCCTCTATGTTGAAAAGGTAGAGAAAGTTGTCCCAGTGTGTTACGTATGTGCACTGTAAAGGTGTAATTACATACCTCTCAACTTTTTTGAGATTGGAATGAGGGACGCCTATCAGTAAAAGTATGCAGGCATAGGACACACCCCTTATCATGCCCCCTTAAAGAAGAATTGTACAAAAAACACGATTGGTTAAACCCACAAGTGCTTTTTTTTACCACTACTATTCCTTTATATTGGCTTGTTGAATTTAAAAACGCAGCAATTTAGAAATCAAGTGTAAGGTTTAGCACTGGGAAACACTTTTTTAATGATAAAAAGTGCATTTTATATACATCTATATAGATCAGACCAAAATGAGGGATAAATGAGGAGGAATGAGGGGCAGAGGGACATTGCTCCAAATCAGGGATAGTCCCTGGAAATCAGGGACAGTTGGAAGCTATGTAATTAGACTTTTATAGGGTCTATTGCTTTCCTGTCTCTGCCCTGACTTACTGTATTATTCCCTTTTTCCGGTCTCTTCCCCGTCTTAATGTATTATTCCCTCTTTCCTGTCTCTGCCCTGATTTACTGTCTTAAGCCTCGTACACACGCACGGTTTTATCGGCAAGAACTAGCAAGAAAACTGCTGGCAGCGCTTTTTTGCCGAGTATACCGAGCATGTGTACGAGGCTTTGAGGTTTCTCATCAAGAAAACTGCCCAGAATCTAGTCGAGAAAAATAGAGACCCTGCTCTTTATTTTCTTGCCGTGATTCTCTGTTTTCCTGCTGAGAAACCCAAGCGTTTGTATACTTACCTGTTGCCGTGAAAACCTGCACATGCTCGAAATGACTTAGACGCATGCGCAGTAGCTTCCAAGGCATAGGTAGGGTGAAGCAAGATGGCGGCAACGGCATTGAATGTGACAAGCGCATGCTCGTCGTAGTCGGTGACGTCACTTCTTTCATGATATTCAAAATAACGGTGATTCTTTTGAATCGTACATCTGTACACTCGGCCGGCAAGAGAATCTTGCCAGGAATCTCATCAGGAAAAACTATGTTTTTTTCCTGACAAGAATCTGGGCCGTGTGTACAGGGCCTAAGTCCTTGCTTCTTGTCTCTATCGTGGTTTTTGGTCCCGGGCCTCATTTTCTTTCTCTCTCTCTCCTCCACTCTGAAGCTTTGGTCACCTTGTTCTGTTCCTTTTCCCAGTATGGATACATTATTTTGTAGATTTTTAGCGCTGTCTGTGTCCGCACTGGGGAAATTTCCCATCATTGGGGCAGCAAGCAAAGTTTTGTCTGCAGTTTTTTGGCAGTATCCCTTAGTACAGACAGTAGATGAGTATATTAGATACATTTGTCTGGCAGGTGTCTAGGAACAGAGAAGAACAGTCCAATAAAAGTCAGAGGAGGCCAGACTTCCAAAAACAGTCCTCCATGGTCTTCTCATCTGTGTTCTTTTTTTCAGTAAATGACCAGAATGGCCAACCATGGAACGCCAAAGTGATTCCACCATCAGAACTGGAGTATGTAGCCGTGGAGAACACCACCGACCGCTACAAAATGTACAAGGGAAAGTACAAGATGAACCATGTATTGATCAAAGTCATGCTGGGGGAACTGCAGACAGACGATAAGTAAGTCGCCCAGGAAGGGCAAAGGGCAGCGATGAGGCAGATACCCAGAGCAGACAATCACCAATCTTCTTCTAACCCAGGGGTGTCAAACTCAATTTCATTGTGGGCCGCATCATCATTATGATTGCCGGTTGTATCTGTAAGATTAGATGTCCAACACATCCCCTCCCCTTGCATTAGATGTCAATAGCCACCCCACCATCAGAAGTTGAGTCCCCCACTCTACCTTAGATCACAGTGCACCCCCCTTTCCTTATGCTGCTAATGGGATGAAGCTGGATACATTGCTTGAAAGCAGAAAGTAAGGGTCTGGAGTAGGACCAGAGGAGGGCTGGAGCTCTCCTGCAGCTGCAGAAGGGGTGCGAGGGCCACATGAAATGGCCTGGAGGGCCAAATTCGGCCCTCGGGCCTTGTGTTTGACATCTGTGTTCTAACCGATCTGATGGCAGTATGTTCTAAATGATTGTTATGGACAACCCCACTCTGCCCATCGTGATTATTGTCCTGCCCCATGGAGCACATCTAATTATGGAATGACATTCTTTGATGCTTGGATAAATACATTATATTATCTGTGATTTCTTATCTTACTCAGGGTTGTAATGAAGGAATTCTTGAAAGAGTGCAACATCATGAAGGAATGCGAAAGTCCCAACATTCTGCAGGTTTTTGGCATTTGTTTTGGAAAAAATAGTGAGTAAAATAATTTAGCTTCCATGTAACATTAAAATAAGAGCTGTGTGTCCGTCTGTCCTTGTCCTCCTCCTTTATTTTTTTCTGCTCTCCAGTGTCTGTTCCTGTCCTTCCTCTCTGTCCTGATTTGCTTATCTCTGTCCGGTTCTCCTCCTCAGTCCACATATACTGTCTTTTCCTGTGCTATCTCTCTTCTCCTCTATGCAACTCTTTTTCCTGGTCTCCCTCATCTGTTCCTGTCTACCTTCTCTGTTCTTATTATCTGTCTGTTCCTGTCAACCTTCTCTGTTCTGATTTACTTGTATTTGTCCTCCTCTGTCCACATCTACTGTCTCGCGTAGCGTGGGGGGTGTGGAGGGGGCCATGGCCACAACATTTGGGGGGGGGGATGAAATTCTGCTCCAGTGTGTGCCACTACTGGCTGTCTCTTCCTAATTTTAATTTCCTGTGTCCCCACGCTCTGGCCGCCATGTTCAGTCTCCGGCACCCTGTGATTGGGCGAATGGGGTCATGTGCAGAGGCGGGGGACTCCAGGAGCAACCACGATCGTGGACAGGCCAGCGCTACCGCACATGACCCCATATATGCCCAATCACAGAGCACCAGAGACTGAACATGGCGGAGCACACAAGAAATGGAAATTGTGCCTCCTCAGTCACTGCCTGTCTCTCTCCCACTGTGTGCAACTCTCTTGCCACGAACACACGAACAAAAAAAAAAAAAAGTTTTTAAAAACGTCATTGGGCTTCACATCGTTTTTCATCTTCTGAAAAGCGACAAAAAAAATAAAAAATTCGAGCATGCTGCATTTTTTAACGTTGTTTTAAAAAAAGCAGTTTTTTGGGTTGTAAAAAATTATCGTGTGGGGGCTAAAACGACGTTAAAATTACCTTTTAAACCCGCGTATGCTCAGAATCAAGTTATGAGAAGGGTGCGTAAATGGAACTTCCCCTTTAGAGTGCCGTCGTACGTGGTGTACGTCACCTCGCTTTGCTCATCATTTTTTTAAAACGATGGTGTGTGGGCAACATAGTTTTTAATAATGAAGTTAATGCCGAAAAGTGATCGTGTGTACGCGGCATCTGTTCTGGTCTCTAATATATGTTTTTTCTGTCATTCTGTTTATAATATGTGACTGTTTCAGTCCTCCTCTTCTCTCTCTGTTTTGCTTCCTAGTAACTGTCCTAGTGCTTCTCTGTCTTGATTTCCTTGTCTTTTGCCCATCCTCCTCTTCTGGCCTCATCTACTGCCTCTGTTCATGTCCACCTTCTCTGTTCAAATGTTCTGTATTTATTCCAGTCCCCCACATTTTTCTTTTGGTCCCCAAACCAAAAAGGTCGAAAGAGCGGGGCAGTTGTGGTACAGGTAAGGCCTCTTTCACACGGGATGGATCTGTCATGATCCGCCCCGTGAACCTCCCCGCTGAGCCGCCGGATGACAGGGCAGTCCCCACACACTGTGCAGGGACCGCCCTGTCAGATCTCCGCTTTCCCCTATGGGGGGGATCGGATGAACATTGACCGCGTGTCCATGTTCATCCGATCCGATGACGGATGGAAAAATAGGGTTTTCCTCCATCTGCAGAATCAGAGGATTGCGGAACCGGGTGAGAAAGGGGGTCAGCGGATGAACATCCGTTGACACCCGCGATCTCATAGGGACCATTGTATGTCACTTTTTCTAAAAAAAAAGTTTTGCCTTTAATTATACTTTAATCTTGTACAGGTTAGGGCCAGAGGCTAGTTGTTTGATTAGCATACTATGTATGTTTATGTTATCTGTTCCTTAGCTATGGTAATTATTATCCTGTTTACAGTATGCATTGTTAGGGTAATGTGATCAGGCTCTACCTGATCTTGTGTGCTATATATTCCGTGTGAATTTAACATAAAGTGAGTTCTAGTTTGCAACTAAGCTAGTGTCGTCTAGTCCTTGAGTGCAATGCTCAGCTATAATACCCGGTTTATCTTAAAGAAGACACCCAAGCTGGGTGCTGGACAGTCCGTCACACCATCGTTCTTCTCTGTCCTGATTTCCTTTGTATGTATCCCATTTTCCTCATCTAGCGTCTTTGTTTCTATCCTTCTCCTCTGTCCTCATCTACTGTCTTTGTTTCTGTCCTCATCTACTGTGCTCCTCTACTGTGTTTGTTTCTGTCCTCATATACTGTTCTCCTCTACTGTCTTTGTTTCTATCCTCATCTACTGTTCTCCTCCACTGTCTTTGTTTCTGGCTTCATCCTCTGTCCTCATCTTCAGTCTTTGTTCTCTGTTTCAGATGAAGGACCCTGCTACTCTCTGGTGACAGAGTACTGTGAGCAAGGGACATTACGTGACATGCTACAAATAAAGAAGGACCTGAACTGGGAGGAGAAACTCATGATGGCTCTTGATGCCACCAGGGCTCTGTACTGGTGAGTCTTATTTTATCATAGCTATTGGTGCCATTCAGAGTGCAGAAGAATTGGCTGATCTTGCTGGAATAATGTTGGCTTTCAGCACTGCTTACACTGTGTTCTTGATTTCCAGCATACACCACAAAGTTTCAAAAGCCACCTACCATTTAGGCAGGAATATGATTCACCAGCCAGAGAAGAAAGCCATCCTCCACGGGAGTCTGAGCAGCCGAAAGTACCTGGTGAAAGGCATTACTCTGAAGGTATCCCAACCCTCTACTGATAATTTCTCTTTGTTATGGAACCCCCCTATTACCACTTGTCCTATGGGGGGGTAATGTGAATATTATAACTTTTTTCTGAAGTGTTTGCTCAAAGCTTTCCAGGTGTGCATCATCTCCTTTGAAATTGTAGATTTAATATTGCGAGGAATTCACTTGTAGGATGTGGATATGTGTCACCTAGGTGTCTCACAAACACATGGTGAGGGGCTCCAGAGTTTATGACTGCCATGGAAAAAAACAAAACTTACAGTGCCTTGCAAAAGTATTCACCCCCTTGGCATTTTTCATGTTTTGTTTTTGATTTTTGCCCATTCCTCCTTGCAAAAGTGCTCCAGCTCCTTCAAGTTGGATGGTTTGCACTTGTGAACAGCAATCTTTAAGTATGACCACAGATTTTTTATTGGATTGAGGTCTGAGCTTTGACTAAGCCATTCAAACACATTTACATGTTTCTCCTTACACCACTCAAGTGTTGCTTTAGCAGTGTGTTTGCTGGTCATTGTCCTGCTGGAAGGTGAACCTCCGTCCTGGCTTCAAATGGTACAGGTATATCCCGTATACCGTATCCCGGTATTTGGCACTATGCATCTTTCCCTAAACTCTGACCAGTTTCCCAGTCTCGACTGCTGAAAAACTTGGTGTTCTTTGGGTGATGTGTTGGGTTGGGTTTGCGCCAGACATAGCGTTTTTTTGAGGGTCAAAAAGTTGAATTTTAATCTCATCAGACCAGAGCACCTTCCTCCATACATTTTGGGAATCTCCCACATGCCTTTTCGTAAACTGAAAACCTGCCATTTTGTTTTTTTCTGAAAGTAATGGCTTTCTTCTGGCGACTCTGCCATAAAGCCAAACTCTTTAGTTAGTAGTTTGGTTTTGGGCTTGTTGCACCAATAAAAGTGCAGAATAACCCTGCTTGGACTGCTCCTAGGTGTCCATGTCTTGGGTATGATTTACCACAAAATAAATTATAATTATTGCTCATTTATGATGTCATCTGTCTCTATGAACGTGCAGAGTTGTGTCACAGCTCACAGTGCATAACATCCTGTGCTCTTCCTTCAGTTATCAGGATTTGAATTCTCCAAGACAGAGAGTTCCATGAGACGCAATCCTGACAAGAAACCGAAGGAGGTGGAGCTGGCGTACTTAGCCCCGGAGGTGCTGACCAGTCTTGAGTATGATGAGCACAGCGAGATCTTCAGGTTGGTGCCAGATATTTTCTGGTCTAAGCAAAAGCTTGCATGGCAACTACATTGTGGTTTTAGTTGTGATTGCAATCGCATCTACAAGCAATCTATTGATAATTGTTATATATACGACCATCAACAAAGTAAGGCTAGGTTCACACTGCTGCAAATTCAAAATTGCGGTAAAATCGTGATTTCACCACGAATTTGCGGATGCATTTTTACCATGATTCACGGGCGCGATTTCAGGGAATGCCAGTCTATAGAGCTGGATTCGCATCGCGCACGGATCAAACTCGCACAGGACCCTTTTATACCGCAGGTTATATTCCCAACGCATTGATGTAAACGGCACCAATGTTAAACTATGTTAAACTATGTAAATTTAAATGACTTGCAAATTTGCAAATTTGAGAAATAGCCTAAAACCTCAGACCTCGGCCAAGTGCTGGCAGCCAGAGGCAGGTGCTTGATAGCAAAGTAGCTATCTCCAGGCTAGCTGTATGTCAGATGGCTGTGTGCCAAGGTGGAGCAAGGAGCACCCAGCCTAGTGTTACAGAATACCGAAGAAGATGGGTAATTTGTCCCATCAGGAATTACAATTTGTAAAAAAAAGTGATACTTTTTTTAAATGAACCCAATACATAGTTAAATGGTATTAGGAGTTTGATTACCTAATATCACATATGAGGATAGAAAAGAATAGAAAAGTAGAGAATAGAAAAAAAATTGAATAGACCAGAACAAAAATATTATAACCATCTTCCGAAATCCGTATAGAATAAATTCGAATGACAAGAAAAAAAACGTGAATTCAGTCAAATTGAATTTGATGAGATTGAACTTGGAAAATTCGAATCAAATTCGAAAACGAATAAACAAAACAAATTCCAAAAACCAATCTCTTTAAATAACAAATGTAAATTAAACAAATTTTCTATTTTGCACACGTCTAGTTGGCAAGGTCTGAATCAGGGAGAGAGGGCCCTCACCTGGAAGTCCTGCAACAAATTTGCCAGCGACAGAGAACCCAGATGTTGATCTTCTGGTGTTCTCCAAGCCAAGTTGTAACATGTCTCCAGTGCTGCTGTCACACTCTTAGTCCCCCTCAGCAATGGGAAACCCCAGATGTCGATCTTTTGGTGTTCTCCAACCCAGGTTGTGAAAGATTACCAGAGCTGCGGTCATGCTCTTAGTCTACCATCTGTAATTATTTTTTTTTACGACTTTGCTGTCTACATCTAAAACAAAACCGTGTCCTCCAACAAAAGCAGAGCAAAGGATCTGTTCCACTGAAAGGTTGAACTTTTAAGGCACAGCGAACATGTGGGAAACACTGGCAAAGCAATTACTCTGATTATCTCTATAATGGCACCTTAGAAGTCATATTAATTCACTGGTATCTCTTTCAGTCTCGGTGTGGTGATCTACGAGATATTTACCGGCTCCCTCCCTCTCCAGGGTAAGTCCTGCGCTGTACGGTATGGCGACAACTCCATGTCTTCTATTTGATCGTAATGAACCATTGACACTGACCAAACAAGATCTGTCACACCAAAGGTGGAAATTCATATTTACACCACATTCTAGAGGAGCCACACAGGGAGAAATATAGAGTACCTGTACTGTTGTCATGAATTCGTTTTTTTAATAAGTATGCTGGATGGGTAGGCTTTGTTCTTCCAATGATAAAGATTTTAGTCTATTTTGGAAGTGCTTAGGTGAGGCCTGCTCTAGTGTTGTATGCCACCATACTGTATTCCTGTGCCATGGCAATGCTGGGAGGTTAGGTTGCAAGAGAGTTAGGTGTGAAAGTTGTCTTTACGTATCTCAGAACATCAACATAGCACTGAACTCTTCTACAAAATATAATAATCATTGTATGGAAATTCCAAACAATGCAATGTCTATATTTGTGAACCAGCAATCAACTTGCAAATCTGTTGGTCTCCAAAATCGATGTGATCCATTTCGCATATTCTGGTGCCTAGTTATAAAAGCTGACTGTCTTACAGTGGCCACAAAGTGGAAGAACAAGTATTTTTTTTTTTTTAGTGGGAAGATGATGAATATAGAACCGCATGTTTCTAATGGCAGCAACTTCTTCCTCAGTTTGCTGCCTTTCCTGGATGGGAACTTTGGCTGTGGCAGGTGACACTGTCCCTTTAATATGAATTATGCAGAGCTCAGTCCCTGTCACTCTGTAGTCCGGTACAATGGGTGGTCTACACACACACACATACGATCCATCGAGTATGATTCTCCTGTATCTGACCACATTCTATGCTTGCCATTGTTTGAGTTATTCGGAAGACACGGTCACATATAAAGGCACCCACAAACTCTACAATTCAATCCAAGCAGATCTGGCTCCCATCAACATTTCAGATCATAATGTTTGTGATTTTATGCTGATACAATCTCAGCTCTGATGAAATCCATCCATCTCATCCCTCAGGTCTCTCCCTGTCTGATCTTGATGGCAACCCAGAGTTGATTTACAAGAAGCTGTATAACGAAGTCGAAGCCGGCCTACAGAACTCTTGCCCATCCGTTCTACATGGCATTATCATGGATTGTCTGCAGAGAGACCCACAGGAGCGCCCAAATGCTGAAGGTTGGTATGGGCCTACAAAGTCCACCAGGGTACCCAACACCCAGTCTTAGTTTTTTTAAACCAAGATAAAAACAGATAAAAGAAATTCTGGATGTGTAACCACAACACTCAATATAGTCTATGCCTACAGACCTCAGTTTGTAAATGAAACATCTGTGGGGGACTGTATCAAATGCATTTGAAAACTCCAGATATAAACACATCCACAGGCCTACCTTTATCCAGATCACAGCTCACGTCCTCATAGATTGGTTTGGCAAGGACGACCTTTCATAAATCCATGCTGGTTACTACTAATGATACTGTTTTCAGCATCAAATTCTTGGATAGTTTCCCTTATCATCCCTTCCAATAGTTTACATACTATCGATGTTAGACTGACTGGTCTGTAGTTCCTAGGTATATGTTTTGGCCATTTTTAAAATATTGGTACCATGATGGCCCTTCGCCAATCAGTTGGTACCATTCCTGTCAGTATGTTGAATAAAATTAGGAATAACGATCTGGCTATATCCTGAGTTTTTTGAGGACTGTCAGGTGTAAGCAAACTGGTCCTGGTAATTTACCATATTTATCGGCTTATGACACGCAGTATTATAACATGCACCCTATTTTTAAGAGGGAAGATTCAGGATTTTTTTTTCCACAGACCCCTTAACTTTCCAAAACCCCTTGCACATTACATAGACCCCTTTACATTACACAGACCCCTGCAATTACACTATGCAGACCCCCCGCACATCGCACAGACCCCCCTTTACACTATGCAGCCCCCGCACATTGCACAGACCCCTGCAATTACATTATGCAGTCCCCCGCACATTGCACAGCCCCTGTGCACTCCCAGAAGACCCCCAGTCTTCCAGGACAGCACTGCAAGCATACTCTAAAGTGTAAAAAAGAATCATTGCCAGTCCCTTCTCATAGATTCTTCCTACAATGTCACCATCATTGTAAACCCAAGTATGCAAATACTTCATTAGCTCCAAGAGGAGGAGCAGAAAGAGGCGATCGTCCGGAAAGAATGGCGAGAATGAGGCATTTGCTGGCCTTGGTTTACTTTGACACTTACAGTGTACAAAGGATCTATGTGAAGGGGCTGGCAGTGATTTTTTTTTTATCTTTATGCCAGCGGGTTACCCCAAGACCAGGAGAGGCAGGGTGGCCGGCGTGACCACCCCCCCCCCCCCCCAATGTGTGGCACCTGCCCAATCCCTGTTGGTAAAAAATAAATATTGGAGTATAACACGCAGGCACCGTTTGTCCTGTTTTAATAAAAGTGTGTATTCTATGCCCATAAATACGGCACAAGTTTTATTTGGACACCAACTTCTGTAAGCCACAAGGGTATACTCTGTGATGCATTAATAATGTTACAGTCTCGATTATTATACCCTTCCTTTTCTTATGTAAAAACTCAGGAGAAGAAAGCATTTAGTACAGTTTCCTTCTCCTTGTCATTTGTAACCAACTTCCCCATATCATCCTTTATGGGGCTAATATGCTCTGCCCTCACTTTTTTATTATTAATATAATTAAAGAACATTTTATTTTATTTTTACTCTCCTCTATGTGCCTTTCGTATTCTTTTGGGAGGGTGGGAGTGCCGCGGCCGGCTGAGTCTCTCCTGCAACATCGCTGGATAGAGATGGGGCTCAAAAAATTATTAGGGGGGCTGAGGGGAGCTGCTGCACCCATTTTTTTTTTTTATCTTAATGCATTAAGATAAAAAAACTTCTGCCTATACAACCACTTGAATGCATACTTTCTAGTGGGGAAAGCAACCAATTGGGACATGAAGTTGTCCTGTAAGACATTTAAGAAATGACGGGCCTTTAATGAGTGAGCTGTTCTGATAGTTGAAGTCCCCCACTATGAAGACATTGACGGCCTCGCTGCCATTTCTAAATGTGATAGAAGGTCCAACTCCTTCTCATCCTTCAGGTTAGGGTGCCTGTAACAACCCCCCACTATTATCGTGCTGCTTGTCTTTTACCTTTGAAGTTCCACCCATAGGTACTTAACCTCCCACTTTCCCCATTTGTAATGTCGTCCCTTACATTCACTAGTAAATTATTGTTAATACAGAGGCAAACCCCTCCCCCTCTTCGACCCTCACCGTCCCTTCAGTGCAAGAAATACCCCTGGATAGTTGCCAGCCAGTTGTGTGAGATGTCAAACCAAGTTTCGGACAATCCTTATGCATCAGCAGCTCCAGTTCCTCCATTTTGTTATCTAGGTTCCTGGCATTTATGTACATGCATCTCAGTTTTGTGCTGGCGCATATTAGATTCTCATTAGTTGTTCTCTGTCTGTAATTTTGTTTTGCCAACCCACTTCCCCAGGGTTTATATATTATGGTTATGGCACCTTCTGACCTTCACTCACTGATGGCTTTCACTTCCTCTAATCCTTCCCCCCCACCCCAACTAGGGAACAGAGCAAATATGATCAATAAATATGACAGTTGCAGCCCATGTCTTTGTTCTATCCCACTGAACGGGAGAAGCCCATATGTCCATCTGGTCATCATAGTTTTTATTGCCCCGTATGGCAGCCTGTTAGATGAGAAGTCCCCCCTCCATGCTCAGGGACAGTCAGTTTGATAAGATCTTGTAACATTGTCCACTGTATATTTCCAGATATTGCCAATCGGCTCATTGTCGTGTCAGAGCCACAGGAAACCATGATGGAGACGGTGGTGTAGACATTGGGCGGTGACCTGAAGAAAGACTTGGACCTCACAATGGGAACAGACTACAACAATCCAACAATGACAGCAAATGTCCCTCCTCAGGGTCTCATTCTAGAAGGTTGGGATCAATCCTTTCTTCAGACAATTCCAACTCACTATGATACGGACCATGGTCATCCAACAAGGACAGTGAATGTCCCTCCTTGGGGTCTCATTCTAGAAGGTTGGGATCAATCCTTTCTTCAGACAATTCCAACTCACTATGATACGGACCATGGTCATCCAACAAGGACAGTGAATGTCCCTCCTTGGGGTCTCATTCTAGAAGGTTGGGATCAATACTTTCTTCAGCCAATTCCAACGCACTATGAAACGGACCATGCGGTGTCATTCTAGAAGGCTGGGTTCAATACTATGTTCTGTCTGATGGAAGTGACATGGCCAATTCCACCCCATTATGGTACAGAGTATGGTGCTCCAACAAGGACAAAATATTTCCCTCTTCCGAGTCTCATTCTAGGTTTGATATTTTGTTCAACATGATGGTTTCTTCTGTTAAGCTATAAAGCTGTCCAGGATGATTCTGCTGCACATTTTTCACCAACAGACGACACAATAATCCAGCAATTTATATTGTGAATACAATTCAGGGATTTATAAAGACTTTTTAGTGGAGATGTTCAGGGAAGCAGCATTCATGGTGCTGAGCTTTTTTGTTTTGTTTTCACTGTACTTTACCTACTTTTTGGGTGTTTTTTCACTTTAACATGTGTCAGAAAAACAAATCTTTGTCAAACTTTTATAGTCTGCATAAGAAATATATATCTAAATGTATCTTTATAATAGAGAGAACTGGGGAGAGATGAGGGGAAATCTCTGCACCACACAGACTGTATGTCTGTGTTACTGACCCCGGGAAAGAGGCAAAATCATGCTGTATATTTTATAAAACAGAATTGGTTCATGTATGGATGTTATGTTCCCCGATTGTTGTTAAATAAAAAGAAAAGAGTATTGCATTATAATATGGTCTCTAACAAGACCAAGGTTTTTCTGGAAGCTTTCTAAAGTAATAATAACGGAAGATACAAATACTACAAGACAAGGGAGGTGGAAGGAAAAAAATAAAAACTTATGCTAGATTATGGGAAGAAGAAACCTGCAGGTTTAGGGGAGGCTGGTTTGTATAAAGAAGTGGTGGGCGGGTTTTATGGGAAGAAACGACAGACTGGTGTTAAATAAGGAATAAGGGGCAGATTTAAGGGAAGAATGACAGGCTGGTTATGGGAATGAAGGATGGGCTGGTTTGCAGGAAGTGTGATAAAATTAGCAATACTCACTTAACCTGCACAATAAATTTGATGCAAAAATATAATTCCATAGCTGCAGGTTGTGAGGTAAGAAACCTATAAATGATAGAAATGCATTTTTTATCCATGCTCCCCAATTGTGAAATATATTAAACCTTAAAAAACAGGACAAGTGCTTAAACGAATTAGTAACATGTGTTCAATAAAGTGCATTCTGTGCAATGTCCATATACAGCCACCAGGTGTCTCCAACTGGATGCAAATTGTAAATAAAAAAGGCAAATTGACTGCTGTCTTATCAGTTCCACACAACAGTGATTTAATGTTCCCCTCCCCTAACACCAGACACACAGCCTACTTGACTCACATGACCCCCATTACAGGTAGTCACATCAAGCAGAGGATGCGGTTTCTGATGTTCCTCTTGGCCGATCAACAGGGCCAGCAAACTCGGACACAAACGAGATCTCCCGAAAACAGTATAAAAAAGGAGGATACCTCCCATGGTAAAGTACATAATGTTTATTAAAATACACGCTATAAAAGTTACACTTACAATGAATAAAATGTAAACAAAGCTCACGATTTTTGCAGGGACACCGATATGCGCTCCACCAGGTGTAATCCTGAGGACGTCAGACATGTTGACGAAACGCATTGGATGGGATCTTGAGTGACATCACTTACACCATTTGTAGCATACAGGTGGAGTACATATCGGTGTCCTTGCAAAAATCGTGAGCTGTTAAATATTTTACATTGTAAGTAACTTTTATAGTGTTTAATTTAATAAACATTATGTACTTCACCATGGGAGGCATCCTCCCCTTTATACTGTTTTTATGGGGATCTAGTTTGTATCAGTTTGCTACCATGCTAAACGCCCAAGAGGAACATCAGAAACGGCATCCTCATTCTACTTAATGTGACTACCTGTAATGGGGGTCATGCAAGTCCCGTGAGTGGGCTGTGTATGTGGTGTTAGTGGATGAGAACATTAAATCACTGTGGTGTGGAACTATTAAGAAGACAGCAGTCAATTTGTCATCTATTATGTACCATTTGCATCCAGTTGGAGACACCGGATGGCTGTATATGGACATTGCACAAAATGCACTTTATTGAGCACTTGTTATATACAGTTTTTATTTAAGCACATGTCTTGTTTTTAAGGTTTAATATATTTCATAATTAGGGAGCGTGGTTACAAAACATATCTATATGGTTTGTAGGAAGGAATGAATAACGGGCAAGACCATGGGAAGGAAGGAGAGGCAGGTTTATTTAAAAAAAAAAAAGAGAAACTGCAACACATAGTGCTGGACCCCAACTTTCCAGAGGTTGGCACAGTTGCCTTAAAGGAGTCATTAATAAAAAATTTTTTTTTGCTGAAATGACAGGGTATAGAGACATAATAGTTAAAGAGGAGTTCCACCTAAAAAATAACCGGCTCGCACATGCGCAGTGGGTACCCGGCCGTGAAGCCGAAGGCTGTCACGGCTGGATGCCCACAGTAGGAATGGAGACGCCGGCTGGGGAGGGGGGGAGAGGAGCGGAGCCCCGTTTGGCGCGTCGCTGGAACGCAGGACCAGGTAAGTGAGTGTTTATTAAAAGCCAGCAGCTACACTTTTTGTAGCTGCTGACTTTTAATAAACACAATTTTGGGCTGGAACACCCCTTTAACTGATTATTTTTAAAAATGATTAAAAATGGATACAAATCAATCATAAATTGTACCTGCAGTTTCTAGTTTCGTTTTTGCATGTTGTTTCCTGCCTGTGCTGTACAGAGCCACAGAGCCAATACAGGGCAGTGATGGTTTGGAAAACGAAAGTGATTGGTGCTGAGGGGTTTTAGACACACAGTAATCACACCTTCTTGATTAGTGACCACAGAGAGCTCCCAGTACTGTGGTCATCAGGAAACAGACAACCAGGAAGCGTGGAGATCAGAGAAGGATTACAGCAACCTGAGAGCAAAAACTATAAATGAGGACATGAAAAAAGCACTGCATTAAGGGTAAAGGACATATATACATATATACTGGGCCAATTTGGACGAGATCCAATTTACCTACCCGCATGTCTTGGAGTGTGGGGAGGAAACCGGAGTACCCGGAGGAAACCCACGCAGACACAGGGAGAACATGCAAACTCCAGGCAGATGGTGTCGTGGTCGGGATTCGAACCAGCGACCCTTTTGCTGCCAGGCGAAAGTGCTACTCACTGCACCACTGTGCTGCCCACTGTGCATACCTTCTTGGTAATTGAATTGTTTTTGCATATACATTACTAAAATACATTACTAAAAGCAATAATTATATATATAGCAAACCAAATTGGAGTTGTATTATTTTTAACTGCAGTATGAAATAATTATATTCCAAATATTAAGAGACATACACAGTTTTGTCTGTTTTTAAGTAGCTACAAGTCAAAGCTTTTACAATGGTTTTATTATGATATATGTTTAGAAATTGATTCATCCTAAATGCAACATAAGGCTCCATTCACATCTAGGCGACAAAACGCCTGTCGCGCGACGCTCGTGCCGCTGGAGGGGAAAAATCCCATTGATGTCTATAGAGATGGTTCACATCTCTGAAACGCCGAACGCCTGTCGCTTGAAAAAAAGTCCCGGACCCTTTTTTTCAAGCGACATTGGCGTTCGGCCATAGACATCAATGGGGAGATTTGAAAAAATAAATAAAAAAATAAATCTAAGCGCGGCAAGTAAAGCCGCGTATGCGGCGTTACTTGCCGCATAGATGTGAATGCAGCCTAAGCTTTGATTGATTTATCAAGTTGTGCACAATGACATTTTGGCTGTGCATGTGTAAGAAGGTCTGTTTGTTTTGAGAAAGCATTACATCATAGTGTTAATGTAAACAAAATTGTTTACACAAGTCCCTCGAGTCACGGAAAGCTATTCGCAAGTTAACAAGTCTAAAATGTACAAGTATCATTCAAGGAGAGGGAGAGAGGGAGAGAGGGAGAGAGAGAGGGAGAGAGGGAGAGAGAGAGAGGGAGAGAGGGAGAGAGGGAGAGAGAGAGGGAGAGAGAGGGAGAGAGAGAGGGAGAGAGGGAGGGAGAGAGGGAGGGAGAGAGGGAGGGAGAGAGGGAGGGAGGGAGGGAGAGAGGGAGAGAGGGAGAGAGTTTTCAGCGTTTCATTTGAAGTTCGCTAACATGCTAGAAAATGTGGATGGAGGCCATAGGATTAACTTCATTGTAAACCTGATAACTGCATCCCAAAACCGCCTTCACAGATCCCAATCCAGCAAGTTTCCATCTTCCCCCTGATGTACTCTTATGACTATTCTCTCTTTGATAACTGTCAGAAGATGGCAGTACTTGTGATGGCTTCAGGGGAGGCATGTGTTTGGGGGTGGTATAATATCAGCTACCCAGGCACTAAATGGGTGTCTCTTCCCCATTTTCAAGTAAAACTCTTTTTGAACAACATGTGCAACTGTGTTATAATAATTATATAAAATGACTGCTGAACAAGGCAAAACCTTACAATGGCTATAGCTAAACTGTGATCAGCAACCTGTAATCCTTAAATTACTTCCTATATAAAATTCCCAGCGGCTAGATGAACAGAATAGACAGCACCCCATGGACGTACTTAGGCACCCCATAGACATTGTTAGGCCCCTTACTACATGCATTGCGCACAAACCTGGATTTAAAAAAAATAAACTTTTTAGAGCTGCTGCTCCCCTCTGTTATAAATATGGCAGTTTACATTCTGTGTAAAGTACAGACAGCCAATCCCCTTCTCTGCCTCGCTCCAAAACTAAAACCCCCATGGAGGCAACTAAGAGGCAAATGTGTTGGTGAGGCAAATATTGGAGTGACTGCAGGGACCCCAATTCCAAAAAAAAAAGAAAAGTGTTTGGTGGAATAAACCCCCATTTTTTTTATAGAGGTGGGAGCCATGGATCTACAGTAGTCTGTCTGACTTTATAATATCCCGAGAAAGGGACATTGATCTGAAGGAGATCCATGTAATCTGAAATACACAGAATCGATCTGCAGAAGACAAGGGTTGGCAGATTTGAACTGGCTGGACGGTTGCAAACTCCATTGCAGCTCCCGTGGGACGGCAGGAGCAATGAAAATAACCATTTGCCTTCATAAATGTCTTAAAAATGTTTAGTATTAAACATGCAGGACATGAGGACACTGGGTGTGTGTGTAGACCTTACATCATCAAACCCAATACCTTGAGGACATATTTTGTGATTCTGGGAGAGGTACCTAGAAGAAGCACCCAATAGGTCAGCCAGTCCTGCTGGTCGAGGTAGCTGGCCGTGTCTGAACACAAAATTAGAGTCTTCCTTTGTGTTCAGTGCAATTCGCTTAAGCATGTCAAAGTACATAAAGCAGAACTTTCTTCCCAGAGAGGAGGAACAGGAGCTGCAGGCCACAGGCTGATCAGTGACCAGTAGACTCCCGAGATTAGCACACATCCTGTAGCCCAGGTCTCCAGTTAGATCTCTGCTGTGTCGCCCCCATCTGGTCCCAATATGGAAATACAAACTCATCCTACAGAGGCTCTGCAGCTTAACAACTTGTCACAGGGGATTGTCTTTAACTCTCCTCGTCTTCTTCTTCTTTATCCCTCAGTCCTTCGCTCTGACGTGCCCTTCCTGTCATCTCCAGCAGAGCCTGCACCTCCGGGTCCGCGTCCAGGACACTCTTCTTGTTTTTGGCCTGAAAACATAATAATGATTTGGTTTTATGAAGTCAAAGTTCCCAACAGCGAGAGGGTCCGCACACACAGGATGTTGGGGAGAGTAGTTAGGCACCTCATGGATGTAGTTAGGCAGCCCACAGATGTTATTAGCTATGCCATTAGGCACCTAGGCGTCCCGTGGACACAGTTAGGTGCCTCATGGATGTAGTTAATATTCCTGCCCCATAGACATTGGCGGGAATAGGGCCTTGTAGCAGTGAGAGAAATGGTGCCATGGGGGTCAGGAAAGAAAGGGCCACTGGTGGTCTCCTCCAGGGATGAGAACGGCAATGCAGAACAGCAACTGGGAGACAGCAACAGAGTGTGGTCACCTTATATCAGGAAGAGCCTGAACAAGGACCTCTGTGGCAGGATCCCCAGGGATTATCTCATTGAAAGCTGCATATTTAAAGTGGGATTCCACCCGCGATTTATTTTTAATTTTAAAGTCAGCAGCTACTAACAGTGTAGCTGCTGACTTTTAATAAGGACACTTACCTGTCCTAGTGGCCCGCGATGTTGAACCCCCCCGACAGCGATCGCTTGGTCCTGGCTCCTCCATCCTTACTAAAGGGAAACAGGTAGTGAAGCCTTTATGGCTTTACTGCCCGTTTCCTTCTGTGCATGCACGACTCACACATCGCTTTGTGAATGGGCGGCTGCCTCCTGGGATACACAGTTCCCAGAAGGCAGCACGGCTCATTCACAAAAAGACACAGCGACGTAGGATGAGCCAGAAGATCCTCCACGGTGGAAGAAGAGCTACTTCCGCATAGCAACCGCCCTTTCAGGCGCGTATAAATCATTTTTTTTCCCCATTCTTTTTTTATTATTATTATTTTAAGATTTTTAGGGAAAAAAAAAAAAAAAGTGGAACTCCACTTTAGGGGCCTTTCACATGTACGGACCATTCGTCTGTTCATTACGGACTTGTAATGGGGCCCTATGTGATTGCGGCCGTTAGCGGATGAGCATCCGCTAACATCCGCAATCATCCGCCTCCGCAAAGATCCGGTTTTTCAGACGGAAGAAAACCCTATTTTTCTTCCATCTAAACGATCGGATGAATACGGACACACGGTCCGTATTCATCCGATTCCCCATAGGGGAGAGCGGAGGAGAGACACAAAAACGTTCCGCTCCGTGTGAAAGGAGCCCAACATGTGGAAAACAACTTTTGAAATTAACTTAACATTTCAAAGCTTATATAAGTTTCCTCCAATGTTCGGTATCCCTCACCCTCTGAAAGTTTCTGAATATAATGAAAGTGGAACCAACACGTCTCCTGGTTCCTGCACCAGCCCTTCATACAGCCTACTGCAGTCCCACCCACATACTGCACCATGAGCATGTGGTTGCTTAATTCATGGACAGGTGGACACGAGCCCAAAACCTAAAAGGTAGCCCATACACTACCAGCAGGCTGAACGAAAAGAAGATGTTTTGATTCCTCCATCCACACATTCAATGTGGATGGGGGGATCCTTCCCGCTGTTGTAATATTGTATTCTGACAGCAGCGAGCTCCTCCCCGCCGTAAGAAAATAATGGCCCGAGTCACATGGTTTCAGGTTGCTAGGCTACCGCACCCTATCTAAACCGATGGAGCAATATAGTGCCGCTTCCAATTACGTCTTTGTGACAAAACATGCAAGTCGGAGCCATTTGCATCTTTACGTCACATCTAGTTTGGTCCATGTAATGCACCATGACCCGGACTTTTGTAAGTCTACCTATTTTCTACGCAATGAACAATAGTTTAACTGGGTTACGCTATGGGTCTCATTGTGTTTTCATGCGCACACTGGTGCGGAGGAAATCAAAGAGGCTACGGTGAGGACCCCATTTACAGTCATTTGGTACGGGGTGAAGGCTGGTTATCTTTTGATGGGTAGTGTCACCTGGTGAGTGCAGCACATAAGGGGGGCAGGAGAGTGACACAAAGAATTTGCCTGGCTTTATGCACTATTTTTGCAGCACTTTCACTCACAATTTTTACTGAAATCTTATAAACTTTACATTTATGAACTTTAATTATGCTCACACAGTAATTACTGTAATACTTTGATCAGCTATCATTGAACTTTGTTCATGGCATTTGCACTTAGCACTTTTTATAAGGCGTTTTAATTTTCTACAGTTGTACGTTTTTTGCACATATCACTTGAATTCCACACTTGAGTACATATTACACATTAGCAGCGCCATTGTCATTTACCCATTATTGTTTTTTAATGATCAGCGTCACCAGCGTTGGGGGGGGGGGGAATAGGCAGGCTGGTTGTACACACATCGATCAATAGACGTGTCTACAGCCAGCCTGCCCATACATGGATCGAAATTCATCTGGTCCCTACTGAACGGGCTGAATTTTGAATCCATGCATGTCCGGCTACAGAAGCACTAAATATGGCCACTTGGGATAGGAGGAGGTATAAATGGCGGGCTTTCTTACCAAGGCACAGCTGTAATGTTTTTTCCAAAGAATCAACAGTTTACCAATTCACTTAGCTGCAATTATTACCCTGCACTCCAGTGAGTGTATAAATCCCGAATGATATAATCTGAGGTTATGTGCACGGTTTCTTTAACTGCTTCAGATTGGCAGAAGTACCAGCACAGAAGGTTACTAATGAGCTATCCTTGGCTTACTTTCTTCTGAAAATGCTAGTTGCCTGGCTGTGCCTAGGACAAGGTAACAGCAAATGAAGGTCAGACGTAAATTACATGGAGGGCTCATAGTGGATGCAGCACTGGTATGAAGCCGAATTTCCTGAGGATTTTTCCTTCCTACCTGTAGGTGTTCCGGCAGCTCTCCAAGTGCCCAGACCTCCATGGTGTCTATAGTGAAATCCTCTTTGGCGGACAGCTGGGGACTGTTATAGGTGGTACACCGCGGCTTGGCTTTGCTGTGTCCTTTCCCAAAGTTACTATCGATCCACAGACCAAAATAATTATGTTGTCCTCCCATGCCCTGCCGGAAACCAAACACACCGACATTGAGGACATGTACGTCATTTATTTGGCAAGCTGTTTAATACATTTGCTGCTTTTGTTTTTTTATTATAGGATAGCAAATGGGCCAAAATATAAAACAAATGCAATTATTAATATCCTCAATTTTTTGTATTCAATTTTTAATGATGTAATTGTATTTTACAGCTACTGTATTATTTAGAGGCCATTGTCATGCTCCACGGACATCAGCTTTTATTTTTATTTTATTTTTTAGAATGAACCTTAAAAGTGGGGTGCGACCCGTGATTTTTTTATTTATTTTTTTAAAGTCAGCAGCTACAAACACTGTAGCTGCTGACTTTTAACTACTTGAGATCCGCGCTACAGCCGAATGACGGCTCTAGCGCGAATCTAAATTGTCAACAAGCCGTCAATTGACGGCTTGTCACTAGCCGTTTCCCGGCGCGCGCTCCAGAGCGCGCTGCGGGGAAACACTGTGTTGCCCGTGTCCCTTGGACACGGCCAATCACAGATCGCCGCGAACGGCCAATCAGAGTGGCCGTTTGCAATGCGATCTGTGCGGCCAATGAGAGATGATCTCATAGATCATCTCTCATTGCCGTTTTACATAGAGACAGCGTCCTGTCTCTGGAGAGCAGGAGACGGATCTGTGTCTCTTGTACATAGGGACACAGATCGGTCACCTTCCCAGTCACCCCCCCTCCACCTACAGTTAGAACACTATGCAGGGAATACATTTAACCCCTTCCTCACCCCCTAGTGTTAACCCCTTCAATGCCAGTCACATTTATACTGTAATTAGTGCATATTTATAGCACCAATCGCAGTATAAATGTGAATGACGCCAAAAATGTGTCAAAAGTGTCCGATGTGTCCGCCATAACGTCGCAGTCACAATAAAAATCGCAGATCGCCGCCATTTCTAGTAAAAAAAAAAATAATAAAAAATAATAATTCTGTCCCCTATTTTGTAGGCACTATAAATTTTGCGCAAACCAGACGCTTATTGCGATTTTTTTTTTTTTTTTTTTACCAAAAATATGTAGAAGAATACGTATCGCCCTAAACTTTTTTTAATTGGGATATTTATTATAGCAACAAGTAAAAAATATTGTATTTTTTTCAAAATTGTCGCTCTTTTTTGTTTATAGCGCAAAAAATAAAAACCGCAGAGGTGATCAAATACCACCAAAAGAAAGCTCTACTTGTGGGGAAAAAAGGACGTCAATTTTGTTTGGGAGCCACGTCGCACGACCGCGCAATTGTCAGTTAAAGCGACGCAGTGCAGGAAGCTGAAATATCACCTGGGCAGGAGGGGGGTATAAGTGCCCAGTAAGCAAGTGGTTAATAAGGACACTTACCTGTCCTAGGTGCCCATGATGTCGGCCCCCCAAGGCCGACCCCTCGATCGTGGCAGGTCCCGGCCCCACCATCCTTGCGGCTTCACTGCCCATTTCCTACTGCGCATGCGCGAGTCTCGCGGCGCTTTGTGAATTGGCGGCTGTTCTCTGGGATACACACAGTTCCCAGAAGGCAGCGCGCCCCATTCCCCAGAAGACAACGCGAGGAGGGCGAAGAAGAAGACCTGCCGCGGACTAGGAAGAGGCAGATTAGGAAGATCCGCATAGCAACTGGTAAGTAAGAAAAAAAATAAACTTTTTTTTTTGTAGGTTTTTTGGTGTAATTTTTTTTCTTTAGGGTGGAACTCCACTTGAAAGCGGAGTTCCACCCTAAAGTGGAACTTCCACTTATCTGATTCCTCACCCCCTCTGGTGCCACAATTGGCACCTTTCGGGGGGGGACAGGACACCCTTCTTTGACAGGTATCCTTTCCCACTCAGCCTCAGCTGCGGATATTGAGATTGTGGCTGGGGCTCACTCCTCCTCCCCCGGCCAGCAGAAGTAAGGAGCGTTCCTTGCGCATGCACAGTAGGGTTTCCGGCGTGAAGCCGAAAGGCTACAATGCCCGGTACCCTTACCTGCAATATCGGCGGCAGCATCAGACAGCTGAAGGAAAAATCAGCTGCAGTGCCGACTCCAGGACAGGCAAGTGTCCTATTGCTAAAGGCCAGTAGCTGCAGCATGTTTAGCTGCTGGCTTTTATTTTTTTTTTTTTTTGGGGGGGGGGGGGCAGAACACAGCTTTATATGATTACCATTTCACACAGTAGCTGACATATTACATTCCCTCTGCATGGGGCATCTTTCATGGGAATGTTAATTTACAGATTGCATGCAGGATTGGAAAATGGACAGAGGGCGGCAGACACTCACCAGTCCATTCGGCATGGTCTGTTGTCCGTGGTTCAGGTACATGTAGTGGTTGTTATAACCAGTGTAGGTGTAGATCTCAAGACGTGGGGACACAGTAAAGAGGAAGCATCTGCTGTTTCCTATTGGAGACAAAAATATTGAATTGTCACATAATGGAGGTTCCACAATATCATCAAGGGGAGGGGCCCAGTGCAGACACAGAGATGTTGCTCAAGATATCCAGACACATAAATTGACAGTTGGTCAGTCCTATCCTTTTTGCCAACATCACCGGACCAGCCAGTGCGGCGTGTGGGAGGAGGGAAAACATCCCAGCAGGCACAGGGTGGGTCTGGTCACTGGGGCAATAACACAATAAGCACCAGTATAGTGACCAAATGATTAGTAATGACTAGAAACACTGCTGTAAACAATAAAGGATATAATAATCTTATTAACTATTGGTGTAATTTAGAGATGGGGAATTGAAGAGTATTGTCAATGCTCTACCAAGGCACTGGTAGTCTACCCTGGCTCAGTTATGGCAATGGCCACCTGCCCTGGCTCAGGTATGGCAATGGTCGCCTGCCCTGGCTAAGTTATGGCAATGGCCGCCTGCCCTGGCTCAGTTATGGCAATGGTCGCCTGCCCTGGCTCAGTTATGGCAATGGTCGCCTGCCCTGGCTCAGTTATGGCAATGGTCGCCTGCCCTGGCTCAGTTATGGCAATGGTCGCCTGCCCTGGCTCAGTTATGGCAATGGTCGCCTGCCCTGGCTCAGTTATGGCAATGGTCGCCTGCCCTGGCTCAGTTATGGCAATGGTCGCCTGCCCTGGCTCAGTTATGGCAATGGTCGCCTGCCCTGGCTCAGTTATGGCAATGGTCGCCTGCCCTGGCTCAGTTATGGCAATGGTCGCCTGCCCTGGCTCAGTTATGGCAATGGTCGCCTGCCCTGGCTCAGTTATGGCAATGGTCGCCTGCCCTGGCTCAGTTATGGCAATGGTCGCCTGCCCTGGCTCAGTTATGGCAATGGTCGCCTGCCCTGGCTCAGTTATGGCAATGGTCGCCTGCCCTGGCTCAGTTATGGCAATGGTCGCCTGCCGTGGCTCAGTTATGGCAATGGTCGCCTGCCGTGGCTCAGTTATGGCAATGGTCGCCTGCCGTGGCTCAGTTATGGCAATGGTCGCCTGCCGTGGCTCAGTTATGGCAATGGTCGCCTGCCGTGGCTCAGTTATGGCAATGGTCGCCTGCCGTGGCTCAGTTATGGCAATGGTCGCCTGCCGTGGCTCAGTTATGGCAATGGTCGCCTGCCGTGGCTCAGTTATGGCATTGGACCCATGTCCTCGTGCTCTTATAGCCCTGGCTGTCTTATGTCACTGGATACACAGTGCCTTTGTAAAGCACTGATCCTAACCTTGGCAAAACATGTGAACATATTCCATACGAAACCATGTTTATTGCAAAATGCACTAATCCTAACCTTGGCTCTGTTGTGGTACTACTCCCTATTCTGACTTGATTATGGTACATTCCCCTGTCGTGGCTCTGTTATTTCTTAAAATGTCCTTGTTTGGAGGGCCCCTCAGTTTGTAAAAAGCTGATAAATCCAAGCCACCAGACTTGATTAATGTCTTTCCCCACTTATTGAAGGTTTAAATCTAGCGCATTTCTGCTCTTCAGTGACAGTTATGTTCCTTTGCTCTGTCTGTTTTGGCACTGGTCCCTGCCACGTCTCTCTTATGGCACTGGTTCCCTTGTTGGAGCTTTGTTAAGGCATTAATCCTGTATCTTTGCTCTGTTATGGGACTGGTCTATTCAGACTCTGCTATGGTGCTTGGTCTCATATCTTGGCTCTGCTATGGTGCTTGGTCTCTTACCCTAGCTCTCCTATGGTACTGGTTCTGTTGTGGCTCTATTTAGGCACCGATTCCATATCTTTGCTCTGTTATGGTACTGGTCCACTGCCCTGTATTTGGCTCCATCCATCTTCCCATCAACTCTGACCAGCTTCCCTGTCCCTGCTGAAGAAAAACATCCCCACAATATGATGCTGCCACCACCATGTTTCACGGTGGGGATGGTGTGTTCAGGGTGATGTGAAGTGTTAGTTTTCTGCCACACATAGCGTTTTGCTTTTAGGCCAAAAAGTTAAATTTTGGCCTCATCTGAGTAGAGCACCTTCTCCTACATGTTTGCTGTGTCCCCCACATGGCTTCACATATAACAGGACTTCTTATGGCTTTCTTTCAACAATTACTTTCTTCTTGTCACTCTTCCATAAAGGGCAGATTTGTGGGGAGCATGACTAATAGTTGTCCTGTGGAGAGATTCTCCCACCTGAGCTGTGGATCTCTGCAGCTCCTCCAGAGTTACCATGGGCCTCTTGGCTGCTTCTCTGATGAATGCTCTCCTTGCACAGCCTGTCAGTTTAGGTGGACGGCCATGTCTTGGTAGGTTTGCTGTTGTGCCAGACTCTTTCCATTTTCGGATTATGGATTGAACAGAAGCTCCGTGAGATGTTCAAAGCTTGGGATATTTTTTTTTATTACTACCCCTGCTTTATACTTCTCCACAACCTTATCCCTGACCTCTCTGGTTTGTTCCTCGGCCCTTGTGATGCTGTTTGTTCACTAAGGATCTCTAACAAACCTCTGAGGGCTTCAAAGAACAGCTGTATTTATACTGAGATTAAATGAAACACAGATGACTTCTGAAGGCAATTTGATCCATTCGATTTTAGTTAGGGGTATCCAGAGCTTTTTTTCTCAGAAAATAGGCGCAGGAACTCAACCACGATCTGTTCAGATTTCACAAACAGTAGAAGGGTCTTAAAGGGGCATTAAATACCAGAATTGCATTACATACAGAGTCCAGGGGTTACAAAGCTGTCACTTATAAACACAGAAACCAGACTTCTGTGTTTACAAGTGATTGTGGTGAGCAGGCACCAAAGGGTCTGAGCCAGAGGTGGTGGAACCGAGTTCCCCCAAGTTCCCCCTGAAAAAAAGCCCTGGGGGTATCACCATAAAGGGGCTGAATACACATGCACATCACACTTTTCACATATTTGTAAAAAAAAAAAAAATTTAAACCAGTTATCATTTTCCTTTCACTTCACAATTGTGTGCCACTTTGTTTTGGTCCATCACATAAAATCCCAATAAAATACATTTACATTTTTGGTTGTAAAAATGACAAAATGTGGAAAATTTCAAGGGGTATGAAAATGTTTTCAAGGCCCTGTATGACACTGGTCCCCTGCCATTGCACTGGTTCCCTATGCTGGATCTGTTAGGGTACTGGTCCCCAGCACTGGTCTCCTGTCACAGCTCTGTTATGGCACTGGTTCCCCACAGTTGCTCCATTTTGGTAGCCTAGAACCTCACCTTTAAACTGTGGCTTTACCTCCCAGCTCTGCGAGGCAAACCCTCCAAAGATGAAGCCGTCAGAGTCCCGGAGAACCAGCAGGCTTGGTCCCTGGTCCACCAGTTGTCCACAGAGCTTGGAGAAGCTCTCTCCGTGAATCTGGGTGGAGAAGAGGAGACGCCAGCGCTGCTGCATTTCAGAGGGGAGGTGAGAATTCAAAAACATGATGGAAGGGAGGTCCAGGAGGCTGCAGAAGGACGTCACTTTCCCTTTCTTACATTTTGGTACCAGAGAGCTGAGGTCCAGCTGCTGCTCTGTGCTCTCCCTCATGACGGACAAACCCAGCGTCACCACGATCCGCAGGAACATAGAAACCATTGGAGCCATGTACAGCCAGTCTGTTATAGAGGTCTGGGTGTAGGAGGTATAAAGGCCCTTCGACTCTTTAACGGTCTTTTCACCTGGAACACAGAAGGTGAGAAGAATTGTCTGTAGCTCAATAAAACAAGAGAGGAAAAAATAAATCAGGAGGTGGAAATATCACATACCTGCTGAATGTAACTGTGACAGCAGCTGTGCGGCCAGAATGAGCGTCCCTGAATTACAGTCGCGGGTGTTTTCCAGGCTCCAGCCGCGCAATGCGTTTTCTCGCTGTAGTACGTACACCACCGCCCAAATCAGATCCTCCAGGAACTGGGGAAAGAGAAACCGCCATTCCTTGTTATGACGCGTGTTCACAGAGTTCTGCCTTATTCTAATAAATCACAAAGACTGGCTGCTCAGCCGTCATGCTAGAGGGAATGATTCGCTCATCCACCCTTTTGTGCCCTGCCTGCTCGGATAAGGGTCCAGTATGGATTTTGGGGGGGACCCCATGCCATTTAAAAAAAAATAATAATTGGCAAAAGATGTGAACATATCCTATACAAAACCATGTAAAATGCACTAAAAAACACATAGATGTGAACCTAGGCTAAATACGGTAGATACCCAACAGGCCATGCTTTAAAATGACAAATTGCGCCAAACTACAATACGTAAACATCTCTATAGGCGTGGGGTCGACAAAATCCGGGCACCAGGTTGCAATTACGACAAGAAATTGTGACCTGGCACCCGCAGCAGCCAGTAATTGAGTCCGCGGCTTTGCGGCCTCAGTTACCGGCTGCCGCGATCGTGCGGCGGGGTTGCACGAAGGCACAGGATCCTGTGTCTCCATGCGCCCCCACCTCCCCCGCCGCGCGATCGCGGCGGTCACATGACGGCCGGTAATTGTGGCCACAGCTTTGCGCCCTTGTGATGTCCCAAGCTCTTCCTTCTGTGAGCTGGCGCCATCTGGTGGTGGCCATTGGCATTACAAGTTAAACAGCTGTTCTAATGTGTAATCTTTCACTATTTTCACTGCCATCTCCTTCCCTCTAATTAGAACGCCCAAACATTATATATATTTTTTATTCTAACACCCTAGAGAATAAAATGGCGATCGTTGCAATATTTTCTGTCACGCCGTATTTGCGCAGCGGTCTTACAAGCGCATTTTTTTTGGGAAATAATAAAAAAAAAATAAGACAACAGTAAAGTTATCCCAATTTTTTTTTATATTGTGAAAGATAATGTAACGCCAAGTAAATTGATACCCAACATGTCACGCTTTAAAATTGCGTCCGCTCGTGGAATGGCGACAACCTTTTACCCTTTAAAATTTCCATAGGCGACGTTTAAAAAAAATCTACAGGTTGCATGTTTTGAGTTACAGAGGAGGTCTAGGGCTAGAATTATTGCTCTCGCTCTAACAATCGCGGCGATACCTCACGTGTGGTTTGAATACCGTTTACATATGCGGGCGCTACTCGCGTATGCGCTCGCTTCTGCGCGCGAGCTCGTCGGGGCGGGGCGCGTTTTCTGGCTCCTAACTTTTTTAGCTGGCTCCTAGATTCCAACTAAATTTGTCAAACCCTGTTACAGGCAACACTTTAAAATACCTTTACAGGTTACCAGTTTAGAGTTCCACAAGTCTGGAGCCAACATTATTGCTCTGACAATTGGGACGATACCTCAGATGTGTGGTGCGATCACCGTTTACACATGTTAGCGGGACCTTATGTATGTGTTTGCATTTGCATGTGAGCACTGGAGGAGGGAGGAGCTTGATTTTTTTTATTATTAAAATAAATAAATAATTTCCCTCCAACTTTATTGCCATCACAAGGGATGGACAACATCCCTTGTGATAGCATTGGGTGTGAAAGGTCCTCTTTATGGGGAGTTAGGAGGGGGGTCTACTAGACCCCAGATCTCTCCCTGTCCTCGAGTGCAGTCCATCAGACACAGATCGGTCACTTCCCTGGCCGTTAACAGCCAGGTGAACAAAGAATCAAAACCGGAAGTGACAAAATCCTGATTGCTTCTGGTTTTTGAGGTCACAGAGAGAAAAAAACATCAGTTCCTCACCTTCTATGTAGTGCAGCCGATGCCGTTGGCTGAAGCGATAACGGGGGAATCGCCTTCCACCACAAGTCACTTCTGCTTTACAGGGAATTGCCGGCTGTAAATTGATACCGGGATGATTCCTGCATGTGCAGACATCATCCCGGTATTACCACTTCACTCCCAGGACGTCATATAACCTCCAGTCATGTGACGTGGTTATTCCTTTTTGCTGCAATGGCTGTCAAATGTTTATATAAAAAGGTCCGGCCCCACACTTCTAGGGTGACAACGCTGCTATTGTACGCATTGTGTGTCACCCTTCTATGCATGCTCCTGATAAGCAGGGCCGATCCTCCCTATAGGCGCACTATGCAAGCCGCTTAGGGCCACGCAAAGCTGCAAATGGACCCCCAAAATTACTAGAGGCCCCGCCTGGTGAGAAGTCATTTTCGCACCCTCACCCGGCTTCTAAACTCGCTGGCTGAGTCATTTCCGACAGCAGAACACCCCCTCCCCCCGCTTCTCAACTTTCTTGTCACTGTCGTCAGATTTTGCTTAGGGCCCCAGGGAGGTCAGGATCGGCACTGCTGATAAGAACTGCGAGTGGAGCTGATGAAGCACACAGCTTGCTGCGACACGTCCAGCTTCAGCAACAGGCAGCAATCGCAGCCAGCACAGGGATGTCCACAGCATCTGTACATCCAGGAGCCACTAAGCACAGCAGCCCTGCATGGGGAATGGATTAACTTCTTCAGACCCAGTCCATAGTAAAAAGACGGCCACTCTACAATGCCGGGGAGGTCGTCTTTTTTACGGCCTCAGGTCCTCCGGCCATTGGGGGGGGGGGGGGCACGCACGTGTCTGGCGTGTCACTGAGATGCCGATGCACGTGCCTGGCGGCCGCGATGTCCGCCGGGTACCCGTGATCGTCAGTAACAAAGCCAGGGACAGGAGACCGATGCTGTGTCTCTTGTACATAGGGACACAGATTGTCACCTCCCCCAGTCAGTCCCCCTCCCCTCACAGTAAGAATCACTCCCAGGGTACACATTTAACCCCTTCCTCGTCCCCTGGTGTTAACCCCTTCCCTGCCAGTCACATTTACACAGTAATCAATGCATATTTATAGCACTGTTCGCTGTATAAATGTGAATGGTCCCAAAAATATGTGTCAAAAGTGTCCAATGTGTCGCAGTCTCGATAAAAATCGCAGATCGCCGCCATTACTAGTAAAAAAAAAAAAGAAGTCATAATTCTATCCCCTATTTTGTAGCCACTATAAATTTTGCAAAAACCAATCACTAAACGCTTATTGTGATTTTTTTTTTTCCAAAATCTGTAGAAGGAGTACGTATCGGCCAAAACTGGGGAAAAAAAATATTTAAAAAAAATGTTTAAAAAAAAAAAAAAAAAAATCGGGATATAATTATAGCAAAAAGTAAAAAATTGTTTTTTTCCCCAGAATTGTCGCTTTTTTTTGTTAATAAAGCAAAAAATAAAAACCGCAGAGGTGATCAAATAACACCAAAAGAAAGCTCTAAATTTTGTTTGGGAGCCACGTCGCACGACCGCGCAATTGTCATTTAATGCGCGACAGTGCCGAAAGCTGAAAGTTCGCCTGGGCAGGAAGGGAGTATATGTGCCCAGTGGTTAAAATGCCTCGTGTGCACCACACCTCATTATGAGGGTCCCGGCATTATGGCAGATTTCTGGGTGCGGTGTAAAACCTTTCCAGTGTCCATTGGCCACATGGCACAGCGATATCTGCGCGGTTGGCCAACGAGTGTTATGGGGGTCACAATGACTCTGGTATCGGGGAGGTGGCCTAATGTGGAGCTACACATACCACAACATGGAGGCTCACCTTCTGCACCTCTTGTCCTGTCACTTCCTCGCTGTTGTCTGATGTCATCATGTGAAGGGCGATGGCGCCTTTCTCATCCACTGTTCCGATCAGAATATCGACAATGAACAAAGCGTATTGCTCCCTACTGATATCCGCGGGGGCAGGAGAGGCCTTGCCGGTGGGGTTCTGGCTCTGTATACCATGGAAGATCCGATTAGACATGGCACTGGGCAGGGAGCTCCCGATGGAATCCTGGGAAAAACAGGGAGGTGCCTGGATTTAGGTGATGATGGGATATTTCAGATCAGAGACTCCCCCTCTGCAAGAAAATATTATACAACCTGAAAACTCCCATCCCTACAGGTGTGACTCTCCCCTTCAGCCACTAGATGGTGCTGTACATGTAGATAATGATTTCCCAGAGAGGGGGGTTCAGCTCTCCCAACACAAAACTTTGCCCCCTGCTAGGTCCAAACCCTTCTACCAACACAAAATGTTCACCCCCAACTAGGCCCACATACCCCCTTCTAACACCAACCTTCCCCCCCTCTCACCAAACAAAAAGATCACTCCCCTCAGGCCCATATCCCCCCTCCCAATACAAATTTTGGCACCCCATGGTGTAGCAGCTTTGCAGTAAAAGGGTGAGCATACAGCAACTTCAGGTACCATTCTTAGGTGGAGGTGGGATAGGCTTCCCTGAATAAGTGAGCTTTCAGGAATCGCCTAAAGACTGTCAGGGAAAAGCTGACCAAACATACTGGGGTAAGGAGTTCCAGAGGATGGGAGAGGATCTGGAGAAGTCCCAGAGACCAGCATTGGCAGAGGGAAAGAGGGATGTGTAGGAAGGACCTGGAAGTTGCATTGTGTGGAGAGGAGAAGTCCGACACGGCCTCCTTTCCGCCCGCTGGGTCTGAGCGAGTCCAGAGGAACGTTCCACATTATTTTCATTATCTTACATCATGTGATTTAGCGGAGTTACCCCACAAGGTGCAGGCGGTGAGAGCCGATTGCTCCGCCCCCCATGGGAGTCCTACCTGGAAAGCAGCCAATCCCAGGCTATTCTTGGAGGAATTATTTGCTTTGCATAGGTTTTCAAATTTGCTCAGAATTTCAGCCTGGTCAGGGGGCGGGATCCGCGCCAGGCGCTTCTGGAAGGCGCTACTTTCTGTGTTCCCCATCGCCGGTCACCGCAAAAGACCACCCACTAAAATAATAAAAAAAATATTAAAATGAGAGGAGCATGGGTGGAATATACCAACAGAGAGAAAATATAGGGGGAAGGAGGAGCATGGGCTATACCAACGGAACAAATATATAGGAGAGGAAGGAGCATGGGATAAACCAACAGACAGGCTATAAAGGAGAGAGAGGAGCATAGAATATACCAACAGACAGGATATATAAGGGAGGGGGGGGGGACATGGAATTTACCAAAAGATATAATATATAGGGGAGGGTGGAGCATAGAATACACCAACAGACAGGTTATATAGGGGAGGGAGGAGCATGGAATACACCAACAGACAGAATACATAATGGAGGGTAGAGCATGGAATATACCAACAGACAGAATATATAGGGGAGGGTGGAGCATGGAATATACCAACAGACAGAATATATAGGGGAGGGTGGAGCATGGGATATACCAACAGAGAGGATATATAGGGAAAGAGGAGCATGGGATATACCAACAGAGAGGATATATAGGGGAGGGTGGAGCATGGGCTATATACCAACAAACAGGAAATACAGGGGACAGTGGACCATAGAATATACCAACAGACAGGATATATAGGGGAGGATGGAGCATGTAATATACCGAAAATAAGATAAAGTTAAAGTTCTTGTAAAATTATGTAATCCACACTGTAAAAGGATTATATAATGTCCAGTGTGTCTTTATGTAACATTATTGTAGAAAATACCTTATTTACAGCATTGCAAGGTGCTCATATGACCTCCCCACCTGACATCAGTGGCCCCGCCCTCTGCAGTGCTCAGAGTGGGAAACAGGAGCTCCAGCAGGTCATGTGATCCCCCACTGATGTCAGCCCGCTCCGAGCACGGGAAGGTCACGTGACCACCCAGCGGCGCTGTACATATTTTGTACAATAATGTTTCATAAGGACACACACTGGACATAATCCTTTTATAGGACGGGGGACGTAATTTTACAAGGACTTAGTTTGGGAATTACAGAGACACCGACCCCTGAGCTGACAGGGAGGGAGGGAGGGGGAGAGAAGAATATTGTTTTATTCATGTGGGAATTATTTTTAGATTATTGAACATGAATAAATAAGACATCCTCTGAAAATAAGTCCTAATGCATTTTTTTGTCGCCAAAATTAATATCGGACTCGGGGGGGGGGGGTAACAGGATATGTGCAGTACATACAGATCAGGATGTCGCGGGGAGAGAAGTGGTGACCACCATAGGAAGCTTGGTGTGTGTACGGGGAGTGGTCACTGGATATCTATCCCAGCACTGGGCACAGCCGTCTCCCCTCCCCCTCTCATCAATACTCTGCACAGAAATTCCATGACGAGATCGGATATTGATCTGCAGAGGAGGAAATCAGGACACTCAGATGATTGGATGGAGAGACAATCCGAGAACTCCACACCTCATCGATCACTGGGACTGTGAGGGACAGGGCAGTCTCCCCCGTCTCAGTGACAGGACAGGGAGGTCAGTAATCGGGCAGCCCTTTATGTGCCGTGTTCAGTGTCACCTCCATCCCACACACAGAGTGTTTATAGATAATAGTGACACTCCTCTCCACTGTTACCTGTAAACAGGCCGAGTGTTCAGGGAGGGGCTGTGTTATGGGTGGTGGTGGTGGGGAGGGGGGACATCATCACTTTATTCTAATGGGGGGGGGGGACACTCTGGTAACCGCACTCCCCCTCTCTCCAGGGACCGCACTCCCCCTCTCTCCAGGGACCGCACTCCCCCTCTCTCCAGGGACCGCACTCCCCCTCTCCTCCTCCTCTCTCTAGTGACCACACTCCCCCCCTCCCTCCCTCCCTCCCTCTCCCTCTCTCTCTCTCTCTCTCTCTGGTGACCGCACTCCCCCTCCCTTTCTCTCTCTGGTGACCGCACTCCCCTCTCCTCCTCTCTCTCTCTCTCTCTAGGGACCGCACTCCCCTCTCTCTCTCGTGACCGCACTCCCCTCTCCCCCTCGGGACCGCACTGCCCCTCTCTCTAGGGACCGCACTGCCCCTCTCCCTAGGGACCGCACTGCCCCTCTCCTCCTCTCTCTAGGGACCGCACTCCCCCCCCCCCTCTCTCTCTCTCTCTCTCTCTCGTGACCGCACTCCCCTCTCCCCCTCTCCCTAGGGACCGCACTCCCCTCTCTCTCTCTCTCTCTCTCTTTCGTGACCGCACTCCCCTCTCTCTCTCTCTCTCTCTCTTTCGTGACCGCGCTCCCCTCTCCCCCTCTCCCTAGGGACAGCGCTCCCCCTCTCCCTAGGGACCGCACTCCCCCCCCTCTCTCTCTCGTGACCGCACTCCCCTCTCCCTCGTGACCGCACTCCCCTCTCCCCCTCGGGACCGCACTCCCCCCCCTCTCTCTCTCTCGTGACCGCACTCCCCCTCTCCCCCTCTCTCTCTCTCGTGACCGCACTCCCCTCTCCCCCTCTCTCGTGACCGCACTCCCCTCTCCCCCTCTCTCTAGGGTCCGCACTCCCCTCTCCCCCTCTCTCTAGGGTCCGCACTCCCCTCTCCCCCTCTCTCTAGGGTCCGCACCCCCCCCCCTCTCTCTCTCTCTCTCTCGCGACCGCACTCCCCTCTCCCCCTCTCCCTAGGGACCGCACTCCCCCCCCCCCCTCTCTCTCTCTCTCGCGACCGCACTCCCCTCTCCCTAGGGACCGCACCCCCCCCCTCTCTCTCTCTCTCTCTCTCGTGACCGCACTCCCCTCTCCCTCTCCCTCTCGTGACCGCACACTCCCCTCTCCCCCTCTCCCTCTCTCGTGACCGCACTCCCCTCTCCCTCGTGACCGCACTCCCCTCTCCCCCTCTCTCTAGGGACCGCACTCCCCTCTCCCCCTCTCTCTAGGGACCGCACTCCCCCTCTCCCTAGGGACCGCACTCCCCCTCTCCCTAGGGACCGCACTCCCCCTCTCCCTAGGGACCGCACTCCCCCCCTCTCTCTCTCTCTTGCGACCGCACCCCCCTCTCCCTAGGGACCGCACTCCCCCCCTCTCTCTCGACCGCACTCCCCTCTCCCCCCTCTCTCCAGGGACCGCACTCCCCCTCTCTCCAGGGACCGCACTCCCCCTCTCTCCAGGGACCGCACTCCCCCTCTCTCCAGGGACCGCACTCCCCCTCTCTCCAGGGACCGCACCTCCCCCTCTCTACAGGGACCGCACTCCCCCCCTCTCTCTCTCTCTCGCGACCGCACTCCCCTCTCTCTAGGGACCGCAATCCCCCTCTCTCCAGGGACCGCACTCCCCTCTCCCCCTCTCTCTAGGGACCGCAATCCCCCTCTCTCCAGGGACCGCACTCCCCCCCCCTCTCTCTCTCGTGACCGCACTCCCCTCTCCCTCTCTCGTGACCGCACTCCCCTCTCCCCCTCTCTCTAGGGACCGCACTCCCCCTCTCCCTAGGGACCGCACTCCCCTCTCCCCCTCTTTCTAGGGACCGCACTCCCCCTCTCCCTAGGGACCGCACTCCCCCCCCCCTCTCTCTCTCTCTCTCTTGCGACCGCACTCCCCTCTCCCCCTCTCCCTAGGGACCGCACTCCCCCCCTCTCTCTCTCTCTCCAGGGACCGCACTCCCCCTCTCTCTCTCGACCGCACTCCTCTCCCCCCCTCTCTCTAGGGACCGCACTCCCCCTCTCTCCAGGGACCGCACTCCCCCTCTCTCCAGGGACCGCACCTCCCCCTCTCTCCAGGGACCGCACTCCCCCCCCTCTCTCTCTCTCTCTCGCGACCGCACTCCCCTCTCTCTAGGGACCGCAATCCCCCTCTCTCCAGGGACCGCACTCCCCCTCTCTCCAGGGACCGCACTCCCCTCCCTCTCTCTCGCGACCGCACTCCCCTCTCCCCCTCTCTCTAGGGACCGCAATCCCCCTCTCTCCAGGGACCGCACTCCCCCTCTCTCCAGGGACCGCACTGCCCCCCCTCTCTCTCGCGACCGCACTCCCCTCTCCCCCTCTCTCTAGGGACCGCAATCCCCCTCTCTCCAGGGACCGCACTCCCCTCTCCCCCTCTCTCTAGGGACCCCTCTCCCCCCCTCTCTCTCTCTCTCTCCAGGGACCGCACTCCCCCTCCTCTCTCTCTCTCTCTCTCTCTCTCCAGGGACCGCACTCCCCTCCCTCACTCTTCTCTCTCTCAGCTGACCGCATCTTTCTCTGTCTCTCAGGTGACCGCATCTTTCGCACTTCTCCTGTTCGTCTCACCTCTTTCTATGGGTTTCTCTCTTCCAGTAACACCACAAGCCCCGCCCCCAGTCCAGGGATTCTGAGGCGCTTCATCCACCAATCAGATCACACAGCTGGGCGGAGTTAATGGCCGGGCGGAACGTTCTCCCTCCTCCATATTGGAGACTGGAAAACAGCAAGACCCCGCCTCTTTTCTGACATCACTTCCACCGGATGACAGACCCATGCCAGGGTTGAGGGTACAACTTTCTGCCAGGTTCAACATTTTGAACCCAGGGGCGGGGCTGGGCGGCACCGATCCCGCCCAGCCCCGCCCCTCGGACTGTGTGAAACGACAGGTCATATGAGACGTCTGTCCCTTCTATCCCAGTCTGTGGAGTCTCTTCATGAAAAGACTCTGATTGGTTACTACAGACCGGCGTCCTCCATCATCAGGACTTGAAAGGAGACTCCAACCACAATGATTGTCTTTAGTTATGGGTGGAGGGGGAGATCTTTATATCTGGCACTGATGAGGATCCTGACAGATCTCTTCACTCTTTCCCTACATGTAATGCTTGTGTCACCGAGACAGGAAGTGATGAGAAACATTGTCTGGTTGTCACCAGATCAGGAAGTGATGAGAAATCCACTCTCAGTCAGTTGTCACCAGAACAGGAAGTGATGAGAAATCACCTCTCAGTCAGTTGTCACCAGAACAGGAAGTGATGAGAAATCCCCTCTCAGTCAGTTGTCACCAGAACAGGAAGTGATGAGAAAGCCTGTGGGGAGAGCTAATAGATCAGTACTGTGTGACTGCACAGAGGAGACCAACAATGTGAGTAGTGAAGTAAAAGGTGTTTATTTACAAAACAAGTGGGGGCAACCAGTGCAATAAACAGCAAACAGTATATACAATCAAAGGGAGATTCCGTATCCGTACACCAAGCCAGGCCAAGCCAGGCCGAGGTCATACACGTGGGATGTCAGCAGATGGGAGAGGATGGGGACAGAACAGAGCAGGGAGAGGATGGATGGACAAGCTGCAGGGTAAGAATCCAGGGAAGACAGGAAACAGAGTGGAAAAGTTCAGGCAGGGATCAGGATCAAGGATCGGAATCACGGGAAACAGGATCAAGGATCGGAATCAGGATCCAAGAGACAGGGTCAGGAGACAGGCTCAGGTCTGAAAGATAAGACGATACCAGGGAGAGCTCTGCTTGAACTCGCCGGGTATAAATAGAGCTGATGATTGAGTTCAGGTTACAGCTGAGCGCAGGAAGGTCTGTCTGCTCCATACTGCCAAGAACCCCCCGCTGGTGGATACCAGTACTGCAGCCCATATATCAGGCAGTATCACCAGTGGGGGGGACCTTTCCTAACAGCTGTCCTCCGAGTCCTAAATGTCTTCTCCCTTCTCCCGTCCTCTGCTATGACACAGTGACGCTGTGATTGGATGCTTGATAGGCGTCCAATCACAGTGCTTGTTGCTTCAGCCAATCAGGAGATAGGTAACCCAAACCCGGTGCTCCTGATTAGCTGAGAGGTGGGTCTGTGTTAGGGAAGCAATGTATTTGCTTCCTTAACACATCACTGTGTAATCAGCAAACGCACAGCAGTGAGCCCGCTGTTTACCATTTTGGAAGCCTATTAGAGCCCACAGGCTCAATCCGGGAAGCCTATTAGAGCCTCTGATCCTGTGTCTCCGTGCGCCTCCACGGCCGGTAATTTAGGCCGCAGCTTTGCAGCCTTGTGAAGGCTCAAGCTTGCTTCTGTGACCTGGCGCCATCTGGTGGTGGCCGTTGGCATTACAAGTAAAACAGCAGTTCTAATGTGTGTTTTTTTTTTACTGTTTTCACTGCCATCTCCTTCCCTCTAATTAGAACCCCCAAACATTATATATATATATTTTTTATTCTAACACCCTAGAGAATAAAATGGCGGTCGTTGCAATACTTTCTGTCACACCATATTTGCGCAACGGTCTTTACAAGCACACTTTTTTGGGGGAAAAAAATACACTTTTTTTTATTTCAAAAATAAGACAACAGTAAAGATATACCAATTTTTTTGTTATATTGTGAAAGATAGTGTTACGCCGAGTAAATTGATAACCAACATGTCACGCTTCAAAATTGCGTCCGCTCGTGGATTAGAATGGCAGCAATTTCTCCGCACCCGTGTTCTCAGCTCCTCCTCCTACTTCCTGTGTATCTTAGGAAGGGCTCCCCCTGCTGGAGTTTGTGGAAGGGCGATTCAGCCAATCAACTCAACTGATAACTGCAACTTCAATTTACGTGTTTAACTCTTCTAATGTTTGTTTCCATCAATATTGGGATGCTTTGATGCCAGAGCAGGAACTTCTATATATCAGAGATAATGTTCTGTTGACTGAAGTCATCATACGACGAGGTGAAGATGAGTTCAATATTAGAAAAGCTCCTCAACTTATACTTTTTATTTTTGTACTGTGGATCCAGAAGAAGAACTCATCCACTTTTCTAATGCTGATGAATTTTTTTTTTTTTTTTTTTATAAGCTGCATTGAAATTTCAGATAATAATCATCATCCCATATTTGTCATTTCTTTGTGTTAATAAATATTAAATCATTTTCAGATAAAGAAGTTTTAATGTTTAACCACTTAAGCCCCGGACCATTTTATAGCTAAAGGACCAGGCCACTTTTTGCGATTCGGCACTGCAAATGTTTTGCGAAATGCGTTGACAAGTATGCATATAGGAGGAGTTATGGACCTGGCTTTCTTGACTGGGCCACTTTTTGCGATTTGGCACTGCGTCGCTTTAACTGACAATTGCGCTCGTCGTGCGATGTGGCCCCCAAAAAAAATTGCTGTCCATTTTTTCCCACAAATAGAGCTTTTTTTTGGTGGTATTTGATCACCTCCGCGGTTTTTATTTTTTGCGCTGTAAACAAAAATAGAGCGTCAATTTTGAAAAAAATGCAATATTTTTTACTTGTTGCTATAATAAATATCCCCCAAAAATATATAAAAAAGCATTTTTTTCCCTCAGTTTAGGCCGATACGTATTCTTCTACATATTTTTGGTAAAAAAAATCGCAATAAGCGTTTATTGATTTGTTTGCACAAAAGTTATAGCGTCTACAATATAGGGGATAGTTTTATGGCATTTCTATTAATATTTTTTTTTAACTAGTAATGGCGACGATCATCGATTTTTTTTTTTATTATGGCGGACACATCGGACACTTTTGACACTATTTTGTGACTATTGTCATTTTTACAGCAATCGGTGCTATAAAAATGCACTAATTACTGTGAAAATGACACTGGCAGTGAAGCGGTTAACCTATAGGGGGTGCTGAAGTGTTCCCTACTAAGTGATTCTAACTGTTAGGGGTCGTGGATTGGCATGTGACATCACTGATCGTCATTCCCTATGACAGGGAACAAACGATCAGTGAGGCGGCGTACACATGTACGAGAACCTCGACGGGCGGAACACATCGTGGCTCTCGGCCGGCCGTCGAAATCGGCGACCCGCCCGTCGGGAATGGCAATCCAGCCTGCTCTCTATTCGCTCGACGGGATTCCCGACGGGCGGGGCGAGCCAGGAGCATACACACGGCCGAGGTTCTCGCTGGAATGCAGCTCCCAGCGAGGTTCTCGCTGGTTTCTAGCGAGAACCTCGGTCGTGTGTACGCCGCCTGACACTCTCAATAGGAAGAACGGGGAGAAGTTTGTTTACACTTGCCTCTCCCCATTCTTCAGCTCTGTGACCCGATCGTGGGACACCAGCGGCGATCGGGTCTGCAGGTCCCGCGGGCACGGTCACGGAGCTCAAGACCGAGTCGCGAGCAAGCCTCTTAAAGTAAGGTGACCAGATTTTTTTGATGAAATCTGGGGACATATTTTTTTTTCTACTAGTAATGGAAACAATCAGCGACTCTCTGCCTGTCGCCATCCGCCTCACAGTCTGTCAAGTCTCACTCTCCAGGCCCCGGCTACTACTGGGTGGGGAGTAGTGTTGCTCACTAATATTCGCATTGCGAATATTCGTTACGAATATTGCATATTCGAGTATTCGCGAACAACTCGAATATTGCGGCGAATATTCGCTGTCATGGACCATGAAATACTGAAGTGTTTCTATGTGAAATCCTAATTCATGTATTGCAGAAGATGAGACATTGTCCTGACTAGGTCACTAGGACAATGACCCTTCAATGCTTGGCTCCGACTAGTGAAATAAGTGGAGTCGGGCTTGTGAGAGACATTTTTTTTGTCCAGTGTGTAGAGGTGTTAATTGTTGTTCTGATTGCTTCATTGTAGTAATTACCCCCTGGGGGCTTCTGTCTCAACACACATATTCAGGCTATTCAAGCTTTGGGACCAATCTCTGCTGAGACATTTTGAAGTCCTCATTTGCATGGAAGGTGGACCTGATGGGGAACTGAAAAAAGGACCAATAAGAAAGCGGTTGTTGGGGGCGGGATGTTCCAAATCCTGTATAAAAGTGTGCTGTGTTTTCAATAAAGTGTGTCCTGTTACATTCAGCATTAAGCCTTGGCTCATGTATGGATTATTCGGCGATTCCAGGGATATTCCTACTCGTGGAATATTGGGTGATTTCTTTTATGGGAGAAGAAGGGAAGGCTTGACGGGGATATGTTCTACTACCGTCACATTCGCTATTGCGAATATTCGTATTTTTTCAAATTTATTTTTAAAACAGATCACATCCTAGTGATCTCCATCGACGTCTAAAAGCATTGCTGGTATGATTAGAGACCCTGGGCCGAGTAGCTGAGGCGATCCTTTTATGTTGCCGAATATTCGCAATGCGAATATTCGTATTACGAATATTCGCGAATACTTTCTCTGCCCTTCTTTTGCATCAGAGCCAATCAGAGTTCTCCTACCACAGTTGTCAGAGGTTAGCAACCTCCATAGCAACCAATAGGAACCTGCCTGCACGACCATTATATAAGATCACTCCCAGCAGTATTTCAGTGCAGATTCACAAGGTGGCTAGAGAGAGTGGAGTGTTTCTGTGCGTTTTTCCTGTGTATTGCGATATTAGAGCTTAGCATTGTGCTTCCTATAGGAAATGATCTCCGTTTTCGCGTGTTGTTCGCGCGCATGCGCATACGAGAATTTCGCAATCAATTTCGCATTCGCATTAGCGAAATTTCCCAACATTTTTTTTTTTTATAAAATATCACGAATATTCGAAATCGAATATGGTGTATTCCGCTCAACACTAGTGGGGAGCAGAGGAAGATCACTCTGCCAGGGAAGGCAAGGAGATAAGCAGGAAGGCGGCTGGCCGGGACTTGAGCCAAGGCAGAAGAACATGTTAGCGGAGATGGTCATGCACCCGAAACTGAAGAAATATTCCCTCCGCTCCGACCAGCACATGATCATCAGAAAGGGGCACAGATAATGGGGAAAAAATACAACCCCCTAAGCTAGTAGGAGTGGCTATCATTCAGAATTTTTTTTTTCATTCTGCACTGACTCTCTTTGAAATTGCCCCAGTCTCTGTTCAAATCCAATCTGGGGACAAAACCGGGGACAGACTTGGCCTGGGGACAGTGTCCTCAATGAGGGGACTGTCCCCTGAAAATGGGGACTTCTGGTCACCCTATGTTAAAGACAACGTACCTGTACATGCTTATGCCCAGCCGTGCCGCTCTTCCGACGTATATTGTCGTGCGGAGGTCCTTAAGCGGTTAATGTTAGAGCAAAATAAATGTATAATAATAATAGTCTGTGAATGTGGGGAGACACTAGTGTGCAGTGTTTCTCAATTCCAGTCCTAAAGACACCCCAACAGGTCATGTTTTCAGGATTTCCATTATTTTGTACAGGTGATTTGAGTTTTTCTGCCTTAGTAATAGTGATGAGCGGAATACGCCATATTCGATTTCGCGATATTTCACGAATATATAGAAGAATAGAGTTTGTCTCAGTGAAATAATTTATCAGCGAATAGAGAAATAGCCAACAAGATGTTTTCTTTTAGTGGCTGGAGGTGACATTTGGTATTAAACCCAAAAGCAAACATTTCTTTTACTGCAGCTTACCAATTCTTAGATTTGATGGCTGCATTTGTTTTCTTTTTAAGGCTTTATTTCATTTATTTTCATTTGGTGATCTAGCCAGTAAGCCTGTTGTTTTTCAACAGAACAAGTTCTCCTGTAGATGTAGCAGAGGGTTGAGACAAACCATTTACCACTGACAGAAGTACTTCAATTTTATTTATTTATGTAAAACCTTTATCCCAAAAGAGAGAAAAAAAATGCAATGTAAGCTGGAGTTTGTTAGTGTATCAAAATCTGCTAGAGCATCTAACACCCCCTCCCCCCAAGACTGATAATGCTGCTGTACAATGGAGGGAAGGCGATGGGGGAAGGAGATGAAGGGATGAAGAGATGGAAGGAGATGGAGGGAGGGAAGGAGATGGAGAGATAGAGATGGAGGGAAGAGGAAGGAGATCAAGGGATGGATATGAGAAGGAGATGGACGGAAGGAGATGGAGGGAGAGGGGAGGAGATGGAGGGATGGAGAGATGGAAGGAGATGGAGGGAAGGAGATGTAGAGATAGAGATGAAGGGAAGAGGAAGCGATGAAGGGATGGAGATGAGAAGGAGATGGAGTCAAGGAGATGGAGGGAGAGGGGAAGAGATGGAGGGAGATGGAGGGATGGATGGATATGGAGGGAAGGAGATGCAGAGATAGAGATGGAGGGAAGAGGAAGGAGATCAAGGGATGGATGTGAGAAGGAGATGGAGGGAAGGAGATGGAGGGGGAGGGGAGGAGATGGAGGGATGGAGAGATGGTAGGAGATGGAGAGATAGAGATGGAGGGAAGGGGAAGGAGATGAGAAGGAGATGGAGGAGGGAAGGAGATGGAGGGAGAGGGGAGGAGATGTAGGGATGGAGAGATGGAAGGAGATGGAGGGATGGAGATGGAGGGAGAGGGGAGGAGATGGAGGGATGGAGAGATGGAAGGAGATGGAGGGATGGAGATGGAGGTAGAGGGGAAGAGATGGAGGGATGGAGAGATGGAAGGAGATGGAGGGAAGGATATGGAGGGATGGATGGAGATGGAGGGATGAAGAGATGGAAGGAGATGGAGGGATGGAAGGAGATGAATAGAAGGAGATGGAGAGAAAGAGATGAAGGGAAGAGGAAGGAGATGAAGGGATGGAGATGAGAAGGAGATGGAGGGATGGATGGAGATGGAGGGAAGGAGATGGAGAGATAGAGATGAAGGGAAAAGGAAGGAGATGACGGGATGGAGATGAGAAGGAGATGGAGGGATGAAGAGATGGAAGGAGATAGAGGGATGGATGGAGATGGAGGGATGGGGAAGGAGATGAGATGGAGATGGAAGGAGATTAGAGATGGAGGTGGAAGGAGATGGAGAGATAGAGATGAAGGGAAGAGGAAGGAGATGAAGAGATGGAGAGATGGAGATGGAGGGATGGATGGAGATGGAGGGATGAAGAGATGGAAGGAGATGGAGGGATGGATGGAGATGGAGGGATGAAGAGATGGAAGGAGATGGAGGGAGGGATTCTGGATGGAGGAGATGAGAGGGATGGATGGAGATGGAGGTTCATGGGATGGAGGGATGAAGAGATGGAAGGAGATGGAGGGATGGAAGGAGATGGAGGGAAGGAGATGGAGAGATAGAGATGAAGGGAAGAGGAAGGGAAATGGAGAGGATCTCATTCTCTGAGAAGGAGATGGAGGGATGGTTGAGATCCTCTCATGGAGCCTTCTCATTCGAGATGGAGGGATGGATGGAGATGGAGGGATGGATGGAGATGGAAGAGATGGAGGGATGGAGGGATGGATTCTCATGGAGGGAGGAAGGAGATGAGGGATGGAAGGAGATGAAGGGAAGAGAAGGGATGAAGAGATGGAGATGAGAAGATGGAGGGATGGATGAAGAATGGAGATGAAGAGATGGAGGTTGATGGAGGAGATCTGAGATAGGATGAGGGAAGGGGATGAAGGGAGGAGATTGAGGGAAGGAGATGGATTAGAGATGAAGGGAAGGAAATTCTTCATGAAGGGATGGAGATGGAATCTTGGAGATGGAGAGATGGAGATGAAGGGAAGGGGGGAATGCCTTTCATCCTCGATTCCTCTGAGAAGGAGATGGAGGGATGGAGGAGATGGAGGGATGAAGGGAAGGGGAAGGGATGAGGGATGGAGGGAAGGAGATGGAGGGATGGAAGGAGATGAAGGGATGAAGAGATGGAAGGAGATGGAGGGAAGGAGATGAAGGGAAGGGGAAGGAGATGAAGGGATGAAGAGATGGAAGGAGATGGAGGGAAGGAGATGAAGGGAAGGGGAAGGAGATGAAGGGATGGAGATGAGAAGGAGATGGAGGTAAGTAGTTAGATGGATTGGGATGAAGGTAAGATGTAAAGAAGAAAAAGGAAATGAAGAGATGGAGAGGAGCTTAAGAGACAAAGAAGAAGATGGAGAGGAAGAAATGGGGAGATAGAGAGACAGATGAGAGATAGAAAGAAAAAAGGAGTTAGAGAGGTAAAGGGATAGAACATGAGATAGGGGGATGGAGGGGAAATTGAGAGAAGGAGAAGATTTGTAGGAAGAGACAGAGAGATGGGGAGATGGAGGGAGAGAATGGAAGGACAGGGAGAATGGATGGAGGTCTACAGCTCGGTGTGCTCCCCTCTCTCCTCCAACGTCCTGGAAAGGATCTTGCTCCAGAATTGGAACTTGTCCTCCTTTAGCTGATTGGATGTTTTCTGCTTCAAGTTAATTTCCAAATATCCTTCCTTTGTGTCATACAGAGGCCAGTCTACCAGACCCGGTCCATTGGGGTCCCTGCCAGGAATGAAACAACAACAATTTAGTAAAAAAAAAATGTCATGTTGAAGTGAATTCGTACTCATTGGGGGGAATTAACAAAGGTTCCTGTGCAATTATAACGGCATACGAAACTGGCCTTAGTGGCCTGGTGGGACATTTAACTAAGCAGATAGACCTACAGTGCTTTGAAAAAGTTTTCACACCTCTTGAAAATTTGCATTTAATAAATGGCTGTGAAATTATCATGTTATATAAAAAATTGCAAAAGCCACCATTTTATTCTCCAGGGACTCTACTTTGAGAAAATCTATCATGTTTGGATGTTCTAAGTAATTTAATTTTCCAAAAAAAAAATGCAAATTTTAACATGTGTAAGAATTTTTTTTAAAAACTGCCAAGGGCAGTATCTGGTTAAAAGGTAATTTCTGATGATCTCAGTCCTCAAAAGAATATCTGAGGCCGCGTTCACACGATCGGTACAAACCCATGAAAATGGACTTAAGTCCAGTTTCATCAGTCCAAACCGACCATGTGTACTGCCCATCGGTCTGTCGCCTGTCGGACCAAAGTTTTACAACTTGCTTTAAAATCATATAAAACCGATGGTTAGTACGCAAAAGCACCGGTCCAAAAACCCGAGCATGCTCAGAATCAAGTCGACGCATGCTTGGAAGCATTGAACTTCATTTTTTTTCAGCATGTCGTGTTTTACGTCACCGCGTACTGACACAATCGTTTTTTGAACTGATGGTGTGTACGCACACCAGACCATCAGTCTGTGAACCGATGAAAACGGTCCGTTGGACCATTCTCATCGGGTTGGACCGATCGTGTGTACGCGGCCTAAGGCACGCCATTTACGATTCATTTTTTTTGGGTCCATCAACAGGTTCCCCCATCTGTGGTTGGCACTAAACCCACGCTGGTTCTCCCGCCCTTTTTGATCGTACAAACCAACACTGAGTCTGTACAGGACAGTCTTCTTACCCATTGCGAGCAAAGTTGGCCCAATATCTCATGATGGTTTTGGAGAGGACCTTCTCTCCATCCGTCGCATTACCTTGATGGGGAAAAAAAAACACGACAATCTTTATCACTGGAAAAGCTTTAGGAAAAGAGATCTAGATTCATACAAATATCCATTAATGCCTGGTTTTCTTTATAATAATGTCTGAAGCAAATGTGACCGCCGTGATCATTGAAACTTCCAACATTCATAAAATATTTATCTGTATGGCAATGATTGATCCTCCACCAGAGAGTGTTTGGTGAAAGTTCATCCACTGCTATGCAATTGGGCCTGTACCACCCCCAACCTGCTCTGTGCCACCCCCAACCTGCCCTGTACCACGCCCAACCTGCCCTGTACCACCCCAACCTGCCTTGTACCACGCCCAACCTGCCTTGTACCACGCCCAACCTGCCTTGTACCACCCCTAACCTGCCTTGTACCACCCCTAACCTGCCTTGTGTCACCCAAACCTGCCCTGTACCACCCCCAAGCTGCCTTGTGTCACCCCAACCTGCCCTGTACCAACCCCAACCTGCCCTCTACCACCCCCAACCTGATCTGTACCACCCCCAACCTGCCCTATGCCACCCCAACCTGCCTTGTACCACCCCCAACCAGCCTTGTGTCACCCCCAACCAGCCTTGTGTCACCCCAACCTGCCCTGTACCACCCCCAACTAGCATTGTGTCACCCCCAACCAGCCTTGTGTCACCCCAACCTGCCCTGTACCACCGCCAACCTCCCCTTTACCACCCCCAACCTGCTCCGTACCACCCCCAACCTTCTCCGTACCACCCCCAACCTGCTCTGTACCACCCCCAACCTGCCCTGTCCCACCCCCAACCTGCCCTGTACCACCCCCAACCTGCCTTGCACCATCCCAACCTGCCCTATACCACCCTAACCTGCCACTATACCACTCTGTACTACCCTAACCTGCCCTATACCACCCCAACCTACCCTAACCTGTCACTATACCACCCTATACTATCATTTACAGGGGCCAGTTTGGGGTGCGCCCCGTGATCGTGCGCTGCCTGCAGGGTGCTGGGCAGCCTAGACAGGAGGGGGGTGACACCATGTTTTACCACACCAGGTGACACCAACCCTAGTGACACCACTGGACCCCACCACCAATAGGCCCATCACTGCCTTCACCATGGTGGCTCTACTCACATTTGGCCCAAACCAGTCCCACCATAACCCATCCCCTCCTGGATTCTATATTACCGGCAAAGACAACACCATCTCTTAAGAAGGGACCTCCAAACACGTAGATGAGCTCATCGGCATGGTCCGCCTTCACAAAGTCCGGCTTAACACCATCAAACAAGGACGGGCGGTGCTGGTATTCATAAAAGAACACAGGAAGTCCGGAGTCTGAAATAGATGGATGGTGAAACCAATGTTACAGAGAGCACAATTCAGTGTAAAGTGGACCTGTCATTAGATATATCTAGTCCATTTCTGGTCAGCTATGTGTCAGCGTAACCCTTCCAGGCATTTATTCTTTCTTGCAGAGATCACAGTACTCAGTACTCACAGGACAGAGACATCTTTGTTCAGGCATCATCCAGGGTCATCAACTATTTCCTGGGATGAAATGCCGGTTCAAAGATGACACAGTCATGTAAACCTTGGTGCCCATGCAGTTCTTGGCTGTGTTCACAAATGTCTGTCACAGATCAGCCCTTCTTGCAGCCTCTTCCCAAAGTAACAATGTACAGTCTAATCACTGGGGGGTGGAGGAGACTGAGAAAATGCTTCCTCCTGCCTGCAGCCAACTGGTTACATCATCTCTGCCTAGGCAAAGTCACTGACTGGAGCTCAAGGACAACTTTATAATGATAAAACATGAAGCTTTTATAAAGAATGAGTTGTGAATTTGTTCATGAAAACTTTAGGAATATGTAAACCCAACATTTCCTATCCCTGATATGTGCCTGCTGCGCACGTACTTGTATGAGAAAGTCCCCGGTTCTCTTTGAATTACTTCCTGTGTGTGAAATCCCTGGTGTTCCTGCCAGTCCCTCGCTTTCCTATTAAAAACTGACCATATTAGGCATGAGAGCATAGCGTGGTCAGTTCTCTAGCTGTGCTGGGAACTCCTCTGATGATCAGATTTGTCCTGCCCCTCCTGCACAGCCTTTTACTGGGAAGCTCAGTGTCCTGCTGTTTCTCGCCCTCCAGCTCTTGTGCAGCTGAGAACAAAGGGAATGTGATCACATATAAAAAGGGGGGGGGAAGTATTTATATATATTTTTTTATATCTACAGTGGAACCTCGGCAGCAACTCTCCTCCAGTGGCATGTCTTACATACCCGAGGACTGCTCTGCTCTCCACCTCCTCTCCGCCTCCACTCCGCCTTCCTCTCCGCCTCCTCTCAGTCTCCTCTCCGCCCCCACTCAGAGGAAGAAAAAAAAGTATTGGTGAAGCATCGGGAGCATCGGGAGCATTTGCGCGAGTACAAGTACTCGCGCAAATGCTCAGTATCGGTCCCGATACTGATACTAGTATCGGTATCGGGACAACCCTAGTTTCTGAGTGCAGCTGAGCTGTCTATGAGTATTTCCAAGTCTCTCCCCCACATCTCTGGCCACATGCGGTATTGCATGCCATAGAAGTCAATGTGGAATGAATTATCTTTGTTTCCATTGACTTCTATGGGGAAACTCGCTTTAATATGTGATTGCTTTGGATTACAGGCATTCTCCTGGAACAAATTATGCTCATAATCCAAGGTTTCACTGTATACACAAATGTTTTGCTTTTCATATCTAATTTAAGCTGGATGGGTTGTTTTACAAGGTGAAGGTTCACATACACTTTAATAAAGCTATTAACAGGTCTGGGTTAGGGCCCGTTCACATGGACTGTAGCCCTTGCCACCCCTCTGAAAAGTGATCTGTGGCTTAGGGCAGTTTTAAGGGGGCTGGAAGGCAATATTTCACCTCCTTATCACCTGTTTTAACCCTGTAAAGCCCGGACCATTATGTTGCAATTGCATTGCACGGAGTTGCAGGGTGGTGCGCTGGCCCATTCATTGGCATGGGTCTCATTGGTTGGCGCCGTACTGCCCACCAAAGCAACAAGGGGTTCAACATTTGCCTCGGACGCTTAGCAAAACATGGCAGCTGTGGCAAATTCTTCTAAAGGTGGGTGGTCAGAGGGAAGTAAAATTTTTTTACCACCCCTGGCCACCCATGTGGGTGTGGCCCTAGGCAGACTATACTGGCTGATCTGTCCTTCTAGCTGGATTACTTAAAAACCTCACGACCACCCGGCTGGACCCCCTCCCATCCCACATAAGTACACTCAGATAATACAATCATCCCCTGAATACACCCAACCAGGCACTGACTCCGGCCTATCAGCATCCCGCACCTCGGTGATATCTGGCAACTTTCAGAGCGGGATGAATAAACAGAACGTCTCCGCAGATGTCCAGAAAACCGTCACGGAGTGCAATTGGATCGCTCACATCAGACAGGTATTCATCCATGATAGAAGGGAGTATTTCAGGAGTCACTCCCTACAAAGAATAGATATAATAACAGGGTGACACTGTCATAGAGGAAGGATGTGCAAGTGAAAGTGAAACTGAACTGTATTTCCAATGAGTGTATTACAAGTTATATACGGTCTCAGGTCACTAAAGAAGACCTGTGGCCAACTAAGCATGTGCAGCCCGTCCCCTGGCTCTGTAAATATCCATTTTTTTTTGGAGACAGTGGAAGAAGGGGAGGATCGGAGAAGAGAGGTTCAACCAGCCTTTACACACAATGCAGAGGATTAACCCCTTAGGTTCCATAGTGAGTATAACTTTAGCTTTACTGCATATACACACTGATGTTACTGGTGTGGGTTTAGTAAAACTTTAAGGCATATTATTCCTAGGTGTGTTTTGGGGCAGTTAAAAAACGGTCGACCACACTGCGTCTCTGGCGCAGTTTTCAGCATGTTTGTGTGGTCTCCGGCTGCTTTGTCTCCTCCTCTGACAGGAGGAGGATGAACTTGGGCAGGAAACACAGCGGCGGCTCTCCTCCACTGATCCGCTCCTGTCAGTTGCTGGCGGAGAGAGCTGCCTCTGGACACAGACAAAGCAGAGGGGAAGCACTCTGGTGCTTCAGCACCCCCACCTCTGTGGCGCCTGGGTGCGCTGCACCCCATGTACCTGCCCAGGACCTTGTAACCCACCACTGCTTCCTTAGCCAAACTCAGCATACCATTAGTCTTCATGTCACTCCCCCTTTGACTAATCCTTCCGCAAGTTGTCCTGTAACAGTGTGTGGTTGGTAGAGAGGTGGGACTAGCCAAGTGATTTAGTCCAATCAGAGAGCTTGTTTTGGTCCCACTCCCTAACTTATGCAGTTCCAGAAGTAGGCAGTGGCTCCGTCAGCTATACTGTCTAGGGCCCCATGATTTCTAATGGTGGCCCCCAATGCTCTATGTACAGGGAAGGAGAAAATCAACTCCATGTTTTATTGGCTAGTTTATGTCATAACAAGTCTCATCCAATCAGATATGAAGGGGGAGGAGTTCTGCAGACACAGCAAAGAGATGAAATGTATATAGTAAATGTTATACATTGTTGCTGCTCAGATTATTAACCCCGCGATGTGAGTCACATATTATACAAAAAATGTCACGAATGCCTCGATTCCACTGAGTGGATCGGTTCAGTACGGTTCGGAAAGGTACGCTATTTTGGGTGTTTCCATTATGAAATTGTGCCATAAAACCGAACCATACCGGACCATTCTGGGTCCTGCTTCAGATGTGGGGCCATAGAAAATGGAACGGTTCGGTTAGGGCGGACCTACAATACATTCCACTGATTGGTGGACACCCTAGGCTTTTTTTTTCTAAACCCTGAATGGCCCGACTTGCAGTGGAAACCCTCACAAGAATAGACCGGACCGTTCTAAGCGCTGTACCGACCCGAACCGTTCCGTTCAGTGGAAACGAGGCATTAGACTCATGTCTATAAATGTTCATTCATCTTATCTCAACTCACCAGGAAGGGAAGTTTACTGAGCGTCCTCCATACCGTCTCCCTGTCCATCCCTTCCCTTATTTCCGACACATGGATTAACTGCAACAAAGTATATAAAGTCACAGGAATGACAATACCCCTCTGTGGTGTATCAGGGGGGGGCACAGGAGTTTAACATGATAATATTAATACAGAAATTATGATAAAATCCCCCATGTAGCATATGGGGGGATATTGGGGAATAGTGGGGGGGGGGGTACAATGTGAGAATATTAATAATACATGTAATACAATTATAATACCCCCTCTGTGATATATTGGGGGATATGGGGGGATCACAAGAGTACAATGTGCTAATGTTAATAATACATATAATAATTTCCTAATACCACCTCTAAAATATATTTGGGGTACAGCAGTACAATGTAATAAGAATATGACTCTACCCCCTCTGTGATCTTTTGGGGGATGGGGGGGTCATAGCAGTACAATGCCATAATAATAATTATACGACACTACCCCCTCTGTAATTTATTGGGGAATGGAGGGTGGGGGGGTCACAGGAGCACAATATAATAATAATTTTAAGTCACTTACACCGTCGTATCTTCGTTGCATATTTACGCTGGCCGCTAGGTGGCGCTTACGGCATTTTACATGTAAATTATGCGTTATAGCGGCGTAAGGTTACCCCTGCTATAGGAGGCGTAGCCAATGCTAAGTATCGAATTGTACGTCCGTTACGTCATTTGCGTAAATCGTTCGGGAATGGGGCTCGACGTTAGTTACGTTCATGTAGTTTACATTGACAAAAAGCGACATGATTTCGCGCATGCGCACTGCGCCATCCAAAAAAAAACAATTACGTAGGGTCATGATTCATTTACATGAATCACGCCCACACCATCCCCATTTGAATTACGCGGCCTTACGCAGCAACACATACGTTACGCCGCCGTAAATAAGGGCGCAAGTTCTTTCTGAATACAGCGGCAAAACGTTAAGTTACATCGGGGATATGTTACACCAGCAGAAAGATCGGCTGATCTTTCTGAATCGGGCCCATTGTGAATAGAAGATCCCTGTATGGGTGATGATTGGTGGAGAATGGGATATAGGTGACATTACCAGGGGCAGAATCCAGCCAAATTCTTGGTTACAGACTCCCATGAGGAAGGGGACTTGGTTGCTCTCCTTGTTGGCCAAGATCTCCTCCGCCGGTTTGGGTAGGAAGAAGCCGTCCACACAGGCTGGCAATGGCAGGAATCCCTGAGGAAAGAAAAAAGACGACAGATAATTGTTCCCGAGAGTTCGCTACAGTCATTATCGGCAAATTTCTTTTGGCACAATGCTGAAAACCCCATTTTTGCTCGGGGGTTCAGATTTAACAAATCTTTCTACGATACCCGATGTGCCATCCTGGGATATGACGTACCATCTTCGCAGCAACAGACAAGAAATCCTCCTCTGATTTTAGCTTTAGGCACTCCACCACCGAGGACATGTCACAGCCGAACAGCCCCGCCACCAACTGCAGGGAGGACGCATAAAACTTCATCAGGAATCGCATCAGTAAAACACTGAGCCAGTCACTTCTCTGTACTAGAGGAGCTTACACTCTAATCCCCCCCCCCCCCCCCCACAGGCATACATTATTATTATACCATTAATATAGCTTACATATACCCCAGTGCTGTACAGAGTACACTGAGCCAGTCACTTCTCTGTACCAGAGGAGCTTACACTCTAATCCCCCCCCCCACAGGCATACATTATTATTATTATACGTTTATATAGCTCACATATACTGCAGTGCTGTACAGAGTACACTGAGCCAGTCACTTATCTGTACCAGAGGAGCTTACACTCTAATGTCCCCCACAGTCACACATCTGATGGTGGACTTACATCTTGGTAGATGGTGAGGTCCTCCGGCTTACTGACGGCTAGGCTGCTCATGGTCATGAATCCGCTCTCGGCGATGGCTTTGTGGAACAATCCTTTAGCTAGAGGTGACAACACCTGGAAGAGGAGATAATATTGATGAATATATAGAAATTCTGGAAGATTCTGTGATGGTGAAGATGAGAACTAACACAAGACAGAGGTTGTAGTCTTTGCAGGCTGGAGATTTTCTCTAATGACCCTGCCTGGTCAGCAGAGACTATAGAAGAGTTTTTATTTCTCTGATTCCTTCCCGGATTTTTCTCCTTTATTAAAATTTGGCAAATCAGAATTTTCATGGTAAAATCATTTTGCCAAGATTAATGTTCTTCATCCTCTGCAGAGACGGATCTTACCAAAGCTGAGACGCTGACTCCCCCAGCGGACTCCCCGAATATGGTGACAGAATGCCGATCGCCCCCGAAATCAGCGATGTTCTCCTGCACCCAATGGAGAGATGCCACCTGGTCTATAAAGCCTAGATTGCCAGGGAGCTCATCGTCTCCGGTACTGGGGGGAAGAGGAAATAAAATTCTTCAGATCATTTAATGATTAGACATGTGCACTGCTGAAAAATGTGTTCATTTTTGTTTCATACATTTTTCTTTTTTTTTTCCGGGTCATTCATTATAATTGCAATTCATAAATTCGAAAATTCCTAAACTAGAGAATTTGTAAAATCAAAAATTCAAAAATAAGAAAGAAAAATTGAAAGAATAACTAAGTAAAATAGCTAACTATTAAATTATAGGTATTATTATTGGAATTTCCTTTCAAATTTGGCTGTTAGTGAACGAATATGAATTCATACGAAGTTACGAATTATCCGAAATAACGAGTGCCGCATCTAAACAAATGGAATGGAATGAATTATTAATAATAATAATAATAATAGCAATAAACTTTTATAGTTATTACTGTTATTTATTATTATTAATTAATTACGTTCCATTTGTTTAAATATAGCATTCGTTATTTGGGATAATTCGTAACTTCGCAAAAATTCGTATTTGTTCACTAACAGCCAAATTTGAAAGGAAATTCCAATACCTATAATTTAATAGTTAGTAATAGTTAAGTTATTATTAGTTAGTTATTATTTCAAATTTTTGGGTTTTCGGAATTTCGTATTTACAAATTTACAAATTTAGGGGTTTACGAATTTACAAATTTATGAGTTTGCTAATTTACAAATTTACGAGTTACGAATTTACAAATTTATGAGTTTACACATTTTTTAATTTACGGGTTTAAGAATTTACAAATTTATGAGTTTACAAATTTACAAATTTTTGAATTTACAAATTTGCGAGTTTACAAATTTAAGCATTTCAAATTTACAAATTTTCAAAAATTTCTTTAATTCGGATATTTTCAAATTAAGGAATTTGCCAAAATTCAGAAAACAAAATAAATTGCACATTTGTATTAATCGTCAATATGAATCAGAAGAAAAGGCACCCAATGAATTGTCTCCACCCTGAATTGTCAGATAAACTTCAGCCACTGATTGAAATTTGAACCTTAATTAAAGTAGAGCTCCGGATATATATCAAGGCCACAAATGACTGCAGGTCTTTGATCATTTGAAGTCGGTTCACACCAATTATAGTGTGGGAAGGTGTGTGGATGTGCATGCTTTCCCGCACCAAAATGGGCGTCTTAAGCATGGGCGTCTTAATTATTTAGGGCACCCCGCAAACATGGGTGCGTTCGCAGGCCCGAACTTCATGGTACCACAGGTTTAAAAATCATGCCTACCATACTTTTTGCGTATTCCCATGCATTCAGCAGCCCATTAAAATGATCCACTTAAGCCCCAGATCATTATGCAAGCTAAAGGACCAGGCCCTTTTTTGCGATTCGGCACTGTGTCGTTTTAACTGACAATTGCGCGGTCGTGCGACGTGGCTCCTAAAAAAAAATTACGTCCTTTTTTTCCCCACAAATAGAGCTTTCTTTTGGTGGTATTTTTTGGTTTTTATTTTTTGTGCTTTAAGCAAAAAATCACCAATTTTGAAAACAAAACTATATTTTTTACTTTTTGCTATAATAAATATCCCCCAAAAATATAAACTCAGTTTAGGCCGATATGTATTCTTCTACATATTTTTGTTAAAAAAAAAAAAAAATCACAATAAGCGTCTATTGATTGGTTTGTGCAAAAGTTATAGCGTCTCCTAGGGGATAGATTTATGGCATTTCACCTCTCCCCGTTCTCCAGCTCTGTGACTCGATCGCGGGTCACCGGCGGCAATCGGTTCCGTGGGTCCTGCGGGTGCGGTCACGGAGCACAGGACCGGGTCATGATTAAGCTAATAGCCTTACCAGCCCCTCGGCGGAAGGAGGAAGTGGGACAGGAAGTCCCACTCCTCCTGAAGCCCCCACTCCCCTGCCAAAAAAATGACATGCCAAATGTGGCATATAAGGGGGCAAGGAGTAGGTTAAGTGGAAGTTCCAATGTTGGGTGGAACTCCGCTTTAAGTGCATCTCAAGAAAGCCACAACATGCTTTAAGTTAAAGGGGGGAAAAAAATTATTCACCTGAAAAATCCCAGAATTCCCAGCCGGTACTGAATGGACACGACAATCACATTCTCATAGACACTGAGCACTGAACCGTCGTAATAGGCTCCGCCTATTATCAGCCCACCCCCGTGTATGAAGACCATCACCTACAAACACAAGAAGAGAGTGTAGAATTACATTTTTTTTACATAAATTTTCAAATTCAAATCCAAATATTTTCTACTTTCTGTTAAAACATATTTATTTAAAAAATAAATTTCCTGATAAATTTAGGGCAAAATGTATTGTGCACTACTGAAAAATGTGTTTAGTTTACTTTTCGGTTCATTTTTTTATTTTTATTTTTATTGAATTATTTATTATGATTGGCATATGTTACTTCAGATCATTCGTAACTTTGAATGCATTCATATTTTTTTCATTCTATCTATTTAGATGCGGCATTTGTTACTTTGCATAATTCGTAACTTTGGATGCATTCGTATACGTTACATTCACTAACAGTTACTTTAGCCAAATTTGAAAGGAAATAAAATAAAAAAAATAAAATAAAAAATTACTATAAAAATGTAAATCTCATGAGGGACAAATGAGGAGAAATAAGGGCCAGAGGGACATTGCTCCAAATAAGGGACAGTCCCTCGAAATCAGGAACAGTTGGGAGCTGTGTAAGTTTGCTATGCTTCAGTTAAGAATGAAGACAGGTGTAATTGGTATAGATCACTCACTCTGTTCATTCAGAAAAGGAAGGGACCGGTTAATTAAATATTTACCAGCCTCTTCCCTGCTCCTGAGAGGAGTGGAGGGAAGCTGACAGCACTGCGGGGGGGCATCAACAGGGGGAATCGGCACTGCACACCTATGCTAGTGACACTAATACAGTGATCAGTGATAATACTGTACACTGTACTAATGACACTGGCTGGGAAGGGGTTAACATATGGGAGCATTCAAGGGGGTAATTGTGTGCTTGATAATGTGTGTATTGTGTGCTGCTTTTACTTACTGATCTGGCTGTTTTTTCGTCCTGCTTTTCAGGGAGAAGTAACAGCCAGATCACTGTTCTCAGTACTCTTTTGTCCCAATTCTTACAGGTAACTTTGATTCCTTTTTTCTGTCGCTCGGAGTGTAGATGTTCAGATACAGGCAATCCTCTGAAGGCGGCGGCATCGTAAATGTAGATTTGTAGTAGTGGGTCAGCCCTTCCATCATTCCCATTTCCTGCAAACACCTGGAAGAAAAAAAAAATCCATACACTCCTTCAGTGTCCTGCTGCTTCTGAGATCCCAAAAAAATAATCAAACGCGCTTTAACAGATTGGCGAGTTGGCTGGTGTTATAGTACGTACAGTGCCACATCCTGGTGGTGGGTATTACACCAAAGAAAAAGGGAAACAGACCTTTAGGCTGGGTTGATGCCTCAAGGTGTGACCGAGCATGTGTGCACTTCTGTGTGTTTTGAGCGCATTCCAATTCATCACATGTAGGGCAGTCTAATAATTTCAATGGGCTGCCATAAACGTGAAAAATACAGAAAGGAAGGCCCTCACTGTTTTCAAAAAATGCGCCGCACTGAACTGCAGTGCTCCGGTGTTTATTACTAGTGTTGAGCGGAATACGCCATATTCGATTTCGCGATATTGCGCGAATATTTAGAAGAATATTCGCGAATATTCGCTTATATCGAATATTCGTGATATTTTATCCAAAAAAAAAATTGCAAAATTTCGCTAATGCGAAATTTCGCTAATGCGAAAATGATTGCGAAATTCTCATAAACGGAGATCATTTCCTGTATTACTAAACTAATATGCACTAAACACTAAGGCGGCGTACACACGATCGGATATATCCGATGAAAACGGTCCGCGGACCATTTCCATCGGATATGTCCGATCGGGAGTTTGATCCGATGGCGTGTACACACCATCGGATCAAATGATTCCCCGCCGCGGACGGCGCTGACGTGGCGGTGACGTTGACGCCGCCGCGTCACCACCACGTCACCGCCACGTCACCGCACCAGGAAGTAAAAGACTTCCGCGCATGCGCCGAATCCATTCGGCAGCGGCGCGGCGGCGGTGGGGGCCGACATGTCTGCTGGTAAGTGTACTAACCAGCAGACATGTCGGGCGGACAGATTCCCACCGGATAGATTTCAAAGCATGCTTTGAAATCTGTCGGGTGGAGAAATCTGTCCGCTAGCTCATACACACGAGCGGAGATGTCTGCTGAAACGGTCCATCGGACCGTTTTCAGCGGACATATCCCCTCGTGTGTACGCCGCCTAACTCTACACTAACTCTACTTAAAAGAAAGGAGAATAAGGGGGCAAAAGAAGGGCGGAGAAGATAATCGCGCAATATTCCTATTGCGCGATTATCTTCTCCGCCCTTCTTTTGCATCAGAGCCAATCAGAATAACTTGAATATTCGGCAAAAGGAATATCGCGCAATATTCCTTTTGCCGAATATTCGAGTTATTATGATTGGCTCTGATGCAAAAGAAGGGCGGAGAAGATAATCGCGCAATATTCCGTTTGCCGAATATTCGAGTTATTCTGATTGGCTCTGATGCAAAAGAAGGGCGCATCAGAGCCAATCAGAATAACTCGAATATTCGGCAAAAGGAATATTGCGCGATTATCTTCTCCGCCCTTCTTTTGCATCAGAGCCAATCAGAATAACTCGAATATTCGGCAAAAGGAATATCGCGCAATATTCCTTTTGCCGAATATTCGAGTTATTCTGATTGGCTCTGATGCAAAAGAAGGGCGGAGAAGATAATCGCGCAATATTCCGTTTGCCGAATATTCGAGTTATTCTGATTGGCTCTGATGCAAAAGAAGGGCGCATCAGAGCCAATCAGAATAACTCGAATATTCGGCAAAAGGAATATTGCGCGATTATCTTCTCCGCCCTTCTTTTGCATCAGAGCCAATCAGAATAACTCGAATATTCGGCAAAAGGAATATCGCGCAATATTCCTTTTGCCGAATATTCGAGTTATTCTGATTGGCTCTGATGCAAAAGAAGGGCGGAGAAGATAATCGCGCAATATTCCGTTTGCCGAATATTCGAGTTATTCTGATTGGCTCTGATGCAAAAGAAGGGCGCATCAGAGCCAATCAGAATAACTTGAATATTCGGCAAAAGGAATATTGCGCGATTATCTTCTCCGCCCTTCTTTTGCATCAGAGCCAATCAGAATAACTCGAATATTCGGCAAAAGGAATATCGCGCAATATTCCTTTTGCCGAATATTCAAGTTATTCTGATTGGCTCTGATGCAAAAGAAGGGCCGAATAGCTGATGCGATTCTTTTATGTTGCCGAAAATTCGCAATGCGAATTTTCGGCAACATAAAATAATCGCATCAGCTACTCGGCCCAGGGTCTCTCTCTAATCATACCAGCAATGCTTTTAGATGTCGATGGAGATCACTAGGATGTGATCTGTTTTAAAAATACATTTTGAAAAATCCGAATATTCGGAGTTGCGAATATTTACCGCGATATTCGAGATATTGCGCGATTACTCGAATATGCAATATTCGTAGCGAATATTCGCAATGCGAATATTCGTGAGCAACACTATTTATTACATACAAGGTAACATGACCTCATTCATAGTCCTGAAGAAGGAGACTTAAGCTGACGATAGATGGTTCGAATCTTGGCCTGTTCAGCAGCGACAGGTTGAGATTTAAACCATACGCCTTACATTGGGGCTCAGTGGGAAGAATACTCCTTACATTGGGGGTCAGTGGGAAGAATGTTCCTTACATTGGTGCTCAGTGGGAAGAATGCTCCTTACATTGGGGGTCAGTGGGAAGAATGTTCCTTACATTGGTGAGCAGTGGGAAGAATACGCCTTACATTGGGGGCTCAGTGTGAAGATTGCTCCTTACATTGGTGGTCAGTGGGTAGAATGCTCCTTACATTGGTGAGCAGTGGGAAGAATGTTCCTTACATTGGTGAGCAGTGGGAAGAATACGCCTTACATTGGGGGCTCAGTGTGAAGATTGCTCCTTACATTGGGGGTCAGTGGGAAGAATGCTCCTTACATTGGTGAGCAGTGGGAAGAATACGCCTTACATTGGGGGCTCAGTGTGAAGATTGCTCCTTACATTGGTGGTCAGTGGGTAGAATGCTCCTTACATTGGTGAGCAGTGGGAAGAATGCTACTTATATTGGGGATCAGTGGGTAGAATGTTCCTTACATTGGGGGTCAGTGGCAAGAATGCTCCTTAAATTGGTGGTCAGTGGAAAGAATGCTCCTTACATTGGTGGCCAGTGGGAAGAATGCTCCTTACATTGGTGGTCAGTGGGAAGAATGTTCCTCACATTGGGGTCAGTGGGAAGAATGCTCTTTACATTGGTGGTCAGTGGAAAGAATGCGTCTTAAATTGGTGAGCAGTGGGAAGAATGCCCCTTACATTGTTAATCAGTGGGAAGAATGCTCCTTACATTGGGGGTCAGTGGGAAGAATGCTCCTTACATTGGTGAGCAGTGGGAAGAATGCTACTTACATTGGGGATCAGTGGGAAGAATGTTCCTTACATTGGTGGCCAATGGGTAGAATGTTCCTTACATTGGGGGTCAGTGGGAAGAATGCTCCTTACATTGGTGGTCAGTGGAAAGAATGCTCTTTACATTGGTGGCCAGTGGGAAGAATGCTCCTTACATTGGGTCAGTGGGAAGAATGTCCTTACATTGGTGGTCAGTGGGTAGAATGTTCCTTACATTGGGGGTCAGTGGGAAGAATGATCTTTACATTGATGGTCAGTGGAAAGAATGCTCCTTACATTGTTAATCAGTGGGAAGAATGCTCCTTGCATTGGTGGTCAGTGGGTAGAATGTTCCTTACATTGAAGGTCAGTGGTTAGAATGTTCCTTACATTGGGGGTCAGTGGGAAGAATGCTCCTTACATTGGTGAGCAGTGGGTAGAATGCTCCTTACATTGTTAATCAGTGGGAAGAATGCTCCTTGCATTGGTGGTCAGTGGGTAGAATGTTCCTTACATTGAAGGTCAGTGGTTAGAATGTTCCTTACATTGGGGGTCAGTGGGAAGAATGCCCTATATATTAGGGGTCAGTGGAAAGAATGCTCCTTACATTAGTGAGCAGTGGGAAGAATGCCCCTTACATTGTTAATCAGTGGGAAGAATGCTCCTTACATTGGTGGTCAGTGGGATGAATGTCTGTACATTAGTGGCCAGTGATAAAAATGCCCCTTACATTGGTGGCCAGTGGAAGGAATGCCCCTTACATTGGTGGCCAGTGGGAAGAATGCCCTTAGTATGAAGTAGGAAGCATATTACCCCTGGTCAGTGGTTGCTTATCTGAGAGTCAGAAATTCCTCTTTTCTCATTGAATACTAAGCCTCTTCTTTTGGAACCTTTTGTGTTTCATGGATTGAAATACACAATGAAGCTCAGATATTGAATTCCTGACACTTACATGGGGGCGTATTGGGAGGCGTCTCGGATGGATTCCCAAGGTTCTGGTGCTTCCGGATATGCAAATCTCAGTGCGCCGACTGGAGGCTTGGCGAAGGGGATTCCATAGAAAGCATCTGCAGTTCTTGGAGTTTCCTTTACTGGCACCTTGACCCCCCGGAGCTTCCCGTACTTTGTGTCCACCAATGGCCTTTCCTCTGCTAGGCCTGAAATCAGATCATGGAAAGATTACACAACATCCAGCCTGGTGATCCCATTACCCATCCTCCACCTAATAAAATTCACAAAAGGTGTGCAGCACCACTCATCCCTGCGGAAGCCGTACTTGTTGGCTACTGCAGGGAAAAGAACAATTTACATTTACAACCTCACTTGCTTTGCATGTTTTGTGAGAACATTAAGAGGGTCATACAATATTTTATAATAATTTCGTTTTCCACCTCATTCACACTAAAAGTGGCTTTGAAATCACACAGATTCAGCACGATTTCAAAGCTGCTGGTCAGTGCGATTTTATGTGCGGCTTGCCGAAATCTCTGCGTCTTCATGCACAGATTGTCTATGTCACACATGAAATCGCCAAAAATAGTGCCGGAACCTTTTCAAATTGGCGCAAGTCAGAGTTACACCGATTTGAACTGTTCCATAGGCACAAATAGGTTGTGACTTGTCATTGGATTTTAAACTGTCAAATCACATGACAAGTTGCACCAGTGTGAACGGGGGCTTAAAGTAACATGCTTAAATATCTTTGCTGCAGAACACTTCTCAGTGTGTGGTGTGGTGGCTGGCACTTCCACCTACAGTGAGGAAAAAAAGTATTTGATCCCCGGCTGATTTTGTATGTTGGCCCACTGACAAATGATCAGTCTATAATTTTAATGGTGCCGTATTCTCCGGTGTATAAGACGACCTTTTGGGCTTAAAAACTTGGCTCAAAACTCGGTGGTCGTCTTATACGCCGGTACCTGTCTCAGGCATCCATTATTCAAAAGCCGCGCCTCCTCCTTTTGCTGTTCCGTGATAGGGGGACCACTTGGTTTCCCAGCAGAGCCTCTGTTCGGTGTTCCACCTATCACGGATGTCTTCTCAACCTCGGCTTCGGGCGAGAGGACCTCCGTGATAGGCGGAACACAGGCGCCTATCACGGAACAGCGCGAGGAGGAGGCGCGGCTTTTTAATAATGGACGCCGCAGTACAGGAATAAGGTATAGCACAGTGAAGCATGTTGATGGCACAGTGAGGCATGTTGATGGCACAGTGAGGCATGGAATGGCACAGTGAGGCATGGAATGGCACAGTGAGGCATGGAATGGCACAGTGAGGCATGTTGAGGGCACAGTGAGGCATGTTGATGGCACAGTGAGGCATGGAATGGCACAGTGAGGCATGGAATGGCACAGTGAGGCATGTTGGTGGCACAGTGAGGCATGTTGTTGGCAAAGTGAGGCATGTAATGCCACAGTGAGGCATTTTGATGGCAAAGTGAGGCATGTAATGGCACAGTGAGGCATGAAATGGCACAGTGAGATTTGTAAAAAAGCTGAAAAAAGCCTGTTCCTGTCAGTGTTTTTTCCGGCTATCCCTCAGCTTCCAGACATACTAGTAGGAAGGGGGTCATCTTATACAGGGAGTATATTCCAAAACCAAAATTTTAGCTGGAAAATTAGGGGGTCGTCAAATACGGTAGGTTATTTTTAAAAGTAAGAGACAGAATAACAACAAAAATATCCAGAAAAACACATTTCAAAAAAGTTATAAATTGATTTTGTATTTTAATAAGTGAAATAAATATTTGACCCCTTCGCAAAACATGACTCAGTACTTGGTGGAGAAACCCTTGTTGCCAATCACAGAGGTCAGATGTTTCTTGTAGTTGGCCACCAGGGTTGCACACATCTCAGGAGGGATTTTGTTCCACTCCTCTTTGCAGAGCCTCTCCAAGTCATTAAGGTTGCAAGGCCAAGGGTAACTCGAACCTTCAGCTCCCTCCACATATTTTCTATGGGATTAAGGTCCGGAGACTGGCTAGGCCACTCCAGATTCTTAATGTGCTTCTTCTTGAGTCACTTATTTGTTGCCTTGGTTATGTGTTTTGGGTCATTGTCATGCTGGAATACCCAATTACGACCCATTTTAAATGCCCTGGCTGACTTAAGGAGGTTCTCACCCCAAATTTGATGGTACATGGCCCCGTCCATCTTCCTTTGATGCAGTGAAGTTGTCCTGTCCCCTTAGCAGAAAAACACCCCCAGAGCAAAATGTTTCTGCCTCCATATATGACAGTGGGGATGGTGTTCTTTGGGTCATAAGTGGCATTCCTCCTCCTCCAAACATGACAAGTTGAGTTGATGCCAAAGAGCTCGATTTTTCTCTCATCTGACCACCTTTCACCCAGCTCTCCTCTGAATTATTTAGATGTTCATTAGCAAACTTCAGACAGGCTGTAGATGTGATTTCTTGATCAGGGGGACATTGTGGGCGCCGCAGGATTTCAGTCATTCATGGCATAATGTGTTACCAATTGTTTTTTTGGTGACTTTGTTCCCAGCTGCCTTGAGATCATTGACCATATTCTCCCATGTAGTTCTGGGTGATTCCTCACCGGTCTCATGATCATTGTAACTCCACGAGATGAGATCTTCCATGGAGCCCCAGACCGAGGGGGAGTGACAGTTATTTTGTGTTTCTTCCATTTGCGAATAATCCCACCAACTGTTGTCACCTTCTCACCAAGCTGCTTGGCGATGGTCTTGTAGCCCATTCCAGCCTTGTGTAGGTCTAAAATCTTGTCCCCGACATCCTTGGACAGATCTTTGGTCTTGGCCATGGTGGAGAGATTGGAATCTAAATTGATTACTTCTGTGGACAGGGGTCTTTTATACAGGTAACAAGCTGAGATTAGGAGCACTCCCTTTTAGAGAGTGCTTCTAATCTCAGCTTGTTACCTGTATAAAAGACACCTGGGAGACAGAAATCTTGCTGATTGATAGGGGATCAAAATGTAGATTTTTACAAGGAGAGAAGTGCCAAAATAGGCCCGGTGTCAGTGTGAAAGGGGACTTACAGACATAGGGCCAGATTCAGATACACTTAATTTTGCGCTGCGTAATCAAAATACTCTACGCTGCCGTATTTTACCAGGCTCTACATCGAATTCTGGTAGATTTTTGCCTGTACGATACGGCGGCGTAGTCTATTTCTCGCCGTGTAATCGAAATACGCGATTAGGGGGCGTGAAGCATTTAAATTAGGCGATCGAACTGCGCATGCTCCGTTCAGAAATTTCCCGCCGTGCATTGCGCAAAATCACGTCGTTACGTCATTCGTTGTTTGAGTAGCGTCGTTTACGAACATTCCTATTCCTGGACGACTTACGTTAAAAATAATAAAAGACGTCGGAAAACGTAGAAATTCGACGCGGGAACGACGGCCATACTTAACATGGGCTGTCTAATATTAGAGCAGCAAAAAGCTGGTATAGTTTTACGCAAAAAAAAAGATGACTAAAGATGCCGTAAGAGATTGCGATTGAAGATCGTAATTTCGGGGATCGCCGGCAAAAGCTCATTAGCATACCCCAACGCGGAAAACTACGGGAAGTCCACCCAGTGGCCGCAATTTTATTGCAGCGTAGATCCGAAGGCATACGAACACGTAATCCAGTCGAATTTAAGCCCGCAGCCGTCTATTCATGGTTTGAGGTTTCCGACTAGCTAGAAAACGCGCGTAATTTGAAATTACTCCAGTCTAACACCAGTTAGACAGGAGTTACGGCTCTCTGAATCTGGCCCATAGTTTCTGGAGCTGGAAGACATGGAGCACTTCCCTCCCTGATATACATTGTATAAATCACTACAGACAATGTAACAAGATCAGAGAAGCTGGTAAACATTACTAGAGGACAAACAAACTCTCTGAAATAAGAATAAGTATAAAGATCTCACCGATCCCGAGAACGGCCAACGAGGACAGACAGAGGAGAGCGCAGAACTTCATCTTCCTTCAAACCGTGGTTGCCCCGGGTCAGTCTGCGAGCGATTCTGATATTTAGAATGAGATTATTGCATTGTTAAATATCTCAGTGTTTCTATTTGTTACACAATTGGAAAGACACACCCTTCGGTCCAACTAAATGTCACAACCTGACCACCAGTCTAAAGTTCCAAATGCACTTCGATAAGCTTTCCAAGCTCTGTGGAACAAAGTTATTAACCACTTCAGTCTTTAAAACAGAATCTGCACTGAGCTGCTCCAGCGGGCCCCTGCTGGCATCCAGGCCTGGAACCGCCCGCTGTCACTAGAAATGAGCTGAACTGCCCAGAGTTCAGTTCCAGAAGGGTTTCTTCAAAGAAGTTCAAATGCCAAAACCAAACACTATTGAAATCAATGGAAACTGAATCAATCAAATAAAAAAATACCCATTTACTGGTCTAATAGGAAAAATAGCACAAGGGGTGGGCACTGTTCTGGGGAATATCAAAAAATCAATTACATTTGTCCAAAAGCAGTGATTTCTTTTTAAAGCGCTGACTTCTACAAAATAAATTGCCCACAAATGACATTTCCCTTCAGGCTTCTATTAAAAAAAATAGAACTAAATATTTGGGGGACCTTTGAAGGATCATTATTTTTTTTTATTTGTAAATGTCGCTTTTTTTTTGTTGTAGCTTACCCTACAGTAAGAATGTAAAACATGTGAAGAGCCCCCCCCCCCCCCCCCCAAATGCATACAAGACCCTATAGGTGTGTGCAGCCTATTGCATTAGGGTGTGCACCCCAAAGCTGAAACACATATGCGTGTGTGTGTGTATATATATATATATATATATACAGTGCCTTGCGAAAATATTCGGCGGAGCTCTCTGATGTGGCCCGCGACCTCCTGCTCTGGAATGGAATAGAATACAATACTGTTATTAAAGGTCAGTTTATTACTAAAATCACAGTGTATATGTGGGCATATCTGTTCTGCAGTGGTTACTGGGCTTCCTTTAAACTAATCCGTATATGCAGAGCAGCGCACCTGCGGGTTACCTGCACTGAGCCATAGACTTCTGTTATTACTTGCAGGTAAGGTGAGCTTTCTAAAAGTGCACCAAACCTGCAGAATATAATAGAAGTCTATTGCAAAGTGCAGAAAAGCCAAAGGTACACTGCGTTGCACCTGCTGTGCAGGTAAACTACAGTGCATCAGTGTGAAAGCAGCCCGACCCAATTGGACCCTCCATTCACCTCTAAGGAGTGGCAGATGTAAACCGACTTGTGTTCTACCTCCAATCTAATCCGGCTGTGTCCGTGTCTGCTCTTCATATGCAGAGGGGCCATGGACCTGCCATCCGCCTGCGCCGCTGATTATGGCCCTGCACCAGTTACCAAGTCGCTTAAGTGGCCCTCGTACTTCAAAAGGTTGGGCACCCCTGTTGTACATCATATAGCATACTTTGAATGTACCCCATGAATATTGGACTATGTACTTCTGTATATTTCCCTTTCTTTTTCCTTTCTGTTTCCCTTATGAAATTCTAATAAAAATATTTGACAAGAAAGGTTAATAGCGCTCAGGAACTGAGCTGGAATGGCTGCAATGAACCACATGGATACTCAAAAAAGTTGCTGGTGAATTATTACAAAGATTAAAACAGTACAAATCTAAATGACAACGTTACCACAAGGCTGTAAGGCTGGCTCAGGCACTGATGGATCACCAGGAACAACCGGGACAACCAAACAAGGGACACCGACCAAGGAAAGCCTCAAGGACACGCCAGCTGCAGTGTGTGGTGTGTAGAGCCAGACCCGCCAACATGGGAAGATGGGGTCACTGACACTGGCGATGTGAATAGAGCCAAGCAGCTGGCTGTGTCCAGAAGAAAAGCTCAATGGTGAGAGTCAAGGGAGGGGGCGTCATCGAAGGCAAGACGGAACTGAGGTATCAGAGAAGGAACCAACCCCGGCCAACAATGGAGCAGTGCATCTCTGTTACCGTGACTACCGGTTTCGCACGCTTGCGTGATTTGTCAAGTCACTGGAAAACAGCTAACAGAGGCAATATAACCCCATTGTAGGGGCCGGGCTAGGCAAGAACGAATAGAGGTTTGGACTACTTGATCAATCAGTGGTCTTAACCCATTTGGAACAATTATGGATTATTAACTCTTGTATTACAAGTCCATAGACATTAAAAAAAAAAAAAATGCAAGATTAAAAACTGCCTGTGTATATCGATATAATATATGCATTTACACACATGCAGACCTAAAATTCTGTGTCAATGTTATAATAAATTTAAACTCTATACACGTAATATATGTAGCACCCTGATATTTAGCCAGGGTTGCTAGTACATTTAACTACCAGGTATAGTTGCCTTGGCCAATTGATAGGGGATCAATTGATTCCACCCTAATTCTGGAATTGCTGCACTTCTCTCTTCTGTCACTAGATGGCCCGGTACCTGGTAACATTAGATAAGACAAGCGCATTGCAAGGACAGATTAGGAATAGATGGGGTATCTCAGCCAATGGGCAGAGATCTTTTTGGGTCCCTTGGCCTTCTGGGAGAGCCTATTTAATTGGGTGAGGTCAGGTGATTAGGTTTCCTGGACAGCTTTCTGGGTGGAACATGAATTGTGCTTCCCTGGGCTGCTAGGCCAGAGTCTGAGTCCTATCCTGGGGACATCTGGCTGCTTGGCTGTCTGAGGACCTATCCAGAAGCAAGAGAGCAGCGTAGGGTTGGGATTGCGGCTTGAAGTCCAACCAGAGGTGACAGTTCTGCGGACCGGAGAACCTGTCGTGGTCGGAGGTAGAGGGGAAGCTGTCGTCACAAAGAGACCATCCACCTTGTTACCAGTGACTACAGTGAGTATCTGAAGCAAGTACCAGAGCAGTATTCTCACCAACCGGGGACGGTGAAGAATTGGGAAACTTCAGTGTCAAGCCAGGGACGCTTGCAGAGCAGCCTCGTTTGTTAAGCCAGGGACCAAGCGGGGGTGACACTTAAGGAAGATCCCCAGAGAGAAGATCTCAGGAGATCCAGTGGCAGTGGATCAGCAAGTCTAGAGAGAGAGACTGGGAGCTCAGTGGAGTGAAGATCTGAATAGGAGAGCAGGGGTGGCCCAGGGATGTGGCCCGAGACCTCCTGCTCTGGAATGGAATAGAATAGAATAGAATACTGTTATTAAAGGTCAGTTTATTACTTAAACCTGTGTATATAGGGGCATATCTGTCCTGCAGTGGTTACTGGGCTGCTTTCAAACTAATCTGCAGGTGCAGAGCAGTACACCTGAGGGTTACCTGCAGTGAGCCATAGACTTCTGTTATTAACTGCGAGTTTGATGAGCTTTCTGAAAGTGCACCAAACCTGCAGGATATAATAGAAGTCTATTGCAAAGTGAAGAAAAATCAAATGTACACTGCGTTGCACCTGCGTCACGGGTAAACCGCGCAGCACATCAGGTTGAAAGCAGCCATGGGCCCCTTTCACATGGTCAGTCCGACCTAATTGGACCCTTTATTCACCTCTAAGGAGTGGCAGATGTAAACTGACTTGTGTCCTACCTCCAATCTGATCAGGCTGTGTCTGAGATATAGAAGGGTTGGAATCGCGCTAGTCGTGAATATAAGACCAATAAAGGGCACGGTGCATGCTGTGAATATTCTACGCAAATTGAATATATATCATGTGATCATACAGAAATAATCTGGGAGGAGACGTTCTCACGTCACCGCATCCAGACGGAAGGACGCACGCTTTCCATCCAGCCGGCCGGCACTTTGTTTTAACATGCCCTATTGATTTTCATCTTTTGTAAGTGCAACTTTTACTTTTTATATTAAAACACCATTGGATTTTACACTATGTGTGGTTTTTTGTTGTTACATGACATCATCAATACTGTCATCGGTTGATATCCTATGGTTGCTGAAACGACGATCCCTTCCTCTGAGTGCCTATACCTACCCCGTGGGGTCCAGATCTGGTAAGGGTCAGTGTGTGCAGTGGTGGTGGGTTCGCACTAATCCCTCCCCCGGTCGCAAGACTGTCTCACACGGGTGTAGTTATATCAGTCATCCATAAGGTTTTACACTATGCGAGTCTTTTTTGTTTTCTTTTTTGTTTCATGGCGCTGAGGCTCTGCGGTTTTATCTACACAAGTCCATTTGTGATCGACACTCAGAGGATTGACGCATCTATATCAGCTTGAGACTTCCTTCTCTCCTGTGGTTTTTCATTTACATACATGTCAGAAAGGTGGAGACGCTACATTTATTTTTTACTTTCTCAATTTTCATTTTTTGAGGTTTTTTACCACATTGACTTTATTTGGCATATCTTAGACTTTGAATGTGTTTTCTTTATGCCTATCAGGTGAAATCTTATTTTTGATTTATTTTTCATTTATTTCAATACCTGCGTGGCTTCATTAGTCCAACGTTTACTACACTTAAGTGTGATGTTTTCTTTCACATAGATTACTTAACACGTTTTTGTGGTATTTGGTGGATTCACATGTGTATCCACACTTGTGTGTTATCTATTATAATTGATTATTTCTGTATGATCACATGATATATATTCAATTTGCGTAGAATATTCACAGCATGCACCGTGCCCTTTATTGGTCTTATATTCATGACTAGCGAGATTCCAACCCTTCTGTATATTATTATTTATGTTGTATAACATTTTTGAATCGCAGCTTTTTTCTTATTGTTCACTGGGTAAGCGCAATATTTTTCTTCTTGTTATTTATGTGTCTGCCGCTCTGCTGATTGTGGCCCACGACCAAGTCGCTTAAGTGGCCCTCGTGCTTCAAAAGGTTGGGCACCCCTGTTGTAGAGGAAGAAAAGAGATCATTGTAACCTTTGTTAGAAACCATTCAAGATCGTTGCCATGGGAGACAGCGTGTCTACACATGCAGATGTGGTTTCCGGCTGGGTGCCTTTCCATGTATGGTTGTCTACCTATAGAAATCTCTAGGGTTGTCCCGATACCGATACCAGTATCGGTATCGGGACCGATTCCGAGTATTTGCGGGAGTACTTGTACTCCCGCAAATACCCCCGATACCAAAATAGAATACTTCAACCCCCCCCCCCTCCGCCGCTCGCCGCTCGCCGCACGACGCTCACCGCAAATCGCCCGCCGCACAACGCCCGAACCGCCGACCGCCGCTAATCCCGTGCACCTTGTAAACATGTAATACACGCGGCGCCATGTATAGACACGCGATTGGACGGATCCGTCCAATCGCGAGCAAGGGGGGAGTGTCTATACAGGGATACGTCCATAGACACTCCCCCCTTGCTCGCGATTGGACGGATCCGTCCAATCGCGTGTCTTTACATGGCGCCGCGGGTATGTGTTACACGGGGATTAACCCTGCAGCAGCGGCGGCGGCTGGGGAGGTATGGGGGACATTACATGGCTGCAATATGGGGCACAGGACATGACTGCATATGTGGGGGGACATGACATGGCTGCATATGTGGGGGGACATGACTGCATATGTGGGGGGACATGACATGGCTGCAATATGTGGGGGGACATGACATGGCTGCAATATGTGGGGGGACATGACATGGCTGCAGTATGTGGGGGACATACATGGCTGCAATATGTAAGATGACATGGCTGCATATGTGGGGGGACATGACATGGCTGCATATGTGGGGGGACATGACATGGCTGCATATATGGGGGGACATGACATGGCTGCATATGTGGGGGGACATGACATGGCTGCATATATGGGGGGACATGACATGGCTGCATATGTGGGGGGACATGACATGGCTGCATATGTGGGGGGACATGACATGGCTGCATATGTGGGGGGACATGACATGGCTGCATATGTGGGGGACATGACATGGCTGCAATATGTGGGGGACATGACATGGCTGCAATATGTGGGGGGACATGGCTGCAATATGTGGGGGGACATGGCTGCATTTGGGGACACGTTTAAAAAAAGTATCGGTATTCGGTATCGGCGACGACTTGAAAAAAAGTATCGGTACTTGTACTCGGTCCTAAAAAAGTGGTATCGGGACAACCCTAGAAATCTCAGAGTCTGCTAATTACCATTGCAACTACTAAAGGGTGCCCTGGCCCTAAACACTCTCTCCCACACTTCTGTTTAAGAGACAATAAATCTCTTTGCATTCAATAAGTGCCTAGTGCCCATGAATCTACTTTGCATCACACCCACCATGCCTCATAGTAACCCACTCTACACAGAAGGATGTCAGCTGTCCCTAGCTCTGGGGGTCACAATTATGCTTTTGGAGGCCTGGGACCTTGCTACATATATAGGGCCAGATTCTCAAAGGAATTACGCTGGTGTATGTACACATACACCGGCGTAATTTGAATTTCCCTCCTGCGTATCATTGTTTTCTATTCTGAAAACATGATACGCGGGTTTTAAGCTTGGATCCGACTTGTGTAAGTCACTTACACCGTCGGATCCTAAATGCAATACTACGACGGCCGCTAGGTGGCGTTTACGTCGATTTCACCGCCGAATATGCAAATGAGCCGATACGCCGACCCTCAAACGTTTTTGCGACGCGGCGACGTAGTTTACGTAGGTTGCGTACGCGTAAGGTTACCCCTGCTATATGAGGGGTAGGTTTCCAAAGTTCCGTCGTTGCCATGTTAAGTATGGCGTCGGGTCAGCGTCGTCTTTTTCCGTCGATTACGTCGTTTTACTAAGTGGTTCGCGAATAGGGAATTGCGTAAGTGACGATCACGTCGTTTTAACATTGGTTTCAACAACGCTTTCCGACGTGAGCTGGAGCATGCGCACTGGGCTTTTTTCCCGGCCGGCGCATGCGCAGTTCGTTTGACGCGGGGCCCGCTTAATTTAAATACAGCACGCCCCCTCCCTCACTATTTGAATTACGACGCAGCATTTACGCTACGCCGCCGAAAATTACGGAGCAAGTGCTTTGAGAATACGGCACTTGCTCCAGTAATTGGCGTAGCGTAAATGCGGTACGATACGCTACGCCGCCAGATACGCAATTTTTTAAGAATCTGGCCCATAGTACATATGAATGTATTATGACGCTTAACATGGAAGATCAGAAATTATAATTAAAAATAAATTAAAATAGGATAAAGTAAATCAAGAAATAAAAATAACAATACATAAATACTAAATTCAAATCAGATGGGGTCTGTAAAGTAAAAAGGAAAAAGAAGAAAATATATATATATATATATATATATATATATATATATATATATGACAAGATATATACTGAAACCCAATACCAAACGACATTATGTACTTCTAGGTCCTCATTCAACCCATTGGGTGACAAGGAACCAAAATGGTAAATCCAGTACACTTCTCTTTTACATAAAACAGAGAACCGTTCATTATCAGTAAGGGTACCTTTGGGAATGACTTTAATCGCCATTACCTCCAGGCATCTAAAGTTTTTCTTGTGCTCCTGAAGGAAGTGGCGGGGAACGCTGTGCTTGTCGCAGCCCCTGTGTATATATCTACGGTGCTCCCTTCCATGCGCTTCTGCAATGTGCGCATAGATAGTTCATCATATATAAAGCAAGGCGCAGGGGCACAGTATATACTAGGGAGCACCAGTGCTAACTACTGAGCCACTGCAGGGATGGACTGGCCATTGGGACTACAGGGAGTTTCCCGGTGGGCCGATGGCTCAGTGGGCCGGCTTTAGTGACAGCGAACCGATGCCCCCCTCTTCTACTCTGTCTCTCCCTTCCCACAGCGCTCACCTGGGGGAAACAGAGAAGCAGGGGGAGGACCAGATAAGCAGGGACGACGAAAGAGGAGCATGGGGGAGGGGACAGACAGCTAACTCAACAGCTATAGCCTGGGAGTTTCTCCCTTCTGCCTAATCTTGTCCCATATGGGGGGGCACCAAACTGATTCTTTGCCCCTGGTGAAATAATGTCTAGCTTCCCCACTGGTAATGTCTAGCTTCCCCACTAATAAAGTAGAATGGCTAGTGACTAGTGAAGGGGGAGATGGGGCTTGGGTGGCCGGTGGGGGCAGGAGTTGTCCGGACGCCATGGGAAAGACCTGTCAAAGTGGGCCAGTCTGGATGAAGTCCAGGGCCAAATTTTGGTCCCAGTCCAGCCCTGAGCCACTGTGTATGCTATCCACTACACAAAGCAATGTATGATGGCGGACTTACACCGCGGTAGAAGGCGAGTTCCTCCGGCTTACTGACCGCCATCCCCGGCATCTCCACTGTACCGCTCTCAGCGATGGCTTTGTGGAAGAGTCCTTTTGTTAAAGGAGAGAGCACCTAGAACCTCCTCCTATCAGCAGGCAGCTTGTCATGTGATATCTTTTTAATGAAATAAGGTGGAGGTGATACTCATTAGTGTGTGCAGCCTATTGCATTAGGGTGTGCACCCCAGAACACAAACACGCATGCGTGTAGATCAGCAAAGCAGTGGACGGTGTCAGTAGAGCAGAGATTGGTTTCGGTAGGGCAGTGGACGGCGTCAGTATTTTTTTTATAATTATTATATTTACTATATTATATTTATTAAAAAAATAAATATTATTTTTAGGAGCCCTGTTGGGGGGTTTTGGTGAAATATCAAGGGTCTACAGAGAGAAAAGGACTGAAGACAGAGCTTCCCCAGACTCTTTCTCTGCAGTCTCAGCTGCACTGTACAGTAAATAAATAGGAAGTGCTCTGTACTGAAGTTTACTATTAAACTGAACAAAGGAGCGATCGGTACAGATCACTCAATGTGTTCATTCATTCATCCATGCTGAAACATCCCCCGCAGCAGCCGGTGGAAGAACAGAGGCGAGAAGCTTGCAACACTACAGGGGGGAGAGACAGGGGATTCCAGGAAGCAGAAGGAATTGGCACTGCACAGAATGATTAAGGTGTGCCCAGGCACACCCAGCGCACCCTGTGGGCACACCAATGGTTATACTCTTGCTGTATGAAATGTCAGAAACCCAGAGAACCTTTCTTCAGGAGGCCAGCGCTGGCAGCCCCCCGGTAATCGTGTCACTTAAAGTGTAATAAATTGCTTGGCCTCGTCGGTGATCCTTGGTTAGTTGCGAAATTGGATCTTACCAAAGCTGAGACACTGACTCCCCGGACGGACTCCCGAATATGGTGACAGAGTGCCGATCGCCCCCCGAATTCGACAATGTTGTCTTGCACCCAATGGGGGGCCGCCACCTGGTCCAAGAAGCCCAGATTACCGGGCAGCTCGTTGCCACAGATACAGGAGGGGGAAGAAGAAAGAAGCAGATATACATAAATTCCTAAAAATGTACAACCCCTTTAATATTTATTATTGACTCTTACAGGGCCCTGTAGGCAGTCAACTGTATTTGTTTAACTTTGTTTTATTTATCTTACCAAGTAAATAATTGCCTCTTCGCTGGAGGCCAACTCATTTGTTTATAAAACTCCCATGGTTAAGATGGCCATTAAAGTATGGAAAGCAGTAAAGTCACTGGGAGGATCAGATGGAGTGACAGAATATGCGCCCCTTCGGGATAATAGGAATTTTCAGGGGCTGGAGACAGTTGGAAAAATCAGTGAATGGGCAGCAAAGGGGATAGTCAGGCTGGCCCAGTTGTACGAAGGAATAACTTTAAAAACGTTTGCTGCAATAAGAAAAGAATATGATGTACCCAAACATACGTTTTATAGATACCTTCAAATTAGACATGCTTTAAAGTGGATGTAAAGCCGCTCTCATCCTTTCTAAACTCCTGCCATAGTGCTGATCTATAAGGATATAGATGTCTCCTGCATGTATCCTTACCTATCAAATGTCTCCCCTCTGTCTGTTATAAGAACTGAAAAACTGCAGATTCTGTGGGTGGGTCGGTTGTCTGGAGCTCTGTGGGTGGAGTCGTGATGTCAGTAGACTCCCCGCCCTCCTCTACACTCCCCTTGCCAACATGCATTTTTTCCTATGCATTACTTACACTAAATTCTGCTATGATCACTAACATCCAAACAAAATCCAGAAAAGTAACCACATGACTTAAAAAAAAAGTGGGGGTGGGAATAAAAAAACAATGCCTGTCTCCAAGCTATTGCATGAGATATGTAAGTAACCTGTCACTCACAGCAAGAGGCGGAACGGACTAAGGTTTTTCTCTGTTAGTCCGTTTTATTTCACTGAACAATAAAAGAGGATTTCTCAGAGCTGGATCAACTCTGTGTGGCAAGACTGGGCACAGATGATAGGAAATCTTATACTATACATTGTGACATCAAACATCCACTTTAAATGTTCAGTTTAATAGAGTAGGACCAGTGTGGGATAGGACCCTTATTTCTCAGAAACTGGGTAACCGGTAGGGTTGTCCCGATACCGATACCAGTATCGGGACTGATACCGAGTATTTGCGGGAGTACTTGTATCCCCGCAAATACCCCCGATGCCTAAATAGAATACTTTCAGTGTCCGGTTCCATTGATCCCCGGTGGTTTGGCGAGATCCCTTTGGATCGCCACCAGCTTCTCATTGGCGCTCCTCAGAGGGACTCCCCACCGAACAGCTATACCGCTTGGGATCCTCAAAAGTGGGAACCCAGTCGATCACTGGGTCCCAGTCGCTGCTCAAATGTTCCGGACCAACATGGTCCCGGAACCAGGAACACCGCGTGGCACACACGCCCCGGCCAGGTAGGCCATAACGCCGGGTGTCGTGATGTGGCCACCCTAAAAATGGGTGCCACACTGGAAGAAGAAGACCCAGACCCAATGGCGTCTGTTCCATAAGTACCCTCTCCAAACATGCCAAGCAAGAACACTCCATCCTGATTGGCTTCTGGTAAAGGAAACCCTAGCCTCAACTCCACTGCTGCCACCTGTTGCCCTGGGGCGGGATAACACCACGCTGAAACAGAGACCCTACTCGAACATTGTAGTTGGAATCAGAGTCATTAGCACTCTGATCACTCTAAATTTCAATTGCATCGGTACTTGGAAGTAACCAGGTGCTACACCCATGTACAAGGAAACCCATTGATATAGATAGTAATGTGACGGAGAGGGAGGGAGAAGGTAATAAATTAAAATGCGGGATATCGTAAAAGTCATGATACATGAGAAATAAGAAATTAAAACATTTGAAAATATATGGTTGTAATTTATTTTTAATGATGAAGAAAACCCCAAAAAATAATAATTGCCTCTTGGTTAATCAGAAATTTGTGTGTGGAGTTAATCTGTTGCCCTTCTGGACAGGTGGGCAGTACAAGGTAACCATAATTAATTACACTTTTTTTACTGTGTCTATCATTGTGGTTCCCAATTACCGATGGGTCCCACAATCGTACTGTGACCCAGCTGTGCCAAGGGAGGGTTCGAGCCAAATATAGTGGGGTTGATAGGCAGAGTACAGACCAAAAACATAATCAGCAGCTCCTTCAGGGGTAGTGCTACACCAGCAAATAAAGTATGTATTGGAATGGGTATTGGGTATTGTATTGGAATGGGTAGGTATCATCAAAAACATCAGGCCGCACTCTGGCCGCCGTTCTGATGGCAGGAAGGTCCCAATATGTAATATTTCTAGTAAGATCCAGAAAACAACAGCTGGTGGACGCTGCAGGCTCTGGAAACACAATAGCGCTGTCTGGGCCAGTGCGGCATATGGAGTCCGGAAATGACATTAGCGCAAGTGGGACGAAAACCAGCATGGAACACAAACAGGAAGTGTGTCATCGGAAAGGGACGCGTTTCGGAACTGCTAATTGGTTCCTTCTTTAGCCAATGACGACAGCTCCATAGAAGCTAGACTTCCCTTTTTTTTCAATGTTGTTAAGACAATATTTATCTGCACTTGTGTGTTACGTTTCATCTGTGTTTGTTTTTGTTGTTCCCAAGTTCTGTGTCCAAGGTTTGCAATGACTATTCGGAGGCCTCCTGCTGCTGTCATAGCACTGTTTTTCCTTTTCTTAACCACTTGAGGACCACTGCACAATGATATATTTCGACAAAATGGCACGGCTGGGCACAAGGGTGTACAAGTACGTCACCTTTAAGAGCCCAGCTGTGGGTCCTCCGTGACCGTCCCTGCAGGAACAGCGGGCCGATCGCCACCGGTATTGGGTCACAGAGAGGAAGAACAGGGAGAGGAAAGTGTAAACAAACCTCTCCCCATGCTTCCTAGTGTGGCTGTCACTGATCGTCTGTTCCCTGTGTTAGGGAACGGCGATCAGAGACTGGGGACATATAGCAGGTTATGTTAGAGACTGGGGACATACAACAGGTTACGTTAGAGACTGGGGACATACAGCAGGTTATGTTAGAGACTGGGGACATACAACAGGTTACGTTAGAGACTGGGGACATACAACAGGTTATGTTGGAGACTGGGGACATACAACAGGTTATGTTGGAGACTGGGGACATACAACAGGTTATGTTGGAGACTGGGGACATACAACAGGTTACGTTAGAGACTGGGGACATACAACAGGTTACGTTAGAGACTGGGGACATACAACAGGTTATGTTGGAGACTGGGGACATACAACAGGTTATGTTGGAGACTGGGGACATACAACAGGTTACGTTAGAGACTGGGGACATACAACAGGTTATGTTAGAGATTGGGGACATACAACAGGTTATGTTAGAGATTGGGGACATACAACAGGTTATGTTAGAGACTGGGGACATACAACAGGTTATGTTAGAGATTGGGGACATACAACAGGTTATGTTAGAGATTGGGGACATACAACAGGTTATGTTGGAGACTGGGGACATACAACAGGTTATGTTAGAGACTGGGGACATACAACAGGTTAGGTTAGAGACTGGGGACATACACCAGGTTAGGTTAGAGACTGGGGACATACACCAGGTTATGTTAGAGATTGGGGACATACAACAGTTTATGTTAGAGACTGGGGACATACACCAGGTTATGTTAGAGATTGGGAACATACAACAGTTTATGTTGAAGACTGGGGACATGAGACTAATAGAGGTCACTGCTATTATCCCTTTAAAAATCAATACTCCCACTATGGACTGCTGGGGTCCAAGGACCACACAACAAGTACTAAAGGGTTGGGCACTGGGGATATCGATCTTCTCATTATATTTATTAAGAGATAACATCAATCCAGCAGATAAGTTCTTCTATTGACTGGAATCCTGACCAGTAAAAGACATTGGGCCAGATTCACGTACAGAGACGTATCATTGTGCGGGTGTAGCCTATATCATTTACACTATGCCGCCGTAACTTTGAGAGGCAGGTGCCGAATTCACAAAGAACTTGCGCCCAAAGTTACGGCGGCGTAGCGTAAATGGGCCGGTGTAACCGCGCGTAATTCAAAATAGGCAGGTAGGGTGCATGATCCATGTAAATGAATCGTGACCCCACGTAATTGACGCTCTTTACGAACGGTGCATGCGCCGTCTGTGGACGTATCCCAGTGCGCATGCTCAAAATTACACCGCAAATACTCATTGGTTTCGACGTGAACGTAACTTACGCAAAGCCCTATTCGTGAACGTTTTACCCAAACGACGGAAAATTTGACGCTGTCCCGACGTCCATACTTAACATTGCGTACGCCTCATATAGCAGGGGTAACTTTACGCCGGACTTACGCTTACGCAAACGACGTAAAAAAATACGACCGGGCGCAAGTACGTTTGTGAATCGGTGTATATAGCTAATTTGCATATTTGACGCGTATATCGATGGAAGCGCCACCTAGCGGCCAGCGTAAGTATGCAACTAAGATACAATGGCATAAGAGACTTACGCCAGTCGTATCTAAGCAAAATTCCGACGTATCTTGCTTTCTGAATACAGAAAAAAGATACGCCGGCACATCCTAGAAGTTACGCGGCGTATCGCAAGATACTCCGACGTAACTTCTTTGTGAATCTGGGCCATTAAGTCCAACTCCAACTAAAACTTTTCTATTTAGTGTCTGTCTTCTTGTCCCCGTGATATACATCAGTGATCAACCATCATTCATGTCCTGGTGTCACAAAGACAGGAATCTGCTTTTTTTTTACTATTCCTTTATATTGGCTTTTGAAATTTACAAATGCAGCAATTTAGAATTAGGATGAAAGGTTTAGCTCTGGAAAACACTTTTATTTCCGAATTCCCCCCCTTAACAAAAACATCAAATCCAGTGACAACACACTGGACCAGATGTCAGAAGAAGCTCCATTCGGAACTCTTCAAAACCACGTTAGGGGGAAAAATAAACACAATTCAGCCGCACCAAACAGCGGAAGAAATACTAGAGGCCATAAACACAGCACTATTGCAGTCAGCTGACTTGATAGCGCCAAAACGAAAGACCCAGATCAGGAAAAACAACTCCGGCTGGTTCAACAACCAGCTGGCGTTACTGAAGCAAGAGCGCAGAAGGGCAGAAGCAGCCTGGAAAAGAAGCTCTTCAGATGAGAACCTCTCGATCTACAAGGCAATAACCAGGAAATACTACAAGCAAATCTTCGAAGCCAAGAAAAACTATTTTTCTGAGGCTATCAATGGTGCCCTAAATCGTCCCCGCGAACTCTTCAAGCTGGTCACTCAGACCATGAATCCAAGATGTCTTGAAGCCCCCAACTTGGATACACAAGAATTTTGCGATGAGTTATCGGATTGCTTCATTAACAAAATTGAGGCAATCCGGCAAAGCATTCAGCAGAACAATTGCTCTCCCAGCCCCCCCCGTAGTCATTTACACAGCACCGGCAGCAATTCACCACAGTTTGGTGAGTTCACGCTGGAACCCATCTCCATTCAGACCACTAAAAATATCATCGGCACTCTGCGCAACAGCACTGCGCCAAATGATATTATCCCCACCAAACTGCTGAAGGAATGCGCCGACATCCTGGCACCTCCTGTCACGCAGCTTATTAACCAATCCTTCAGGGAGGGCAAAATGCCCTCCCAGCTGAAGGAGGGCTTCATTCAACCCATCTTAAAGAAAGCCACCCTGGATCCTAAGGATCCACTTAACTGGCGCCCCATAACAGGCCTAAATGTTCTCTCCAAGGTAATGGAGAAAGCAGTGGTACAGCAGCTGCAACAGCATCTAGATACCCACAACTTACTCGACCCATTGCAATCAGGATTCCGTCCCGGACACGGGACGGAAACAGCATTGCTCAAGATATGGGACGACGTTCTCGAGGCCGCAGACGAAGGAGAATCTTCTCTTCTGGTTCTGCTGGACCTAAGCGCAGCCTTTGATACAGTTGATCACAAGCTGTTATTGACTCGGCTGGCTAAAATAGCCAAAGTCGCAGAAAGCGATCTATCTTGGTTCTCCTCTTTTTTGGAAAACCGATCGCAAATAGTCAAGCTAGGACCATTCACTTCGGAACAACGCACATTATCGTGCGGGGTCCCTCAGGGATCTCCCCTGTCGCCGATGTTATTCAACATCTATCTGCGTCCTCTTTTTGAAATCATCAGCAGCCAAAAACTGCTATATCACTCTTACGCAGACGACACGCAACTGTACTTCCGCATTTGCAATAAAAAGGATCACCACCTCAATCTAGAGACATGCCTCTCTTTGATAGAGGACTGGATGACAAAGAGTTATCTCAAACTCAACGGAGCGAAAACAGAACTTCTTCTGTTTCACGCCAAGCGTAGCAATCAATCGATAACAACCTGGATCCCCCCGCCCATTCTGGGCAAAGTCATCACCCCTAGCGCCAAAGTCAAAAGTCTTGGGGTCATCTTTGACTCCTACATGACAATGGATGCACAAATAGGGGCAGTAGTCAGCGGATCTCACTATCTGCTGCGCCTACTACGTAGACTCACGCCTTTTATTCCCAAGAAAGACATAGCGGTCGTGGTGGGAGCGATTGTAAACTCCAGATTGGACTATGCAAATGCCCTTTACCTCGGACTCCCCAAGTACCAAATCGCTCGTCTTCAAGTCGTTCAAAATACGGCCGCCAGACTTGTGACTGGGAAAAAACCCTGGGAATCAATCTCACCCTCGTTGAGATCCCTTCACTGGCTACCAGTTAAAGACAGAATCACCTTTAAAGCACTCTGTCTAACGCATAGATGTATCCATGGGAATGCTCCCCATTATCTATGCGAAAAATTAAAAATTTACAATCCCAATCGTATTCTACGATCCAACAATCAAAATCGGCTTCAGATACCGAAAGCCAGATACAAGTCCAAAGGAGACAGGAGATTCGCTGTCCAAGGTCCCAGACTATGGAACGCCTTACCAGCCAGCATTCGACTGGAGGAGAACTACTTAGTCTTCAGGAGAAAGATTAAGACTCATCTCTTTTGATCTCAAAGGAGACAGGAACAACAAGCGCCCAGAGGCGATTTACTTCGCATGTGCTGCGCTATACAAGTTCTTCATTCATTCATTCATTCAAAAAGTGCATTTTATATACAACTATATAGATCAGACCAAAATGAGGGACAAATGAGGAGGAAAGAGGGACAGAGGGACATTGCTCCAAATCAGGGATCGTCCCTCGAAACCAGGGACAGTTGGGAGCTATGATCAACATAATCATCTTCATCAATATCCTCATCATCATATTATTATGAATATCATCAACAACATCATCATTTTCATCAATATCAGCAGCATTAATATTATCACATCATTCTATCATCATCAACCTTACCATCATCCTCATCATCTCAGCATCATCATCTCAATTATTTCCAATGCAGCAATCAGTACCGCCTTTTGTTTGTCCCCACCCACCTCTGTCTGTTCCCACCTATTTTGTGTTCCCCACCCACCTCTGTCTGTTCCCACCTACTTTTTTCTGTCCCCGCGCACCTTTGTATATCTCCTCCCACTTTTGTTCTGTTCCCACCCACCTTCGTTTGTCCCCACCTACCCTTTTCTGTCCTCTCCCAACTTTTTCTGTCCCCACCTATCTATGTACAGCACCCTACTAGCCCCTTCCACCAGCCAGGATTTGACTGCATTGCATAAAGAAGCACAGTGTTGATATCATTAGATCTAAAATAAGGTATATGGTGAAAACAAAAATATTTTTATTTTTAATTGAAGGGGAGTGTTAATGGGTGGGGGTCAAGGCAAAATACGAGAATGTTGTTGGAAGAAGGTGGAAGAAAAAAAACAGATGGAGAGAGAGTAGAAGACCGAAGGGAGGAACATCAAGAGATAGATGGAGGGAGAGGAGGCCAGAAGAGATGGATGGAGGGAGAGGAGGCCAGAAGAGAGAGCAGAATTGATAGATGGAAGGAGAGGAGACCAGAAGAGAGAGCAGAAGAGATAGATGGGGGGAGAGGAGGCCAGAAGAGAGAGCAGAAGAGATAGATGGGGGGAGAGGAGGCCAGAAGAGAGAGAAGAAAAGATAGATGGAGGGAGAGGAGACCAGAAGAGATGGATGGAGGGAGAGGAGGCCAGAAGAGAGAGCAGAAGAGATAGATGGAGGGAGAGGAGGCCAGAAGAGAGAGCAGAATTGATAGATGGAGGAAGAGGAGACCAGAAGAAAGAGCAGAAGAGATATATGGGGGGAGAGGAGGCCAGAAGAGAGAGCAGAAGAGATAGATGGAGGGAGAGGAGGCCAGAAGAGAGAGAAGAAGAGATAGATGGAGGGAGAGGAGACCAGAAGAGATGGATGGAGGGATAGGAGGCCAGAAGAGAGAGCAGAAGAGATAGATGGAGGGAGAGGAGGCCAGAAGAGAGAGCAGGAGAGATAGATGGAGGGAGAGAAGGCCAGAAGAGGAAGCAGGAGAGATAGATAGATGGAGGGAGAGGAGGCTAGAAGAGAGAGCAGAGGCTAGAAGAGAGAGGAGAAGAGATAGATGGAGGGAGAGAAGACCAGAAGAGAGAGCAGAAGAGATAGATGGAGGGAGAGAAGACCAGAAGAGAGAGCAGAAGAGATAGATGGAGGGAGAGGAGGCTAGAAGAGAGAGCAGAAGAGATAGATTGAGGGAGAGGAGGCCAGAAGAGAGAGCAGAAGCGAAATATGGAGGCAGAGGAGGCCAGAAGAGAGAGCAGAAGGGATAGATGGAGGGAGAGGAGGCCAGAAGAGAGAGCAGAAGGGATAGATGGAGGGAGATGAGGCCAGAAGAGAGAGCAGAAGAGAAATATGGAGGGAGAGGAGGCCAGAAGAGAGAGCAGAAGGGATAGATGGGGGGAGAGGAGGCCAGAAGAGAGAGCAGAAGACATAGACGGGGGGAGAGGAGGCCAGAAGAGAGAGAAGAAGAGATAGATGGAGGGAGAGGAGACCAGAAGAGATGGATGGAGGGAGAGGAGGCCAGAAGAGAGAGCAGGAGATATAGATGGAGGGAGAGGAGACCAGAAGAGATGGATGAAGGGAGAGGAGGCCAGAAGAGAGAGCAGAATTGATAGATGGAGGAAGAGGAGACCAGAAGAAAGAGCAGAAGAGATAGATGGGGGGAGAGGAGGCCAGAAGAGAGAGCAGAAGAGATAGATGGAGGGAGAGGAGGCCAGAAGAGAGAGAAGAAGAGATAGATGGAGGGAGAGGAGACCAGAAGAGATGGATGGAGGGATAGGAGGCCAGAAGAGAGAGCAGAAGAGATAGATGGAGGGAGAGGAGACCAGAAGAGAGAGAAGAAGAGATAGATGGAGGGAGAGGAGGCCAGAAGAGACAGCAGGAGAGATAGATGGAGGGAGAGAAGGCCAGAAGAGGAAGCAGGAGAGATAGATAGATGGAGGGAGAGGAGGCTAGAAGAGAGAGCAGAGGCTAGAAGAGAGAGGAGAAGAGATAGATGGAGGGAGAGAAGACCAGAACAGAGAGCAGAAGAGATAGATGGAGGGAGAGGAGGCTGGAAGAGAGAGCAGAAGAGATAGATTGAGGGAGAGGAGGCCAGAAGAGAGAGCAGAAGCGAAATATGGAGGCAGAGGAGGCCAGAAGACAGAGCAGAAGGGATAGATGGAGGGAGAGGAGGCCAGAAGAGAGAGCAGAAGAGAAATATGGAGGGAGAGGAGGCCAGAAGAGAGAGCAGAAGGGATAGATGGAGGGAGAGGAGGCCAGAAGAGGGAGCAGAAGAGCTAGAGGAAGAAATGAAGGGAGATGAAAATGTAAAGTGAATGTGGGTTCCTTCATCTTGGGGGGGTCATAAAGGAAAAGATAGGGAGAAGAGAGAATGAGAGTGACATATAGAGAATGGATGGAGGTCTACAGCTCAGGGTGCTCCCCTCTCTTCTCCAACGTCTCAGAAAGGATCTTGCTCCAGAATTGGAACTTGTCCTCCCTTAGCCGAGCCGATGTTTTCTGCTTCAAGTTAATTTCCAAATATTGTTCCTTTGTATCATACAGAGGCCACTCTACCAGACCCGGTCCATTGGGGTCCCTGCCAGAAAAAAATGATTCACATATTATTACAGAGCATTATATTCAAGGCATTTGTGTCTCATGATCTGTCTGACTCTTATGCTGCGTACACACGAACGGAAATTCCGACAAGAAAACCGTGGATTTTTTTCAGACGGAATGTTGGCTCAAACTTGTGTTGCATACACACGGTCACACCAAATTCTGACCGTCAAGAACGCGGTGACGTACAACACTACAACGAGCTGAGAAAAATGTTCAATGATTCTGAGTATGCGTCAAATTGATTCCGAGCATGCGTCTTTTCTTGCACGTCGGAATTGCATACAGATGATCAAAATTTCCGACAAGAACTTTTCTTGTCGGAAAAATAGAGAACCAGCTCTCAAATTTTTGCTGTTGGGAATTCCGACAGAAAAAGTCAGATGGAGCCTACACACGGTCGAAATTTCCAACCAAAAGCTCACATCAAACTTTTCTTGTCGGAATTTCTGATCGTGTGTAGGTGGCATTAGATGTCTATTTATAATTAAAAAAATCTCTAATGCCACACAATAGGATTTTCCGTTGGAAAAACCTTGGATGGTTTTTCCGACAGAATTCCGCTCAAGCTTGGCTTGCGTACACACGGTACACACGGTCACACAAAACATCTCTGAACTTTCGACCGTCAAGAACGTGGTTAAATACAACACTACGACGAGCCGAGAAAAATGAAGTTCAATGCTTCCGAGCACGCATCAAATTGTTTCTGAGCATGCGTCAGAATTTTACGGGTCGGAATGGCTAAAGGCGATCGGATTTTTCTATAGGAATTTTTTCCGTCTGAAAATTTGAGAACCAGCTCTTAATCTTTTGTTGGCAGAAATTCCAACAGCAAATGTCCGATGGAGCCTACACACAATAATTGTTCTTTAGGCTGTTTTCTCTTCTGAATAAATGTCCTTTTGTGATAGGCAGTAGTAAATAAAAGCAATATGGCCACTAGATGGAGCTAAGGCGCATAGGAAACACATTGTAACATGACATACAATGTAAAAGTTCTAGAGAGAATCAGATTGGTTCCATTTTTGGATAATAAGGTCCTTAGAGCCGGTTCACACAGAGGCGACTCTTCGGGTGACTTGGTCGCCTGACAAGTCGTGTCCCGTTCTGTACAATGGAACCATTCTAATATGAGTGACACAAGTCGCTCCGACTTAGAAAAAGGTTCCTGTACGACTTTGGGATGACTTCAGGGCGACTTGCATTGACTTCAATACAGAAGTCATTTTTGCAAGTCGCCTCTTAAGTCGTGGGCAGCTCGCCTTGCCGAGACGCTCGGCAAGGCATGCTGCCCCAGTGTGAAGTGGCTCTTACTGTGAGAATGTCCCAATTCAGTGATATCTTTATAGGATTTGTAGATCGTTAATGTCCTATAAAGTTCTCAGAGAAGACCTGTGTTGGATCTGCTGCCTCGTCCTCCTCCTTCAGGATCTACCAATCAAAATCAATGATTCTGTGCAGGAAGGACCACAAAGTCTTCTTACCCGTTCCATGCAAAGTTGGCCCAATATCTCATGATGGTTCTGGAGAGGACCTTCTCTTCATCCGTTGAATTACCTTGGCAAGAAAACAACACAACCATTTTATTGACTGAATACACTTTAAAGGGAACTCTGGAGATCTGAAGACTTAAAAAAAAAAAAGAGAGACGTGCGCAGTATAGTAAACTGGGATTACGGAGAGTATATATGGGAGTGGGCATCAAACCTAATGAATAATGTCCCATTAAAGCAGGGCACACGGGTCAGTACAGAAGACACTGATCCTGTGTCTCTGCTAAGCAGGGGAACCAATCCATGCCTTCCCCTAGTACAAGCACCTCCCCCACAGTAGTAAAACACTGGTCAGGCACACTTTGATTACCCCAGATGTTAAACGCCTTCTAAGCCAGCGTCATTATTTCAGTGACAGTGCATATTTTTTTAGCACTGATCACTATATTAGTCTCACTAGTCCCCAAAAAGTGTCAGTTGGATGTACAGAATGTCCACCACAATATCGCGGGGTGTAGAGGGGTCAGTGTGCTGTGGGAATATCTGGGGTGTAGAGGGGTCAGAGTGCTGGGGGATATTTGGGGTGTAGAGGGGTCAAAGTGCTGGGGGGATATGTGGGGTGTAGAGGGGTCAGAGTGCTTGGGGGATAACTGGGGTGTAGAGGGGTCAGCGTTCTGGGGGATATCTGGGGTGTAGAGGGGTCAGTGTGCTGGGGGATATTTGGGGTGTAGAGAGGTCAGAGTGCTGGGGGGATATCTGGGGAGTAGGGGGGTCAAAATTGAGCCATTATATTACCCCGATCAAAATTGCCCCATAAAAACTGCCACCATCAAAATTGCCCCATCAAAACTGCACCATCATATTGCCCCCATCAAAAATTGCCCCCCATCAAAAACTGCCCCCGTCCTATTGCCCAATCAAAAATTGCCCCCATCAAAATTGCCCCCATCATTTTGCCCCATCAAAAACTGCCCCATCAAAAACTGCCCCCATCAAAAACTGCCCCCATCAAAAACTTCCCCCATCAAAACTGATACCATCAAAACTGATCCCATCAAAACTTCTCCCATCAAACTGGCCCATCAAAAATTGCCCCATCAAACCTGCCCTATCCTTGTGACTCCCCCAAGCTGTGACAGCCAATCAGCCTTCATACTACACCGTATGCTTGGAGAAGGCGGATTCGGACAAGTAAGCTCTAATTTTCCCACCTATATCTAGATTAGTAGCTCCACCCACAAAACAAATCCCTCCCCAGTAACTAGCCAATGTGTACCAGCCACCCAAAACGGATTCAGCTACTGGTAGACTTAATGATGTCACTGTGCCTCATGGAGGGGGAGGAGCCAGGAACACAAAATGTAAAAAGCTCTCCCTGCCATAGATATCAGAAGACGGTCCGCCATCGAGCCTCGCAGCCTTCATCAATAACTATTTGTGACTCCTCCCCAGTGCTAGTTCCATCCTTTCCCAATATGAAGAATGTTCTTTCCTATAATAACAAATTATTTTTCTCTCATTCAGGTCTTTCTGGCAACTCATAGTGCAACCAAGAAGATCGTGGCCATCAAGTCCGTCGTGAAGACTTCAGATCAACGAGACGCCATTGAAACAGAGCTGAAGGTCATGCAGAAGGCGGAAGGGTGCCCATTCCTCCCCCAGCTTTTCACCACTTTTCAGACCCGCCATTCTGCCTGTTTCGCTATGGAATACGTCTCCGGAGGGGATCTTTTTGATTTCACCGTAAACTATTCGCCTCTTCCGGTTTCCGTCATAAGGTAAGTCTCATCACCACAATGACAATACAATAGGAAGCAATCTTTAGAAGAAATTTCCTTTTACAATCCAGGCTTTAGGAGTTTAGAATTACATTGGACTCCATTAGAATGCTTAGAGCTACATCAGTCCACCCAGATGTGATGTAGATACCTTAGAGTGATGTCACCCCGTCCCCCATAAATATATGAGGGACACAATACACAGCAGGGGACACCACGCCTCTCCCAAGCTTACATACTCTCATAGTAGAGATTGGAGCTCGGCACTGTGAATGGAGTGGAGGAGACACAACCAACACACACAGCGGGAAGACATCGCAGGATCCTGGGGACAAGGTAACTTTGCCTGGATCAATGTGATCCTGAGTGTGGCTTGGGGTTACTGCTTTTGGTACTGAAAAATCACCCCGAGCCCCAATCGGGATTACCGCTAAAGAGTGTGGGAGGTTTCTGATCGCGAGACGGAGTGGGTTTTCTGATTGTATGACTGCCATGATTGGCTGTCACAGTGGTCACATGATCAGAGAGCTCCCAATCGTATGTAGAGATCGGGAGCTTTCCTTTAGCCACCGGTAACTGTGCCAGGAGTGCATTCTCAGGACAGCTCTGTTTACATTCTGGTACCCATATATGTGGCCTCTCAGCGATAAGACCTGCCCACCTAGAGGTCACATATATGCATACCACCAACATGAAGAGGGTTAACACTTCTGGACCAATGATGTACCGGTACCTCATCACCCTGGTACTGATTTTTAGAGGTGGCCGTCTAACCGCTGGATTCATTTTGTATGCAGCAAGAGGAGACTTCCAGACGACCAGCCGCCACGTTTACTGGCTGGTCAGCTGAACAAAGCCGCGATCGGCTATGGTAACCCGGATGTGATGACATTGTGACCTGACATTTTTAAGAAATCAAAATCATTCAAAAACACAGATCTCGGTGTTGTGGATGCTTTTAAGGGCAGAGGAGAGACTTGGGGTCTTATAGTACCGGTCACGTGCCTATTACTGGGACAAGCATGTTTATAGCCTGGATCCTACCAATGGGTTCTCCCAGGAGACTCCAGAATCTGGGATCTGGAAAAAACAGAAATGGTGATCAGGTGCCATACCCAGAACTCCGACCGTACGGTCACCTAAATAACCACAAAGGTGGGACCGGTAATGGGATAGAGACAGGTACCCCCTCCGCCTACCCATGGATAATGTTTCTACTTAAATCTAATGACTGTAAAATGTATTTCCTTCCTTTATAGATTCATTGCGGCGGAAATATTCTGCGGATTGGACTTCCTCCACAAGCGTGGCATCGTTCATAGAGACATCAAGAGAGAAAACATCCTGCTGGACAACAAAGGTCACGTCCGCATTGCCGACTATGGATTGGCAGTAATGGATCTGTATGGCGATAAGACGGTGACGGGAGTAGCCGGAACAATTGGATACATGGCACCAGAAGTAAGTCACGCTCTTTTTACCCATCACTAGGCCTCATCTATTCAGTATATCACAATCCAATCACTGTCCCTCTGATACTTGTCATATGAACGTTATAGACTGTATACAGAACACTGCAATGTAAATCACCTGATTGGTAATCATTAGGGTCTTAAATCTTTTAAATAATTTGTTAATATATGTCCATGGGGGGGGGGGGGGGGCAGCCATTGCGTAGGCCGGCTCTGCCTCCTGGTTTAGCTGTTGGGCACAGTGGTTGTTCTTTGCTATTTCTCTCTAATCTCTATCTCTATAATAATGGTAATATGAAATAGTAAACATATAAAAATTTAAAAAGCTGCATCAAGGTTAATGTTCCAATGATTTCCACTGGAGAGAAGATATCACTACCTGCTCTCTGATACACTCGGCAGAATTACGGCCCATTCATTAAATGCATGCCACTGTGTAGAGCCTGTGGTATCCTATGAAGTTCTGTATACTTGGCATAACAAAGAGAACTCTGATTTGATTGGATGAGTCACATGACTAGGCTCTCGCTTAAGTTTTTTCTTTTTAATGTTTACACCCATTCGCTGTAATAGCGCTCAAATTCCCAATTCCACCGCTGTGCTTTATGAATGTCATTTTTATTAATGTAGCGCTATTATCACAGGAAGGACATACCGCTGCTTTGTAAATGCCTCCCTTAGAATACATGTTCAATAAATATATATTATTGTTTCCCCTATATAGGAATGTAAGTTTGTAGGAACTAAGTAACTGATTTCTCTTCTCTGATTGGCAGGTTATAAACGGCGACTTCTACCAGTTTGAACCCGACTGGTTTTCCATGGGTGTTGTCATATACATCATGGCTACCGGCACCAAGCCATTCTGTAACCGTAACACCCAGGTATACAGGAAGGCTGTGAGTTATGAACATCCAATTTGCCCCCCGGACATGGACCAACACCTGAAAAACTTCATAGATGGAGTAAGTACAAGAAGTTTTCTCATTCTGAAGAGGCACAGGGAAGCTTTCTAGGCCTACTGCTGCTGCTTTAGGGGTATAATGTGGGGGGGTTGCCAAGTCTGGTTGTCAGCTGTTGAGTAGTTTGGCTTCTTCATCCCATGATGAACATCCAATGGGAATACTTCATCCTGGGGCTGAGGGCTCAGAAGATGCCACATGGGGGGTCAATCACTTTATGAGGTTACTAAAGCAGAACTCCACCCCATTTACTATTGTTTTGAGCATATCGGGGAGGATTAGATCACCTGCCATCATTGTAATCTTGTCTGTGTCCCTGTTGGGGACATTTTGTTTCATATCCTGTCCTGGGGACACGGAAATCCCACCAAGGAGGGACACAGAAAGCAACCACAACCTAACAGAGAGGTTCTAACCCTTTCCAACTCCATTCATCAAACTGCTTTTATCGCCCTGTGCTGATAAATTATGTTAATGAGAAGAAAAAAAATCCAATCTCCTCCCTTTTCTTGTGGCTGTAATTGTACTTTAAGTGTCACCGCCAATCTAAAGAGCTAGTTAGAAGTTAGAAGTGATCTAATGGCGGCACATCATAAAGTGTGCTCATTTCTTATGCTGGACTATAATATGAATTCCATCCATGTCGGCAGACATTCAGCACCTGTACTTGGCTATATGTGTCTTCACATGCTATGATCATCCAATGGGTGAAAGGACCGCCCAGGAGGAGACGCACTGTAGTCAACGTTTTTTGTTTTTTTTTCTAAAAAGTGCATAATGAACTCAAAAGAACTCTTAATTTCTCTTTTATAGCTTCTATGCAAATGTCCGGACAAGAGGCTTGGAGTCGGCAGAGACATAAGACGGCATTCATTCATGAGGCTAATCAATTGGAAGTCGCTGGAACAAGGGAAAGGACGGCCACCTTTCTCAGTAGCCCAGGTAAGTACACAAATCTTTATAGGATAAGGATTCAAAAAGAAGATTGTTACACACTGTTATGCCGCGTACACACCATCACTTTTTGTGATGAAAAAAAATGACATTTTTAAAAATGTCATTTAAAATGATCGTGTGTGGCCAAAATGTCATTTTATGTCTTCTGAAAAATGACCAAAAAAAAATTCCAACATGCTCGAATTTTTTATGTCATTTTTCAAAATGTCATTTTTTGTGTCATAAAAAATGATGGTGTGTGGGCAAAACTACGTAAAAAATGACGTTTTAAACCCGCACATGCCCAGAAGCAAGTTAGGAGAGGGGAGGTAAAACTACCATTCATAATGGAGTAAGCACATTCATCACGCTGTAACAGACAAAAAAGCAGGAATCGTCTTTTACTAACAAGTAACCAGCTAAAAGCAGCCTCAAGGCAAATAGAACTTCCCCTTTAGAGTGCCATCACTTTGTTCATCATTTTCCAAAAATGATGGTGTGTACGCAACGTCATTTTTAAAAATGAAGTTTGAAAAATGTCATTTTTTTTCATGAAGAAAAATGACATTTTTTTTCATAACAAAAAGTGATCGTGTGTACGGGGCATAAGGAGCATTGCTGTGTCCTTACAGCTAATAAAGGGTGTACAGACATATGCCATCCTGCAGGAAAACCTCACAGACTAATCAGTCAATACAGTGGAACCTTGGATTACAAGCATAATCCGTTCCAGGAGAATGCTCGTAATCCAAAGTACTCGCATATCAAAGCGAGTTTCCCCATTGAAATCAATGGAAACGAAAATAATTTATTCCGCATTGACTTCAATGGCATGCAATACCACATGCGGCCAGAGGTGGGGGGCGCTGGAGAGACTTGGAAACGGGCAGAAAGGCCTGAGGACACCTCGGTTGACCTAGCAAAGTCTCCGTTCCTGAGGTTTGCTGAGGTCAGCCGAGCTGTCCCGTGCATTTCGCCGCTGTTTGGCTCCGCTCGGCTCTGGCGGCTGATTGGTTACCATACAGAGCTGCACCAGGTTTTGCACTCTACTGTTTTAGTAAATAAGCCCCATTGGTGCACAGCTGGGAGTGACAGTTGAATTGAGAAGGTGCAATGGTTCATAATACAATCTCTGGGCTGTCTAGGACATTTGGCGTCGGCCATCATGATGTGGTGGAAGGCATGGGACCCAGACATGTAGTTTGCTTCTAGATTTGTATCTTATCTGCTCCTCCACTGCATGGACAGAGGAAGAAGGTTCTAGGTCGTATTAAAGAAGTTGGTCAATGTTAAAGCCCAACTTAAAAAATAAATAAAATGTACAGAAGGCACCCACCACCCCCACCCACCCTGCACTCTAATGTTTTATTGCTTGTAAGCTCTAGGGGCAGAGAAAGAGGAACCGCGCCCTAACCTCTCTGCATCACCATGTACAATACAGGCCTATCAGTCCTACATTGTATGTGAGGGGTGAGCATGTGAAAGCTTTAGAGAGGGTCTGTGAGGGATCGGTTGCATAAATGAAGGCTGTCCAAAGCAAGGAATAAATTATTACACCTTGTTCCTCTACCCCTGGGCAAAAAATCCCCCCCCCCCCCCCCAAATACTGCAAGGGTCATTTACAATTGTTTCTGGAATTCGACTTTCAGCAATTTCTTGATATTTACTGAAGTCATAGATGTAGGAATACAGAATCTCATATTTGTCTTTTCATTTTTCAGCCCTTGGACATGGACAAGGCAACAAACTGCCGACTTCCTCCGTCAGTGATCGATGTAAAGGCATTGGACATTCCAGGAAGAAAAATATGCATTCCTGGATTCCCAAACATCGACAGGCTGTGAGGAGGCCTGTCATGCTGTCAACCTGTAGTGTCATGCTGTCAACCTTTAGTGTGTGTTCTTGTGTGTAGTGTGTGTTCTTGTGTGTATTGTGTGTTGTGTGTAGTGTGTAGTATTTAGTTGACAGTGTGTGCCAGCAGAGTGCCAGCCAGCAAGCCACCCACAGCAGGGTTCCAGCAAGCCCAACCACAGCAGGGTTCCAGCAAGCCCAACCACAGCAGAGTTCCAGCAAGCAAGACCAACCACAGCAGGGTGCCAGCCAGCAGGCCCACCCACAGCAGGGTGTCAGCCAAAAAGCCCACCCACATCAGGGTGCCAGCCAAAAAGCCACCCACATCAGGGTGCCAGCCAAAAAGCCACCCACATCAGGGTGCCAGCCAGAAAGCCACCCACAGCAGGGTGTCAGCCAAAAAGCCCACCCACATCAGGGTGCCAGCCAAAAAGCCACCCACATCAGGGTGCCAGCCAGAAAGCCCACCAACAGCAGGGTGCCAGCCAAAAAGCCACCCACATCAGGGTGCCAGCCAAAAAGCCACCCACATCAGGGTGCCAGCCAGAAAGCCCACCAACAGCAGGGTGACGTCAGGCTATGATACGCTATACCGATATATTCATGAGAAATTTGAAGAGGACAATTCATCTGTAAAGACATTGATATCATCTTCAGAAGATTCAGATGAACAAAGATTCAAAAAACAAACAAAAAAACAAAGCCCACCCACAGGGTGCCAGCCAGAAAGGCCACCTACAGCAGGGTGCCAGCCAGAAAGCCCACCCACAGAAGGGTGTCAGCCAGCAAGCCCACGCACAGCATGGTGCCAGCCAGTAAGCCACCAGCAGCAGGATGCCAGCCAGCAAACCCACCCACAGAAGGGTGTCAGCCAGCAAGACCACCTGCAACAGGGTGCCAGCCATAAGGCCTACCTACAAAAAAAAACTGCACTGAACAAAGGAGCCACCCACATCAGGGTGTCAGCCAGCAAGCCCACCCGCAGCAGGGTGCCAGCCAGCAAGCCCACCCGCATCAGGGTGCCAGCCAACATACAATAAAAAAACTAAAAAAAACTGCACTGTACAGAGGAGCCTTGACGAGGCAGTGCAGCTTCCACATACATTTGCAAATGTGTGCAATGTGAATGCCTGCACGGGGATGCACAGAGCGCCTGTAGCCCTCACACAGGGTATGGATTCATACGCCTTATGTGAACGAGGCCTTAGGACCGCACTTCACAGAGCAGCCTTGGCAAAGTAGTGCAGCTTCCCCATTTGCAAATGTGTGCAACTAAGACCTCTGTTTTTAATGTCAAGTGTTACTGTAGATTGTGCCTTTTTGATTTATTTGCAGACCAGCTGGTAAGTGTGCTGGGAAATCTTTTGTTTTTGTGCTTCCATGTGCACTTCAAAGGCAAGTTATATACTGCTGTAGCTGTCCTGCTTTGTTCACTGTTTTTAGATACAACTTAAAGGGGTTATAAAGGTAAAAGGTTTTCACCCTAATGCATTCTCTGCATTAAGGCGAAAAAACATCCGACAATACCGCCCCCCCCCCCCCAGTCCCCCCGCTTTACTTACCTGACCCCTCGAAAGTCCCACGCTCGCCCCCGACATCATTTTCGCCGCTCAGCCTAGCCGTTGATTGGTTACAGTGGATGGATTGAAAGCAGCACAGCCATTGGCTTGCGCTGCTGTCAATCACATCCAATAATGTGGCGCACCGGGGGCGGGGCCGAGTGATACAGTGAGCGGCTATGGCTGCCGGCTGTATCACGGGAGCGCGCCGCAACAACTCAACACTATGCGAGCACACATGAAGGTGTTGAGTCCTTGCGGTGGGAGGGGGAGCCGAGACAGCCTTCGAGGGACCCCAGAAGACCAAGTTCGGGGCCACTCTGTGCAAAACTGGAAATCTCTATCATCGTCATCCCGTGCCGGCCGATACTTTCTCCGGGCCCCCGATTGCATGGGAGAGCCCGGAGAAGCACCAGGTGGCGGCAGGAGGGGGGGACGTCCCCTCCCGTCGCCTATAAGAACGATCAAGCAGAGTAACTGCTGCCATGATCATTCTTATCGTGCACAGAATCGCCGGCTGCAAAGAATGATATCTGAATGATGCCTGTAGCTGCACCCATCATTCAGATATCCCCTGAAGGTCAGCAACGTCATATGATGGCATGCGGTAGGGAAGTGGTTAAATAAAAACTACATTTATAAAACAAAAAGTGGGGTAGTTGTCCTGTTTTGTATACTGTTTTTAAATAAAGATTTAATGAAACCGACAATTTATTTAAAAAAATGGGGTAGTTGTCCTGTTTTTTATACTGTTTTTTTCAAACAAATCTTTTATAAAAACTGCAATTATAAAAAAACAGGGAGTAGCTGTCTTGTATTTTGTACTGTTTTTGGATGAAACTTTAATACAAACTACAATTATGTATTAAAAAAATAAAAAACTTGGGTAGTTGTCATTCTTGTAAAGACCGTCTTAATGCATCGTATCGATATTATACATATACAATTTTTCTGTTGGCAATAAACATCTAAAGATGACCAGAAAAACAATTCCCAGAGCACTATGGGTTATCTAAAGAGGCAGGCAGCACAGCAGACAAAGCCTGAATTTGGGAAGATTTATGTGACTGAATCCTCAGAGGGGAGCGGTAGAAAGAACACGAGACACGGCTGTAAATGTAGGTCGGCTAAAGGGGATGTTTCAATGCACTGCATAGCAGGCCTCTGTAGAAGCCCTTTCCTCAGAGGATGGACACCAAGCAAAGAGAAGGTCATTACTCTTTACTCCGTGGGCCATTCCACTTCTGAGAGGTCAGGAGGAGCTGGTAGTACCAAGAGGAGTATGAAGGTAATAGGAGGGTACTACGATTGAAAAATAACGAACGAAAAGCAAGAGAAACTGCCATGACAATCAGAATAGATGGGGATGATCGGTGACCCTCAATGAAGTGCTCGTGAAGTGATAACTGTGCAAGAAAAAAAGATGGGAGGCCGAAACAAAGAGGAATAGGCCAAGAAATAGACCGACTAACCAAGGAAATAAATACGTGAATATCTCAATTTCCTCTGAAATATGCAAATAAGGAGAAGGATCCTTCCTGCACATCCAACAAAACCCATAGGCAGTGATGGTAACAACAGCCTCAGCTCAGACTCCATCCAGGCCTTGCCCGCTCTGACATGTTTCGCCCTGTCCACTGGACTCAGCCTTGGAGAACCCCTATGGCACAGCGCCGTGGGCAGGCGAAACGAGTTGGGGGGCATGGCCTGGATGGAGTCTGGGCTGCGGCTGCTCTCACCATCACTACCTATAAATTGTGTTGGACGTGCGGCACCTAAAATGATTCTTCTTCTTGTTTACATTCACTGAGCTGAGACGAGCCCCCTGATCGCCTGCACTCCCCATTGGCTGTTCTCCAGACTGGGACCAACTGATCTGTTCCAAATTCCCCGATTTGCACCAAAGTCCCTCTTTCCTCCTCATTTGTCCCTCATTTTAGTCTGATCTCTATAGTTGTGTATAAAATGCAAGATTTCATTTTCAAATAGTGTTTCCCAGAGCTAAACCTTTCATCTCATTTCTGAGCGGCTGTATCTGAAGATTTCAAAAGCGAGTATAAAGGAATAGTAGCCGGTGAGCAATGCCAAGCGGTGTATTTCTCTCATATTACGTTTTAACCTGTGAGGATGGAAATATTGGCTTCGCCATTGCTGACTTTTTAACCACTTGTCCACCGGGCCTATTCTGGCACTTCTCTCCTTCATGTAAAAATCTATTTTTTTTTTGCTAGAAAATTAATCAGAACCCCCAAACATTATATATATTTTTTAGCAGACACCATAGGGAATAAAATGGCGGTCATTGTAACTTTTTTGCACTGTATTTGCGCAAAAAATTTTAAACGCCTTTTTTGGGGAAAAAATGGTTTAGTGAATTTAAAAATAACAAAACAGTAAAGTTAGCCCAAGTTTTTTGTATAATGTGAAAGATGAAGTTATGCCGACTAAATAGATACCTAACATGTCACGCTTTAAAATTGCGTACACTCATGGAATGGCGTCAAACTTCGGTACTTAAAAATCTCCATAGGCGACGCTTTAACATTTTTTGCAGATTACTATTTTCGAGTTTCAGAAGAAGTCTAGTGCTAGAATTGTTGCACACGCTCTAACGCATGGGACGATACCTCACATGTGGGGTTTGAACGGCGTTTACATATGTGGGTGGGACTAGCATGCATGTTCGCTTCTGTGCGTGAGATAACGGGGACAGGGGCATTTTGAATTTGTTTTTTTTATTTCATTATTTTAATTGTTTACACTTTAAAAAAAAAAAAAAATTTGATCACTTTTATTCCTATTACAAGGAATGTAAACATCCCTTGTAATAGGAATCAGTGTGGCAGGTCCTCTTTATGGAGAGATGTGGGGTCAATAAGACCCCACATCTCTCCTCCAGGCTTACAAGCATGAAATCTTTACTTTCGGGTTTACTTCCGGGTACACTTCCGGGTACCGGGCGTGACGTCATAACGTCGCACCCGGGCCTCCGACGGTCATAGAGATGACTGGTGACCATCTGGTCACCAGTCATCTCTATGCTTTACCAGCGAGAGCCGCAGCAGATTCCTGAACGCGCCACAAGACCACACAGCAGCAATTTAAACGGGACGTATATATATATATATGCCTATTTGCCCACCTGTGCGCATTCTGTCGACGTAAAAGGCTCTATTCTTAGAAGTTAAACTGCTAATTTTCCTGACACCAAGAGAAAAATGGTGACAGTGAAGAGAACTCCAGCTGATTGAAAGCCTCAGTTCTGTTCCTGTGTGCTGTATAGAGGGGGGTGTGTCCAGGGGCGGACTGACCATTGAGAAACTCGGGCACTGCCCGAGGGCCCCATGCCACTAGGGGGTCCCATCAGGGTTGCCAGGCTCATTAAAACCAGGGATAGTATGTCAAAATCTGTGTTTTTTTTTACATCTGTCCCTGATATGTCCAAAACCTACATGCTTTTGATGTGAAAATCCTGAGATTTTAGCTGCCCCGCCTCTGTACTGCCACCTGGCTTGGTGGCCATCTGTAAGCCTGGGGGCCCCATAATCTTCTATTGCCCGGGGGCCCCATGAGTTGTCAGTCCGCCCCTGGGTGTGTCCTTTCCCTCCAATCAGCTCTCAGAGTTCTCCTCACTGAGCTCTGCAGAGTCTAAAGAGGAAGTTCCACCCGAAAATGGAACTTCCGCTTATCATGTTCCTCCCCCCTCTGATGTCACATTTTAGAGGGGAGGGGACGACAGATACCTGTCTAATCCAGGTATTTGCTCCCACTTCCGGAAAAAGATTGCAGCAGAATCTGCTGAATTCTACGCAATGTTACACCCCTCTGTGCCCCCCGCTGTCTTCTGGGAGACACACATGTCCCGGAAGACAGTCAGCACGCGCAGTAGGGAAATAGGCTGTGGGGGGGGGGGGGGACTGAGCAGCCACTGAGTGAACCTGAACTTAGTGACAGTTCTCATATCAGCTCTTCCTATTTTCCTACACCTGGACAGAGCACTACTGACTCCATGTTGACTGGCCTGACTCATCACACTGCCCCTCCCCCCCCACATCTGAGCCAAACCAATCCCCCCATAAATAATCCCCCTCAATGCCGCCATTAAAACCAGGGATAGTATGTCAAAATCTGTGTTTTTTTTTACATCTGTCCCTGATATGTCCAAAACCTACATGCTTTTGATGTGAAAATCCTGAGATTTTAGCTGCCCCGCCTCTGTACTGCCACCTGGCTTGGTGGCCATCTGTAAGCCTGGGGGCCCCATAATCTTCTATTGCCCGGGGGCCCCATGAGTTGTCAGTCCGCCCCTGGGTGTGAATTATGTGAATTATGCTTACCGGCAAAGAGAACACCGTCTCTCAGGAAGGGACCTCCAAACACGTAGATAATCTCATCCACGTGATCCGCCTTCACAAAGTCCGGCCGGACTCCATCAAACAGGGACGGGCGGTGCTGGTATTCATAGAAATAGACAGGAAGTCCGGAGTCTGTTCAATGAGAGATGGAGAGTCAGGCCAACTTCACAAGACTGAGGAAATGCTTCCTCCTACCTGCAGCAGACTAATCACTGGGGGAGGGAAGACTGAGGAAATGCTTTCTCCTACCTGCAGCAGACTAATCACTGGGGGAAGCTCATGATTATAGAAAACACACATATTGAGGCATTGGCACAGCAAATTGTGAATGTTTGAGGCATTCACACACCTTACAATCTATAGACAAGTATCTATTGATGTGGTTAATAATTTTAGTTTGTGTATGGCAGGGGTCACATACCGCGGTGATAATTGGCGACTTTACGTCCAGGAACAATGAAAAGAGCATCTCCGCAGAGATCCAGGAAACGGTCACGGAATGCAAACGGATCGCTGACATCAGAGAGGTATTCATCCAGGACAGACTGGAGAACATCAGGGCTCAATTTCTACAAATGATAGAATTATTATCAGAGCAGTGATAGAAGGTGGATATGAAACTGTAACCCTCACAATGTGCATTAGAAGCTGCAGCAAGTTAGATAGAATCCGCCCCATTTCCTTGAAAGAAGATGCCCAGCATCATCTAGCCCTTTCCTCCCCAGGCTGTCCCTGGCCTGCCCCTTTCATTCATTGGACGTCAGTTCTTTCATTATTGGAGGTTCATGAAATATGTTCTAAAGATCTGTACCAGTGTACTGTCACATTTAAATGCTGTGTTATCCCTGAAGAAGCCACATATTAAATGGTAAGTGGGTGTAAACCCGAAATGTTTTATTTCTTTTTTTGCTGTCACAATGTAGAGTATAAGATTTCCTATCAGCTGTGCCCAGTCTTGCCACACAGAGTTAATCCAGCTCTGAGCAATTCTCTTTTATTGCTTAGTTAAATAAAACAGACTTACAGAGAAAAACCTTAGTCTGTTCCGCCCCCTTGCTGTGAGTGACAGGTTATTTACATATCTCATGCACTAGCCTGGAGACAGGCATTATTTTTTTAATTCCCACCCCCCACTCCTTTTCTGAATTCATGTGGTTACTTTTCTTGATTTTTAATGGATGTTAGTGATCATAGCAGAATTTAGTGTAAGGAATACACAGGAAAACATGCATGTTGACAAGGGGAGTGTAGAGGAGGGCGGGGAGTCTACTGACATCATGACTCCACCCACGAGCTCCAGACAACCGACCCACCCACAGAATCTGCAGTTTTTCAGTTCTTATAACAGACAGAGGGGAGACATTTGACAGGTAAGGATACATGCAGGAGGTGTCTATATCCTTATAGATCAGCACTATGGCAGGAGTTTAGAAAGGATGGGAGTGGCTTTACATCCACTTTAAAGTGTATGTTATTTTAAATATAATTTTTCCTATGTGTGTGTTTACATATGTGTATTTTATAAATCATACACTGCCTTAAAAAAGTATTTGTACCCCTTGAAATTACAGTGAAACCTCAAATTGGGAGTAACACGGTTAACGAGCTTTGCGCAATACGAGATTTTAGGAAAATCCTCACTCGGTTTGCCACAGTGGTGTGCAATACCGCATTTGGCCACAGGTGCGGGGGGCGCCGGAGCCGAGCGGAGCCGTTTAGAAATACTCTGAAAAACTCGGAAATACTCAGTTCCCGAGCTTTCCAAGTTCAGCCGAGCTATCCTCGAGTTCTCTGGCGCCCCCCACCTCTGGCCACATGCGGTATTGAATGCCATAGAAGTCAATGCTGGAACAAATTATTTTGGTTTCCATTGACTCCAATGTGGTCTGCGCAACGTAGCGCTGGATCTGGAAGGTGACAGTGGAGGGCGCCGTGGAACAGAGTGGACACTTTATGCTTTCACATATTTGCATTTATATAAATAATAAATTAGCAAAGACCTTTGAAAAACAGACATACTAAACAGACTTGTGATGTCATAGTAGATGTCATGTCTTATTAGTGTGATAATTATTCTCCCAGTGCGAACCTGAATAGTTGCATAGGACAGTGGTCACAGGTGATGTCATTTTCTGCTCAGTGATTGCAGTATTCTAGTCTGCATCTCCCCAAGGTAATACATAAAACTTGGCCTGTTAGTGGGCCCTGAGGACAGGGTTGATGACCACTGGCATAGGACACTACAGAACTATATACCGTATCTGTTAAATAAATACATTAAATTAAGAAACAAATAAAAAATTAATAAGAAAATAAATAAATAATATGAAGAAACAAATAAAATAAATAAATTGGAAATATAAGTTAAATCAATTTTATAGAATACACAAGTGCAATTAGTTTTGGTTCCAAATTAGTTTTTGAATGGATTTAGACAAATTCATCAATTTGAAAACATCCGAATTTCCCAATTGTCAGAAATTTGAAAATCCAAAAAAAGAATGAAAGTCCAAAAATTCAAAAGAACGAAAATTCAAAAACCCCGAAAAATTCTAAAATCTGAAATAATAACTAACTAATAATAACTTAACTATTACTAATTATTAAATTATAGGTATTGGAATTTCCTTTCAATTTTGGCTGTTAGTGCCAAATTTTGCCAAATTCGTTAATTTGAAAATATCCGAATGATGAAAACCCCGTTTGACATTTTTTTTTTCGAATTTTCGAAAATTTGTAAATTCAAAATTCTTAAATTCGTAAATTTGTACATTTGTAAATTTTAATTTGTAAATTCGTAAACTTGCTAATTTGTCAATTCGTAAACTCATAAATTTGTAATTCCAAAAACCCAAAAATTCTAAAATCTGAAATATTAACTAACTAATAATAACTTAACTATTACTAATTATTAAATTATAGGTATTGGAATTTCCTTTCAATTTTGGCTGTTAGTGAACGTAACAAAGACGAATTTATCCAAAGTTAAGAATTATCCATAATGACGAATGCCGTATCTAAAAGAATGTAAGGTAACGAATGAATAATAGTAAATAATAATAATAATATTAAAACGTATTATTATTTATTATTATTTCATTCCATTTGTTTAGATACGGCATTCTTTATTTCAGATAATTCGTAACTTCAGATAAATTTGTATTTTTTACGTTCACTAACAGCCAAATTTGAAAGGAAATTCCAAAACCTATAATTTAATAGTTAGTTATTATTAGTTAGTTATTATTAGTTAGTTATTATTAGTTAGTTATTATTTCGAATTTTTGAGTTTTTGGATTTTTGTTTGTTCAAGTTTTTGGATTTCTTTCTTATTTTCGGATTCCCTGAATTTACGAAAAAAAACCCGAATGAAACTAAAAACAAACATACTTTTCGTAGTGTACATGTCTATTATATAATTAATTTGAGTTTTGTGCCGCTAAACCTTTATGAACCCCACCGTAACTCACCAGCATGGTAAGTTTTTCGAGCGCCTGCTGTACCAACTCCCTATTCATTCCTTCCGTTATTTCCGTCATATTGAAAATCTGCCGACACAAAAAGAATGTCACAGTCCTATCATGTGATAATAACCCCCTCCATGAAGAACACAGGGAGGGGGAACATTTTCTGTGGAATAAACCTCTATACATTTTATAGTGGATTTATAAAAACTATTTGCAAAGCTATTTGTCCTGACAGTTACAAGCATGACTCCCAGAGGCAGAGACATGACGGGACCTGTAGTTCCACAACAGCTGGAGGGCCGCCACTTTGACACCCAATAAATAACTAATAGAAGGGACTTTTTTATTCATTTTTTATTAACCACGTAAGGACCCCTTCACGCCGATATACGTTGGCAGAATGGCACGGTTGAGCACATCCACGTACCTGTACGTTGCCCTTTAAGCCCAGCCGTGGGGGCGCGCGCGCGCCACCAACGCATGCACGCGACCGGTCCGAAGCTCCGTGACCGCGGACCAGATCGCCGCTGGAGTGCAGCGATTGGTCCCCGGAGCTGAAGAACGGGGAGAGCTGTGTGTAAACACCCCTTCCCCGTTCTTCACTGTGGCGCCGGCATTAATCGTGTGTTCCCTTTTATAGGGAAACACAATCAATGACGTCACACCTACAGCTACACCTCCCTACAGTTAGAAAAAGAGATGAGGTCACACTTAACACCTTCAGCGCCCCCTTGTGGTTAACTCCCAAACTGCAATTGTCATTTTCACAGTAAACAATGCATTTTTAATGGATGTTTTGCTGTGAAAATGACAATGGTCCCAAAAATGTGTCAAAATTGTCCGATGTGTCCGCCATAATGTCGCAGTCATGAAAAAAAATCGCTGATCGCCGCCATTAGTAGTAGAGTTTTTTTTTTTTTTAAATGCAATAAAACTATCCCCTATTTTGTAAATGCTATCTATTTTGCGCAAACCAATCGATAAACGCTTATTGCGATTTTTTTTTACCAAAAATAGGTAGAAGAATACGTATCGGCCTAAACTGAGGAAAATAACAATTGTTGTATACATTTTTGGGGGATATTTATTATAGCAAAAAGTTAAAAATATTGAATTTTTTTTCAAAATTGTCGCTCTATTTTTGTTTACAGCGCAAAAAAAAAAAAGCAGAGGTGATCAAATACCACCAAAAGAAAGCTCTATTTGTGGGGAAAAAGGATGCCAATTTTGTTTGGGAGCCACGTCGCATGACCGCGCAATTGTCAGTTAAAGTAACGCAGTGCCGAATCGCAAAAACTGGCCAGGTCTTTTACCTGCCTAAAGGTCCGGGTCTTAAGTGGTTAAATAATCAAAAATAAGACAATACTATGGCCACTAGATGGAGCTGATGGTCACTGTATATTCATCATGCAATCCATTGACTAGAAATGATTGTCTTGTGGAAGCCTCTGTTACATTGTTATCACTCTCTCTAGAGCAGGGGTCTCACATTGGCGGCCCTCCAGCTGCACTATCATGCCTCTGCCTGTGGTAACTGCCCTGCAATGCATCATGGGACTTGTAGTTTTGCAACAGCTGGAGGGCCGCCAGTTTGAGACCCCTGGCTCTAAAACCTTGTGAGTAGCAGGTCCCTGTCTGGGTGATGATTGACGGGGGATGGGATATGGATAAAATTACCAGGGGCAGAATCCATCCAAATTCATGGTTACAGACGCCCAGGAGGAGGGGGACTCGGTTGCTCTCCTTGTTGGCCAAGATCTCCTCCACCGGTTTAGTAAGGAAGACGCCGTCCACGCAGATCGGCAATGGCAGGAATCCCTGAAGAAAAAGAAAGACGTGATGGATACTGTGCAGAGTTACAACACTTTAATAACATCCAACTACACTACATGGCCGTCCACCTAAACTGACCGGGCCGGGCAAGGAGAGCATTCATCAGAGAAGAGCCAAGAGGGCCATGGTAACTCAGGAGGAGCTACATGGACATATGGACCAATATGGAGGGGCGTTTAGAGGCAAAAAAAATGCCAGACACCCCTAACAGCTACATTAAAAACATCCAACATGCGTAAGGCCTAAAGGGAAAAAAATATATTGGTGTGTAGTCTTTGTGCCAGGAGTCCCGGTGTCTAAAGATACGCAACGCAGCTCTGAGCCTGTCCTTGAATTTAACGTACCAGATTTTCAGTGGCAGACAAGATCTCCTTCTCCGACTTCAGCTTTAGGCACTCCACCACCGAGGACACGTCACAGCCGGAGACCTCCGACACCACCTGCAGGAGGACACACAAATCCCCATCAGAAATCTCATAAGTAAAAACTTGTTGTATGTTTTTAACCACTTGTCGGCCGGGCCTATTTTGGCACTTCTCTCCTTCATGTAAAAATCACACATTTTTTTGTGTAATGTGAAAGATGAAGTTACACCGAGTAAATAGATACCTAACTTGTCACGCTTTAAAATTGCGCACACTCATGGAATGGCGCCAAACTTCGGTACTTAAAAATCTCCATAGGCGACGCTTGAACATTTTTTACAGGTTACTATTTTCGAGTTACAGAGGAGGTCTAGTAATTGTTGCACACGCTCTAACGCACGCGACGATACCTCACATGTGGGGTTTGAACGGCGTTTACATATGTGGGCGGGACTTGCGAGATAACGGGGACAGGGGCGTTTTGAATTATTTTACACTTTTTTTAACATTTTTTTTTTTTATCACTTTTATTTCTATTACAAGGAATGTAAACATCCCTTGTAATAGGAAATGTGTGTGACAGGTCCTCTTTATGGAGAGATGTGGGGTCAATAAGACCCCACATCTCTCCTCCAGGCTTACAAGCATGAAATCGGTGGAAAAAAAATCACGATCACATGCCGACAGCCGCGATTGCGGCTTTGTTTACTTCCGGGTACCAGCGGCGCCGCCCGATTCGCTCTCCAGGCCCCTGATGGCACGGGAAAGCCTGGAGAAGCACCAGATGGCGGTGGGAGGGGGGATGTCCCCTCCTGCTGCCTATAAGAACAATCAAGCGGTGGAACCGCCGCTTTGATCGATCCTATGGTGCACAGAATTGGTGGCTGAAGACGGCGATATCTGAATGATGCCTGTAGGTGATATCTGAATGATACCTGTAGGTGATATCTGAATGATACCTGTAGGTGATATCTGAATGATGCCTGTAGGTGATATCTGAATGATGCCTGTAGGTGATATCTGAATGGTGCCTGTAGGTGATATATGAATGATGCCTGTAGGTGATATCTGAATGATGCCTGTAGGTGATATCTGAATGGTGCCTGTAGGTGATATCTGAATGGTGCCTGTAGGTGATATCTGAATGATGCATGTAGGTGATATCTGAATGATACCTGTAGGTGATATCTGAATGGTGCCTGTAGGTGATATCTGAATGATGCCTGTAGGTGATATCTGAATGGTGCCTGTAGGTGATATCTGAATGGTGCCTGTAGGTGATATCTGAATGATGCATGTAGGTGATATCTGAATGATACCTGTAGGTGATATATGAATGATGCCTGTAGGTGATATCTGAATGATACCTGTAGGTGATATCTGAATGGTGCCTGTAGGTGATATCTGAATGATGCCTGTAGGTGATATCTGAATGATGCCTGTAGGTGAGATCTGAATAATGCCTGTAGGTGATATATGAATGATGCATGTAGGTGATATCTGAATGGTGCCTGTAGGTGATATCTGAATGGTGCCTGTAGGTGATATCTGAATGATACCTGTAGGTGATATATGAATGATGCCTGTAGGTGATATCTGAATGATACCTGTAGGTGATATCTGAATGATGCCTGTAGGTGATATCTGAATGATGCCTGTAGGTGATATCTGAATGGTGCCTGTAGGTGATATCTGAATGATGCCTGTAGGTGATATCTGAATGATGCCTGTAGGTGAGATCTGAATAATGCCTGTAGGTGATATATGAATGATGCATGTAGGTGATATCTGAATGGTGCCTGTAGGTGATATCTGAATGATGCCTGTAGGTGATATCTGAATGATACCTGTAGGTGATATCTGAATGGTGCCTGTAGGTGATATCTGAATGATGCCTGTAGGTGATATCTGAATGATGCCTGTAGGTGATATCTGAATGATACCTGTAGGTGATATATGAATGATGCCTGTAGGTGATATCTGAATGATACCTGTAGGTGATATCTGAATGGTGCCTGTAGGTGATATCTGAATGATGCCTGTAGGTGATATCTGAATGATACCTGTAGGTGATATATGAATGATACCTGTAGGTGATATATGAATGATGCCTGTAGGTGATATCTGAATGGTGCCTGTAGGTGATATCTGAATGATGCCTGTAGGTGATATCTGAATGATGCCTGTAGGTGAGATCTGAATAATGCCTGTAGGTGATATATGAATGATGCATGTAGGTGATATCTGAATGGTGCCTGTAGGTGATATCTGAATGATGCCTGTAGGTGATATCTGAATGATACCTGTAGGTGATATCTGAATGGTGCCTGTAGGTGATATCTGAATGATGCCTGTAGGTGATATCTGAATGATGCCTGTAGGTGATATCTGAATGATACCTGTAGGTGATATATGAATGATGCCTGTAGGTGATATCTGAATGATACCTGTAGGTGATATCTGAATGGTGCCTGTAGGTGATATCTGAATGATGCCTGTAGGTGATATCTGAATGATACCTGTAGGTGATATATGAATGATACCTGTAGGTGATATATGAATGATGCCTGTAGGTGATATCTGAATGATGCCTGTAGGTGAGATCTGAATAATGCCTGTAGGTGATATATGAATGATGCATGTAGGTGATATCTGAATGGTGCCTGTAGGTGATATCTGAATGATGCCTGTAGGTGATATCTGAATGATACCTGTAGGTGATATCTGAATGGTGCCTGTAGGTGATATCTGAATGATGCCTGTAGGTGATATCTGAATGATGCCTGTAGGTGATATCTGAATGATACCTGTAGGTGATATATGAATGATGCCTGTAGGTGATATCTGAATGGTGCCTGTAGGTGATATCTGAATGATACCTGTAGGTGATATATGAATGATGCCTGTAGGTGATATCTGAATTATACCTGTATGTGATATCTGAATGATGCCTGTAGGTGATATCTGAATGATGCCTGTAGGTGATATCTGAATGGTGCCTGTAGGTGATATCTGAATGGTGCCTGTAGGTGATATATGAATGATGCATGTAGGTGATATCTGAATGATGCCTGTAGGTGATATCTGAATGGTGCCTGTAGGTGATATCTGAATGATGCCTGTAGGTGATATATGAATGATGCCTGTATGTGATATCTGAATGATGCCTGTAGGTGATATCTGAATGATACCTGTAGGTGATATCTGAATGGTGCCTGTAGGTGATATCTGAATGATGCCTGTAGGTGATATCTGAATGATGCCTGTAGGTGAGATCTGAATAATGCCTGTAGGTGATATATGAATGATGCATGTAGGTGATATCTGAATGGTGCCTGTAGGTGATATCTGAATGATGCCTGTAGGTGATATCTGAATGATACCTGTAGGTGATATCTGAATGGTGCCTGTAGGTGATATCTGAATGATGCCTGTAGGTGATATCTGAATGATACCTGTAGGTGATATATGAATGATGCATGTAGGTGATATCTGAATGATGCCTGTATGTGATATCTGAATGATGCCTGTAGGTGATATCTGAATGATACCTGTAGGTGATATATGAATGATGCCTGTAGGTGATATATGAATGATACCTGGGTGAAAATTGGCCCTTTAATAAAAAATAAAAGAAAAATATATTAAAAAAATATATTTTTTTATAAAAAAATAAATAAAAAAGAGGGGGTTGCCATCTGGGGCCCTGGTGGCCTACGGGCCCCTAGACCCCTAAAAAATTGGCCCTTTAATAATAATAAAAAAAAATATATATATATATAGGACCTCTGGACCTCTAAAAAAAAAAAAAGAAAAAAATTGGCCCTTTAAAAATAAATTAAAAAAATATATATTTTTTTATAAAAAAATATATTTTTTTATAAAAAAAAAACAGGAAAAAAAAGGCTTGCCATCTGGGGCCCTGGTGGACTCCGGGCCCCTGGGGACATCCGGGCCTCTAAAAAAAATAAAAGAAAAAAAAATGGCCCTTTAATAAAAAATAAAAGAAAAATATATTAAAAAAATATATTTTTTTTTATAAAAAAATATATTTTTTTATAAAAAAAAGGGCTTACCATCTGGGGCCCTTGGTGGCCTCCGGGCCCCTGAGGACCTTCGGACCCCTAAAAAAAAAAAAAAAAAAAAAAAAAAAAATGATTTATTTTTTTATTTTTTTAGGGTGGTTCCCATCCGGGCCCCTGGGGACCCCCGGGCCCCTTACAGGTGTAATGCCTGTACCCCCCTGATGGCGGCCCTGCCTGTAGGTGATATCTGAATGATGCCTGTAGGTGATATCTGAATGATGCCTGTAGGTGATATCTGAATGATGCCTGTAGCTGCACCCATCATTCAGATATCACCGCACAAAGTCGAGGACGTCAAATGACGTCCTCCCGTGGACAAGCGGTTAATAAACAAAAATGTACACTCTAATGGCCCAACACAGTCACATACTTTTGTTATCCATGTATATAGCTACGACATATACCACAGTGCTGTACAGAGAACACAACCATTCCAATCCGTCTCTGCACCAGAAGAGCTTACACTTAAATGTTCCCCCACAGTCACACACTATTATTATTTTATACATTTACATAGCTCTGACCTATACCGCAGTGCTGTACAGAGAACACCAAGCCAGTCCCATCAGTCTGTACCAGAGGAGCTTACACTCTAATGCCCCCCCCCCACAGACACAGATTATTATTATACATTTCTATAGCTCTGACATATACCACAGTGCTGTACAGAGAACAATGAGCCATTTCTGCACCCGAAGAGCTTACACTCTAATGTCCCCCCCACAGTCACACATTATTATTATTCATTGGTATAATTCTTGTATAGTGTCCACTGCGCAATTTTTATACAAAACAATGTATGATGGCGGACTTACATCACGGTAGAAGGCGAGTTCCTCCGGCTTACTGACCGCCATCCCCGGCATCTCCACCGTACCGCTCTCAGCGATGGCTTTGTGGAAGAGTCCTTTTGTTAAAGGAGAGAGCACCTAGAACCCGGGAAGGATAATAAATACTGTATATACATATGAAGCATCAGACTGATAAGCTCACCTCTCTGTCACACCTGACTCGGTTTGCGAGTGTTGTCTCGTGAAAAAAGCAGAATTCAAGCTAATGGGGTGTGCAGTACCGCATTTGGCCAGAGGTGCGGGGGCGCCGATGACACTCGGAGCGGTTCGGAGCCATTCAGAAATACTTGAAAATACTCAGAAATACGCCGTTCCCGGGTGTTTCTGAACCTTTTTCAAGGGTATCTGAGATCAGCCGAGCTGTCCCCGAGTATTTCCGAGGCTCTCCGGCACCCCCTCCCCCCACCCCTCTGGCCACATGCGGTATTGCATGGCATAGAAGTCAATGCGGAACAAATTATCTTTGTTTCCATTGACTTCTATGGGGAAACTCAGTTTGATATGCGAGTGCTTTGGATTACAAGCATTCTCCTGGAACGGATTATGCTTGTAATCGAAGGTTCCACTGTACTGCATGATTGGTAATATGCAAGACATTTAGGGATGTATTACCCCCACAGAGATCACAGTACCCCACCTAACAATGTATTCATCTGCTTTCCTCTACAGCAGTGGTCCTTAAACTGTGCCCCGAGGGCCAGATGTGGCCCTTTGCTTGCCTTTATCAGGCCCTTGGGGCACTATCCCTCCCAATGATACGAGACACTATTCTGCCATCTGACACCGACAATGGAGCACCATTTCTCCCACTGACACCACTAATGGGGCACTATTCCTCCCTATGATACCAGCAATGGGGCACTATTCCTCCCTATGATACCAGCAATGGGGCACTATTCCTCCCCCCAATACCAGATGTTTACTAACAATGATGTCAGGAAAATGTTGACTCCCGCTGGCCAAAGTCCGGCCCTCCAAGAGTCTGAAAGACAATAAACCGGCCCTGTGTTTAGAATGTTTGGAGATCCCTGCTCTACAGGATGGTGCCATCTTTGTTTATCCAAGGTCACCATCTACTTGCCAGCTCAGAGATGACACAGCTGTGTAAATCCTGGTGTCTGAAGTTTGACACAGATTAGCCTCCCACCTTATGACTTGATGCAAAGTTACAATGTACAGTCTGATCACTAGTGGAGGGGAGACTGAGGAAATGCCTGCAGCAGACTGATGACGTCGCACGACCGAGCAATTGTCAGTTAAAACGACGCAGTGCCGAGTCGCAAAAAGTGGCCCGGTCATTTAGCTGCAAAATGGTCTGGGGCTTAAGTGGTTAAATCCACACTGACTTTTTTTACCACTACTATTCCTTTATATTGGCTTTTACAATTTACAAATGCAGAAATTTAGAAATTGGATGAAAGGTTTGTCACTGGGGAACACTATAAAGAAAGATAAAGAAGTATTTTATATACAACTTTATAGACCAGACTAAAATGAGGGACAAATGAGGGAAATGAGGGACAGAGGGACATTGCTCCAAATCAGTAAAATCAGGGACAGTCCCTCGAAATCAGAGACAGTTGGGAGCTATGGGAACTGACAGGATATCCCCTCCAAAGCCTTTAGTTATATTTTTAACATAGCTCCCGATTTATTTTTATTTTTACGCTGTCTCTTTATTTTTTTATCAACTTTATTACTATCAGAAGGGATGAACATGCTTTGTGATAGCATGGACAGCGTTATACCATAGCTCCCAACGGTCCCCGATTTCGAGGGACTGTCCCTAATTTGGAGCAATGTCCCTCATTCCTCCTCATTTTGGTCTGATCTATATAGATGTATATAAAATGCACTTTTTATCTTTCAAAAAGTGTTTTCCAGCACTAAACCTTTCATATGATTTCTAAATTGCTGCATTTGTAAATTCCACAAGCCAATATAAAGGAATAGTAGTGGTAAAAAAGCACTTGTGGGTTTAACCAATCTTGTTTTTGTTTTTTTTGTACAATTCTCCTTTAAGGGGGGTGTGTCCTATGCCTGCATAGTTTTGCTGATAGGTGTCCCTCATTCCCATCTCAAATAGCTCCCAACTGTCCCTGATTTGGAGCAAAGTCCCTCTGTCCCTCATTCCTCCTCATTTGTCCCTCATTTTGGTCCTCTCTTTATAGTGGTATATAAAATGCACTTTTTATATATCAAAAAGTGATTTCAGGGATAAACCTTTCATCAGATTTCTAAATTGCTGCATTTGGAAATTGTGTCCAATGTGGCAGGGGTGTGTGTCCTATGTGTCCTATGTGGCAGGGCGTGTGTCCTATGTGTCCTATGTGGCAGGGGTGTGTGTCCAATGTGGCAGTGGTGTGTGTCCAATGTGGCAGGGGTGTGTGTCCAATGTGGCAGGGGTGTGTGTGTCCAATGTGGCAGGGGTGTGTGTCCTATGTGTCCTATGTGGCAGGGGTGTGTGTCCAATGTGGCAGGGGTGTGTGTGTCCAATATGGCAGGGGTGTGTGTCCTATGTGGCATGGGGGTGTGTCCTATGTGGCATGGGGGTGTGTCCTATGTGGCAGGGGCGTGTGTCCTATGTGTCCTATGTGGCAGGGGTGTGTGTCCAATGTGTCCTATGTGGCAGGGGTGTGTGTCCAATGTGGCAGGGGTGTGTGTCCTATGTGTCCTATGTGGCAGGGGTGTGTGTCCAATGTGTCCTATGTGGCAGGGGTGTGTGTCCAATGTGGCAGGGGTGTGTGTCCTATGTGTCCTATGTGGCATGGGGGTGTGTCCTATGTGGCAGGGGTGTGTGTCCTATGTGTCCTATGTGGCAGGGGTGTGTGTCCAATGTGGCAGGGGTGTGTGTCCTATGTGTCCTATGTGGCAGGGGTGTGTATCCAATGTGGCAGGGGTGTGTGTCCTATGTGGCATGGGGGTGTGTCCTATGTGGTATGAGAGTGTGTGCTATGTGGCAGGGGCGTGTGTCCTATGTGTCCTATGTGGCAGGGGTGTGTGTCCAATGTGTCCTATGTGTCTTATGTGGCATGGGGGTGTGTCCTATGTGTCTTATGTGGCATGGGGGTGTGTCCTATGTGTCCTATGTGGCAGGGGTGTGTGTCGTATGTGTCCTATGTGGCAGGGCGTGTGTCCTATGTGGCAGGGGTGTGTGTCCAATGTGGTAGGGGTGTGTGTGTCCAATGTGGCAGGGGTGTGTGTCCTATGTGGCAGGGGTGTGTGTCCAATGTGTCCTATGTGGCAGGGGTGTGTGTCCAATGTGGCAGGGGTGTGTGTCCTATGTGGCATGGGGGTGTGTCCTGTGTGTCCTATGTGGCAGGGGTGTGTGTCCTATGTGTCCTATGTGGCAGGGGTGTGTGTCCTATGTGTCCTATGTGGCAGGGGTGTGTGTCCAATGTGGCAGGGGTGTGTGTCCAATGTGGCAGGGGTGTGTGTCCTATGTGGCAGGGGTGTGTATCCAATGTGGCAGGGGTGTGTGTCCTATGTAACATGGGGGTGTGTCCTATGTGTCCTATGTGGTATGGGGGTGTGTCCTATGTGGCAGGGGTGTGTGTCCTATGTGGCAGGGGTGTGTGTCCTATGTGTCCTATGTGGCAGGGGTGTGTGTCCAATGTGTCCTATGTGGCAGGGGTGTGTGTCCTATGTGGCATGGGGGTGTGTCCTATGTGTCCTATGTGGCAGGGGTGTGTGTCCTATGTGTCCTATGTGGCAGGGCGTGTGTCCTATGTGTCCTATGTGGCAGGGGTGTGTGTCCAATGTGGTAAGGGTGTGTGTGTCCAATGTGGCAGGGGTGTGTGTCCTATGTGTCCTATGTGGCAGGGGTGTGTGTCCTATGTGTCCTATGTGGCAGGGGTGTGTGTCCAATGTGGCAGGAGTGTGTGTCCTATGTGGCAGGGGTGTGTATCCAATGTGGCAGGGGTGCGTGTCCTATGTGGTATGGGTGTGTGTCCTATGTGGCAGGGGCGTGTGTCCTATGTGGCAGGGGTGTGTGTCCAATGTGTCCTATATGGCAGGGGTGTGTGTCCTATGTGTCCTATGTGGCAGGGGTGTGTGTCCTATGTGGCAGGGCGTGTGTCCTATGTGTCCTATGTGACAGGGGTGTGTGTCCAATGTGGTAGGGGTGTGTGTGTCCTATGTGTCCTATGTGGCAGGGGTGTGTGTCCTATGTGTCCTATGTGGCAGGGGTGTGTGTCCAATGTGGCAGGGGTGTGTGTCCTATGTGTCCTATGTGGCAGGGCATGTGTCCTATGTGGCAGGGGTGTGTGTGTCCAATGTGGCAGGGGTGTGTGTCCTATGTGTCCTATGTGGCAGGGCGTGTGTCCTATGTGGCAGGGGTGTGTGTCCTATGTGTCCTATGTGGCAGGGGTGTGTGTCCAATGTGGCAGGGGTGTGTGTCCTATGTGGCATGGGGCTGTGTCCTATGTGTCCTATGTGGCATGGGGGTGTGTCCTATGTGTCCTATGTGGCATGGGGTGTGTCCTATGTGGCAGGGGCGTGTGTCCTATGTGTCCTATGTGGCAGGGGTGTGTGTCCTATGTGTCTTATGTGGCATGGGGGTGTGTCCTATGTGGCAGAGGTGTGTGTCCTATGTGGCAGGGGTGTGTATCCAATGTGGCAGGGGTGTGTGTCCAATGTGGCAGGGGTGTGTGTCCTATGTGGCATGGGGGTGTGTGTCCTATGTGTCCTATGTGGCAGGGGGTGTGTCCTATGTGGCATGGGGGTGTGTGTCATATGTGTCCTACGTGGCAGGGGTGTGTGCCCTATGTGTCCTATGTGGCAGGGGTGTGTGTCCTATGTGTCCAATGTGGCAGGGTGTGTGTCCTATGTGGCAGGGGGTGTGTCCTATGTATCCTATGTGGCAGGGGATGTGTCCTATGTGGCAGGGGGTGTGTCCTATGCCTACATACTTTTTGGATAATAGGTGTCCCTCATCATTCCCATCTCAGAAAGTTGGGAGGTGTGTTTAAAAGTAAATTTATATTGCCTCAGTTAGTCGACAAGTCGGAACTTACCAAAGCTGAGACGCTGACTCCCCCGGCAGACTCCCCGAATATGGTGACAGAGTGCCGATCGCCCCCGAAATCAGCGATGTTGTCCTGCACCCAATGGAGGGCCGCCACCTGGTCTATAAAACCCAGATTACCGGGTAGCTCATTATCTCCGGTACTGGGGGGGGGAAGAAATACACAAAAACAATAAAAAATGTGCATTCAACATTTTCAGCAATGCAGCGCAGGGACATGCCATGTATTGGGGGCCTTTACAGCAGCATGGTGGGGTGATGGAGGCCTTCATGGGAGTTCTGTTTTTTAAATAAAGAGCTTTACCTGAAAAATCCCAGAATTGCCAGCCGATATTGAATGGAAATGACAACCACGTTATCGTAGACGCTGAGTGCAGAACCATCATAGAGACTGGCTCCACCCAACACCAGCCCGCCCCCGTGTATGAAGAGCATGACCTAAAAACACAAGAATGCGGCAGGGTGACGTCACAAACTGATACAAAGTACAAATCACTATCACTCTTCCTATTTATGTAGCAATTGTTGAGTAACGTGGTGGAAAAATCAGCAATTTTGTTGCCTTTTTTTTAAATCTTCAGCTCCATAGCAGAGTGCTGAGCAGTGTCAAGAAAATCACATTCATTACAATGGGAGGTCGAATGTCAGAAGCGTTTGTGCAAGCTGAACAAAATGTCACCGTAATTCTTGTAGGAGATTAATGGCTGTATCATCGGCTCCATCTAGTGGCCAAAATGCAGTATTTTCTGAAATAGCTCAATGAAAAAACAACGATACATCCCCCCGCAAAGCCCAGGACGTCATATGACTATGGGCCGGTATTGAAGGGGTTAAAGAAACAGAAGGCAACAATTGAGAATTGAAACTTAAAGTATATGGGCCAGATTCAGGTAGATGGGAGCATCTTTGCTCCGGAGTAACGCTTCTCATTTGCGTTACGCTGCAGAAATTTTAGGAGCAAGTGCTGTCATTCACAAAGCACTTGCTCCTAAAGTTGCGGCAGCGCATCGCAAATGAGCCGGCGTAATTCAAATTGGGCGGGTACGGGGCGTGTAGTATTTAAACGAAGCGCGTTCCCGCCGCGAACGTACTGCGCATGCGTCGAGTGTTAAAACATCCCTGTGCGCATGCTCCAAATTTTGTGAATGAACGTCAATGACGTCACATTCCCATTCATGAACGTTTTACGCAAGCGACGTTTTTTTTTTTTTTTCCGACGCGATGACGACGCCTATACCTAACATAGGATATTCCAACCCCATGTAGGTATAACTATGCGCCGCGTATCCCGTCCGGAAACGTCGTAACGTCACTGCGTCGCGCCGGAATGCGATCGTGAATTGCCGATTTCCGCTCATTAACATATTTTTTGAGCGGAAATCGGCGGGAACGCCCCCGGCGCCATTTTTAAGTTGAAGTAACGATGCGATGGCGAAACTCAGTTACGCTGCTCGCATCGGAGCTTCAACCCGGCGTTTCTTGTTTTCTGGTTACAGAAAACAGAAACGCCGGCTCAAAGTCACAGTTAGGCTGGCGGATCACTGGATCCGCCAGCCTAACTGTTCCTGAATCTGGCCCTATATGTGTTTGTTTCTTTTTAAACTTATTTACACTTTAAGTTTGCATCACCAGCGACCTTTTGTTGCGATACTCACAGGTAACTTTGATCCCTTCTCTCTGTCGCTCGGAGTGAAGATGTTCAGATACAGGCAATCCTCTGACACCGGCGGCATCTTAAATGTAGATTTGTAGTAGGAGGCCATTCCCTCCATCATCCCCATGTCCTGCAAACACCTGGAAGACCAAAATACAAGACGCTGACGTGGACGCTGACGCGGATGATGATGATGATGACGCAGATGCAGGTTATACCTGTATTGTGTCTCTGCTACTGTAATGTGCAGGCTGTGCGATCAGTTTGGCAGCCGGGCCCTCCTATACAAGGCTGCCAATAGGTAGGGTACAGCCAGCCCTCCTGTACAGGGTCCGGGCTCCATCAGTTTAGCAGGGTGACGGGGAAGGGACTCTACCAAATCATAGTTTTAGTGCTACAGGGCAGCTCTCCTGTGCAGAATCACGCATATACACATGATTCTGCACTTCCGCCTGCAGGGGGCGCTGGTGGGACACTTCTGCTGTGATTATTCACAGCAGAAGCCAATCTGCGGGTGGCAGGCACTGGATGTCCCCTGACACCCGCCAATCATCGGTAAAACACACAGAACTAAGATCTGCCTATGTAAACCAGGCAGATCTCCATTCTGAAGGGGTGGATTCTGTGTTCCTGCAAAGCAGTGAACAAAGTTCTTCTTTTCCCCTAGTAAAAGCACCTCACACAGTACTCCAAAACACTGGCTTGGCCCGCAGTTGACCCTTTGATTGCCCCTGATGTTTAACACCTTCCCAGGCAGTTGCATTAGTACAGTGACTGTGCATATTATTAGCACTGATCACTGTATTACTGTCACTGGTTCCCGCAAAGTGGCAGATGACCCCCCTGGCATCTAACACTTTCTGTGCCCGTATTCCTCGGACATCTAGCAGAAGTTTCCTTCCCCAATCCCTATGAATTCTAGCATTTTTATGTCTGTACGCCCCTGACATCTAGAGGTTATTGTGCCCATATCCCCCTTGACATCAGTTTTTGTGCCCATATCCCCTTGACATCAGTTTTTGTGCCCATATCCCCCTGACATCAGTTTTTGTGCCCATATCCCCATTGACATCAGTTTTTGTGCCCATATCCCCTTGACATCAGTTTTTGTGCCCATATCCCCCTGACATCAGTTTTTGTGCCCATATCCCCTTGACATCAGTTTTTGTGCCCATATCCCCCTGACATCAGTTTTTGTGCCCATATCCCCCTGACATCAGTTTTTGTGCCCATATGCCCTTGACATCAGTTTTTGTGCCCATATCCCCATTGACATCAGTTTTTGTGCCCATATCCCCCTGACATCAGTTTTTGTGCCCATATCCCCCTGACATCAGTTTTTGTGCCCATATGCCCTTGACATCAGTTTTTGTGCCCATATCCCCCTGACATCAGTTTTTGTGCCCATATCCCCCTGACATCAGTTTTTGTGCCCATATCCCCATTGACATCAGTTTTTGTGCCCATATCCCCATTGACATCAGTTTTTGTGCCCATATCCCCATGCCATCTAGCAGTTCTTGTGCCCACATCGCCTTGGTGTATACAAATTTTTGTGCCCATATCACCTTGGGATCTAGCAGTTATTAAGCTCATATCCCCATGACATCAGTTCTTTTGCCCATATCCCCATGCCATCTAGAAGTCCTTGTGCCCATATCCCCTTGGTAACTACTAGTATTTGCTCCTATATCATTTTGGCATCTAGCAGTTCTTGTGCCCATTGTGCTCAAATCCCTTTGACTGCTAGCAGTTATTTGGTTTATAACCCGGGTGGTGTCTAACAATTATTGCACTCGTAACACCTTGGTATTAATTACTTTTTATGCCCATATTGCCTTAGTGTCTAGTAATTTGTGTGGACATGTTCTCCGGTTGTCTGAGGATTTTTGTTACTACAGTGCCTTGAAAAGTATTCATACCCCCCTTTGAAAATGTTCACATTTTGTCATGTTACATCCAAAAAGGTAAATGTATTTTATTGGGAGTTTATGTGATAGACCAACACAAAGTGGCACATAATTGTGTAAGGAGTAAGGAATTTTTTACACACAGTATACATACACACACAGACACACAATATAGACACACAGTATACATACACACAGAAAACACATACATACACACAGTACACACACACACAGAATACACACACAGTATACATACACACACAGACATACAATATACACACACAGTATACATACACACAGAATACACACACAGTATACATACACACACACAGACATACAATATACACACACAGTATACATACACACAGAATACACAAACAGTATACATACACACACACAGACATACAATATACACACACAGTATACATACACACAGAATACACACACAGTATACATACATACACAGACACACAATATACACACGCAGTATACATACACACACAATATACACACACAGTATACATACACACAGAATACACACACACACACACTGAAAATGTACTGGAGAGGTGGGGCATTTATAATTTAGAATTTTTTACACACAGTATACATACACACACAGACACACAATATACACACACAGTATACATACACACAGAAAACACACACAGTATACATACACACACAGACATACAATATGCACACACAGTATACATACACACACAATATACACACACAGTATACATACACACAGAATACACACACACACACACACTGAAAATGTACTGGAGAGGTGGGGCATTTATAATCTTGGGATTTTTAGTCCAAAAGAATGACGGTAAGGGACAGTTCAGGGACATATGTAAAAAAAAACTGATTTTTACATACTGTCCCTGGTTTTACTGAGGCTGGCAATCCTGATGGGGCCCCCCAGTGGCATGGGGCCCTCGGGCACTGCCCAAGAGCCCGAATGGTCAGTCTGCCCCTAAACCCATTCCACGGACTCAGGTAAGTAAAACTTGGACCGGGGGGGGGGGGGGGGCGCAGCAATCGTTGGATGTTTTTTCACCTTAATGTTTTTTTTTCACCTTAATGTTTTTTCACCTTAATGCATAGGATGCATTAAGGTGAAAAAACATGAACTTTTACAACCCCTTTAAAAGAGGTCTCACTCCTTCTGCTGCATTCTCAGTAATGTAGAATAAAAAGCCAATCCAGAGATGAATAAGAGAGACCCCATCACAATGGCCCTGGGGAACGTGGGTGGAGCTGGGACCCCCAGCATGGGGATCGGACTTCCAGGGTTGGTGTAGGGATCTGGTGGCTGGCTGACCCACCCAAAACTGAAACATCTGTATTTGGCAGATTAATCTGAACTCTTTTAGAACATGGGGCAGGACACATGAAGAAGCTCAGATGGTGAATTCCTGACACTTACATGGGAGGATATTGGGAGGCGTCTCGGATGGATTCCCAAGGTTCTGGTGCTTCCGGATATGCAAATCTCAGTGCGCCTACTGGAGGTTTGGCGAAGGGGATCCCATAGAAAGCATCTGCAGTTCTTGGAGTTTCCTTCACCGGCACGTTGACCCCCCGGAGCTTCCCGTACTTTGTGTCCACCAATGGCCTTTCCTCTGCTTGGCCTGAAATCAGATCATGGAAAGATTACACAACATCCAGCCTGGTGATCCCATTTCCAGTTTATATTGAATATTGCAGAGGCGGCTCTAGGCTTTGTGAGGCCTTAGGCATAACTTAGACACGAGGCCCCACTCTCGGCCATAATGGTAAAAATAATTCAAGCAAGAAAAAAATAAAAAAATAACACCATTTTTACGAGGCATCAGAGACCTCCCTGCCCCCCGGCCCAGTCCGTCCCTACCTCCTGGCGGGTTCAGCAGTGGCCGGCAGCTCCGCCTCCGCCTCTACAATTCATTTTCAGCAGGCAGCACTGTATAAGAAAGATGGTAATCCTTTACCAGCCGGCCCACTCACCCTGCCAGCTTGGGGGTCACTGACCGGGGATATTCCTGTAAGGCTAGAGTTCCCCCATAATATCAATGCATTTTAAGGCTTCCTAGGCCGCATACACACGATCAGACATGTCCGATGAAACAGGTCCGACGGACCGTTTTCATCGGACATGTCTGAAGTGGTCTGTTGGTCTGATGTGCGTACACACCATCAGACCAAAATCCCCTCGGACCAGAACGCGGTGACGTAGAACACACCGACGTGCTGGAAAAAGGACGTGCAATGCTTCCACGCATGCGTCGAATCAATTTGACGCATGCGCAGGATTTCAGTCCGATGGTTGGGCGTACTAACCATCGGACATGTCTGACGGACAGGTTTCCAGCGGACAAGTTTCTAAGCATGTTTAGAAACTTTTGTCCGCTGGAAAACTGTCCGCTAGGCCATACACTCGATCGAACATGTCCGCTGAAACTGGTCTGCGGACCAGTTTCAGCGGACATGTTCGATCGTGTGTACGCGGCCTTAGAGTTCCCCATAGTAATCAATGCTTGTATAGAGATACTGGCCCGGTTTCACAAACGATTTACGTCGGCGTATCAACAGATACGCCGTCGTAAGTTCAAATGTGCGCCGTCGCATCTCTGCGCCGATTCACAAAGCGAGATACGTCGAAAAAAATGGCTTCAGCCGTCCAACGTAATTTGCCTACGCCGCCGTAACGTGGGCGCATAGTTACGCTGGACGCATTCGGCGTTCCCATTTTAAATATGCAAATGAGTAAGATACGCCGATCCACGAACATAGATGCGCCCGGCCGCTTCATATACGCGATTTGCGTAAGGCTTACGTCCGGCATAAAGTTACCCCTTATATAGCAGGTATGGGCCAGGGAAGGACGGCGTCAAATTTTACGTCACGTACGCCGTTTACGTAGTACTACGTGAATAGTGCTGTGCGTAGGTTACGTCATAGGCTTTGCGCCGACGTATCTTAGGGAGTATATGCGACGTGATTCTGAGCATGCGCGCATGCCCAGTTCGACCGGCCATTCATTTACATGGGGTCATGCTTAATTTAAATAGATGACGCCCACCTCCTTCCTACTTTGAATTAGGCGGGCTTACGCCGGCCGATTTATGCTACGCCGCCGCAACTTACGAAGCAAGTGCTTTGTGAATACTGTACTCGCCTCTCTAAGTTGCGTCGGCGTAGCGTAAAAAAGAAGATATGAAGAAGTGATTGGAGTATAATACAATATAATATAAAATAATACTATATTATAACTTAAAAATAAAATTAAAGACAGAAAAAAAAAAAGAGAGACAATTGCACCACCATTTCTTAGTAAAAAAAAAAAGTAATAATAAAAAAAAATCATAATTATGTCCCCTATTTTGTAAGTGCTATAAGTTTTGCGCAAACCGGTCACTATACGGTTATTGTGTTTTTTTTTTACCAAAAATATGTAGAAGAATACGTATCATCCTAAACTCAGAATTTTTTTTTTTTTTAAATAGGATATTTATTATAGAAAAAAGTAAAATATATTGTGTTTTTTTTTTTTTTAAATTTACGCATTTTTTTGTTTATAGCCCAAAAAATAAAAACCGCAGAGGCGATCAAATACCACCAAAATAAAGCTCTATTTGTGGGAAAAAAGGACGTTAATTTTGTTTGGGAGCCACGTCGTACGACCGCGCAATTGTCAGTTAAAGCGACGCAGTGCCGGAAGCTAAATTTCGCCTGGGCAGGAAGGGGGTATATGTGCCCAGTAAGCAAGTGGTTAAGCCAATTTGTATTCTTCTACATATTTTTTGTAAAAAAAATAAAAATAAAATCGCAATAAGCGTATATTGATTGGTTTGCGCAAACATTATATCGTCTACAAACTATGGGAAAGATTTATAGCATTTTTATGGCGTTTTTTTTTATACTAGTAATGGCGTTGATCTGCAATTTTTTGCAGTATTGCGACATTGCAACGGACAGGTCGGAGACTTTTGACACATTTTTGACATTTGGTCAGGATCTGCTTGGAGTTTGCTGGGACGTTTGTTTAGGCTTTGGAACTCCCTGCAAATGGCGATAACTGCTAAAACCACTCTGGAGCTGGAAGTAGCACAGAGCTCGCAACCATAATATACAGCTAATAAAACACTTCAGAAAAATATACCATGTTTCCCCGAAAATAAGACCTAGTGTTATTTTCCATGAGGGCTGCAACATAAGCCCTACCCCAAAAATAAGCCATAGTTTAAAATGCTTTTAAAATTCTATAATCTACTCCATTACAGTAGTATACAATGTACAATGTGTGCGTTTCTGTAATATAAATGTGGGGAAGAGAGCTCCGTCTGGTCACAGAAGTGCAGAGCGGCGCTATAACGAAGGTATTTGGCACAATTCTATTACAGAAACACACACATTATACATTATATAATACTGTAATAGAGGTGATTATAGGATTTTACAAGCATTTTAACTCTTTTATTCTTTGTTTACACTGGGGATTCCTGACAGGCAGGGAGAGAGAGGGGAGAGAAAACATCACATTACATGGTAAGACCTACCCCGAAAATAAGCCCTACTGTGTCTTTTGTTGCCAAAATTAATATAAGACCGGGGCTTATTTTGGGGGGAAACACGGTAGTAACCAGACTGGGGAGATCACTAATTAAAGTATAGAAGACAATCATGTACAGTACATTAGGTGACCCCGAGATCTCACCTGTCCTGAGGAGGACGAATGAGGATAGGCAGAGAAGAGCGCACACCTTCATCGTTCCTCCGCCGTTCTTCTATAACCTGATGTTCTGATATTTGGAATGAGATTATTAGAACTGTTGAGTACCCCTCTGTAGATATAATCTTCACAACTGCAATCAGCAGATTTATGAGTCTAAAGTTCCACACAATCTGCTTCTCATTTTATGTGGGGCAAAGTACAACATCCCATTTATATGAAACATGAAACACAGCCTGGGACAAAGACCACACAGTTTTTTTTTGTTCAACCCAGCATCCCTTTTCGGAAACCCCCCCCCCCCTCTCCGGTGTCACATTTGGCATCTTTAAGGAGGAGGGGGAGCATATACCTGTCTAATCCAGGTTCTTTTGCTCACACTTCCTGGCATAGTAACCCGAGCCACCCATGGGTATCTACGCCTCTTCTGGCGCCTTCTACGTCCTCAACCTCCGCTGTCTTCTGGGAGACACACAGGTCCCAGAAGACAGCAGGGACCAGTGGGAACGCGCAGCGTGAGTTGCACATGCGTATTATGGAACCAGGAAGTGAAGCCGCAAGTCCAGGTGACAGCGCAGTCACTGTGCTGGTGGTGTGTGATTGAGCGCACTCCTGACACAACACATGATGCATTAATGTGTCAGCACCAGTGGCAGCTGGTGGTCAATATTTTGGAGAGGGGCGGCAAACAGACCTGTCCCCCTCACTTGCACCCCCCCCCACAGCTCGCCATCCACTCACACTACCGCCAACCCCCTCCCCCCACGCACGCTCTGTGGCCTTACCTTATACTGCGGTAAAGGTGTGGGGGAGGGGGAGGTGGTGGTGCACTGCTAAATCCAGGCTCCTGGAAGAGGCTTTCTGATTGGCCGGGAGAAGCAGGAACACATTAATGAATATTAAAGGCGTTGTAAAGGTACAATTTGTTTTTCCTAAATAGCTTCCTTTACCTTAGTGCAGTCCTCCTTCACTTACCTCATCCTTCCATTTTGCCTTTTGAATGTCCTTATTTCTTCTGAGAAATCCTCACTTCCTGTTCTTCTGTCTGTAACTCCACACAGTAATGCAAGGCTTTCTCCCTGGTGTGGAGTGTCGTGCTCACCCCTTCCCTTGGACTACAGGAAAGTCAGGACGCTCTCTACATTGCAGATAGAGAAAGGAGCTGTGTCTTAGTGGGCTTCCTGACACTCCTGTAGTTAAAGGCAAAATGGAAGGATGAGGTAAGTGAAGGAGGACTGCACTAAGGTAAAGGAAGCTATTTAGGGAAAAAAATTGACTACAACCCCTTTAATTTGCTAATGTCACACACGTGGGTGGGCTCGGGGCACAGTGCTTTGCGCCCCAGGCCCACCCTATTTGAAGCCAATTAGAGTCTCCGACTCTCACATGCTTAAAAAAAAAAGAACAACCCACATTGAAATCCATGCGTCCAGCAACCTACATAGAGATTAGGGGCCGGGCACATGAATTGGGGGGGGGGCCTGCTCCCCTAATGGACAGGCCACCACTGATCAGCACAGGATATAGCAGATTTTTGCCTGCCATGTATATGTGTACAGGGCGAAGTGGGGTTCACCGCTCCAGGGAAATCCCAAGTGCACTCGTGGATCAGTCCAGGTATATTCGGGTGCTGGCAATGCACTAGGTAATAGAAAAAATAGAAAAAAACAGCCGACGTGTTTCACACTTGGTTAGTGGTTATTCACGGCCATGAATAAGCACTAACCAAGTGTGAAACGCGTCGGCTGTTTTTTGATTCTTGCTGTGTATCTGTGGTGCCTGCTTATGCTTTTTCAATAAAGACAACTCAAGAGTTTTTCGGTGTGCGGCCGTCCATCCGTTCTTTGTTTTTTCTATATGTGTACAGGGAATGGGTTAATACAGGGGTCTCCAAACTGCGGCCCGAGGGCCAGATGTGGCCCTTTGCTAGCTTTTATCCAGCCCTTAGGGCAAAATTCCTCCCCCATGTTAGAAGGCACTATTTCTCCCACTCGGGCACTATATATTCCACTGATATCAATGATGGGATACTATCCTACTTACTAATAGGGGGAATACTCCTCCTATTGACCACCAAACCTGAGGCCATATTTATTCTCACTCATGCTGGATGCCCGTGACATTTCCTGCCCCTGCTGGCCACAATCCGGCCCTCCTAAAGCCTAAAGGCCAATAAAGTGGCCCTTTGTTTGAAAAGTTTGGAGACCCCTGGGTTAATATAAAGGAGGATTCCAGAACACATCCAGCTCATCATCTGGACGGATAGGAGAATACAAATTCTATATCTGAAGGATTTATCTGATGTACAGGACACAAGCAGGTAAGTACATGAAATAGAATAGTTTTATTGTTTCCACAAGAATTGTGGATTATAAAATACAAAATAACAATTCATGTGAAATGTATTATTGGCCATATTGGGTGATCAGTGATGTCATTGATCGCCGTATCTGGAAATCATATTCATGTGATCCCATTGGTCACCTCGCCGTCTGGATCTGGATATTGGATGTCATGTGACAGGAGAGAAAGTCATCAACACCTGAAATATCGCTTTACGTTTTTATCAGTTCATTTATTGATGGAGAAAACTGACAACATTCCCGCCGACAGGAAGTAATGGATCTGTGTCTGTGGGGGTCTCATTCACCGCAGGATTCTTCCATGTCATCTTTGTCTGATCATCGGCTGACGTCACAAATATTCGCATACGCCTGGGACTGGAGAAACAATATTTTCAGCCAATGAAAACCCTCACAATTTTATCATGTAAGAGAACAGAAATAATAATACAGCAAATGATATTTAAGGAACGTTTAACCACTTAAGCCCCGGACCATATTGCTGGTCAATGACCTGGCCCCTTTTGCGATTTGGCACTGCGTCACTTTAACTGACAATTGCGCGGACGTGCGACGTGGCTCCCAAACAAAATTTGTGTCCTTTTTTTCCTACAAATAGAACTTTCTTTTGGTGGTATTTAATCACCTCTGCGGTTTTTATTTTTTGCGCTATAAACAAAAATAGAGCGACATTTTTGAAAAATAATGCAATATTTTTTACTTTTTGCCATAATAAATATCCCCCAAAAATATATAAAAATATTTTTTTTCCTCAGTTTAGACCGATACGTATTCTTCTACATATTTTTGGTAAAAGTTATAGCGTTTACAAAATAGGGGGTCATTTTATGGCATTTTTATTATTATATATTTTTTTTACTAGTAATGGCGGCGATTTTTTCCGTGACTGTGACATTATGGCGGACACATCAGACAATTTTGACACATTTTTGGGACCATTGTAATTTTCACAGCGAAAAGTGCTATAAAAATGCACTGATTACTGTGAAAATTACACTGTCGGTGAAGGGGTTAACCACTAGAGCGTGCTGTAGGGGTTAAGTGTCACCTCATATGTGTGTCTTACTGTAGGGGGGCGTGGCTGTGCGTGTGACGTCACTGATCATCGTTCACTAACACAGGGAACAGACGATCAGTGACAGCCACACTAGGAATAACGGGGAAAGGTTTGTTTACACTTACCTCTCCCTGTTTTTCAGCTCTGTGACCCAATCGTGGGACATCGGCGGCGATCAGGGGCGGTCACGGAGAACAGGACCAGGTCGCGAGCGTGCCGGCGCGCTCGCGACCCGCGGCTGGTCTCTTAAAGGCGACATACAGGTTTGTGCCTGTGCCCAGCCGTGCCATTCTGCCGACGTATATCGGCGTGAAGGGGTCCTTAAGTGGTTAAAGGGCCAATTTCACAAAAACTGGTATTTTATTTATAGGTGGTACTTGGTGGGATCTGTCAGCTCCTGGATTCTTATATATCTTGGATATTCCAAAAGTGAGATTTCCTTGACAAAATTCCTTAATTGGGCACCTCATAATGGGCACAGCAGGTGTACAGACCTGGGAACTCAGCACGGGGATGGTGGGAACCCCTCATAATGGGCACAGCAGGTGTACAGACCCGGGAACCCAGCACAGGGATGGTGAGAACCCCTTATAATGGGCACAGCAGGTGTACAGACCCAGGAACTCAGTACAGGGATGGTGGGAACCCCTCATAATGGGCACAGCAGGTGTACAGACCTGGGAATTCAGCACAGGGATGGTGGGAACCCCTCATGATGGGCACAGCAGGTGTACAGACCCAGGAACCCAGCACAGGGATGGTGGGAACCCCTCATAATGGGCACAGCAGGTGTACAGACCTGGGAATTCAGCACAGGGATGGTGAGACCCCCCATAATGTGTGGAGCTGGTGTGCAGACCCAGGAATGGTGGGAACCTCTAATAAGAGGCACAGTAGGTGTGCAGACATAGAAACCCATCCCAGGGAGGGAACCCCTTGTAACTGGTAAGGATGAAAATGTTGGGGATGAGTATGGGCCCTGCTTACCTCCTGGGCTCTGTGTGCCCCTCTGTAGACAGATTCCGGATGGGTGGCAGAGTCAGCGCCCTCATGTGTCTCCAGCGCTCCAGAAAGTTTTCTGGCCACCTTCGCTTCTTATTGTAGAAGATTAGAACTTTCATCATCTCAGGAACCTCCCGGCATCTGCAACCAGAGCATAGACTTTGTTCAGAGGAGGACGGACAGTATGCAGAGGCCACAGGTGGGCGACTTAAGCCTCGTACACACAATCGGACTTCCATCAGACAAATACGTGGATTTTTTGTGCGGAGGGCATTGGCCGTGAATTTGTACTGCAGAACTTTTTCAGCCAACAAACACAAAACTATGTGGTTTTTCTGCTCTTTAGCGCCACCGTTTGGGCAACTTCTGCTATTGTTGTCTGATGTTTAGCATTGGTTCTGAGCATGTGTGTTTGTACTTTGGATTTTAGTCCGATGAACTTGTGTACCCACGATCGCATTATCCTCCATCGGACATTTGTTGTCGAAAAGTTTTAGAGCATACACAGCGAACATTTATCCTTTGAAAAACCGAAAAACAATTGTCTGATGGAGTATACAGACAGTCGGATTGTCCGATAAAACACATCCGTTGAACCGTTATTATCAAAAAGTCTGATCGTGTGTATGGATCTTTATGGTTAGCATTGGTTCTGAGCATGCGTGTTTGTACTTTGGATTTTGAAGCACACTTTTTTGAGAAAAAATACAATTTTTTGAATTAAAAAATAAGACAACAGTAAATTTAGCACAATTTATTTTATATTGTGAAAGATAATGTTACGCCGAGTAAATTGATACCCAACATGTCACTCTTCAAAATTGCGTCCGCTCGTACCTTCTCAGCAGCTGTCTTTCAGCCAAAGGGTGCATACTGAGGAAGCTCAGAGCGATGGCGGCGGAGCCCTTCACCTGCTCGGATGGACTGGACAGAAGACGACACAGGAAACTGACAACATCTATGGAGACCATGGCAGCCGCTAAACCTGAGGGGACACGGAGAGTTTACAGGTCCATAGTAAATATCTCTACCAATTTCATCCATTACTGACCTGCTTCTGAAAATAATAGTTGCCTAGCTCTCATGCTGAGCCTTCAACTTCACCACTTTCTGAGTATGCAATCCAAGAGTAGTGGCTTAACTTACTGTATGCTTCTGTAGCACCCTCCAGTGTACAACCAGTGTAGGTAAATGTATTTGTTTACTCATGGTAGTTGTTCTGTAATTAGGTCGGGTTACTGTAGGCCAGGTTGAAGGGCAGGTCTCTAGTGCCTCCCCCTGGGTTCTAGAAGCTTGGAGAAGCTTCTGAAAGTTAGTGGGTGGAGGGTAGGAGGTCCTGAGCTGCTTACTTAAGGACATCTGGCCAATCCTTAGGCAGAAAGCCCTGGCAGGGAGGCTGGTTTAACCCCTAAATATCATGGAGCTTGGCCAGCAGGGGGGTCGGGTGGAAGATGAGGTGCTGAGGTTTCTGTTGTGCAGCCTGGGACGGGACCCCGGGGCTGGGAGCTGAGGAAAGGAAGGAGAGTAAGCCTAAGAGAGGAATCTCTGTTACCTTTGGGTCTTGTGCAGAAGACATCATGGCTGGCATGGGAAGATCTGTAGATCTGTAGATCTTGCAGTAGGAGGCCTGAACAGGAGTCTTGCCCAGTGCAGTGGGGAGCAAAGGGACAGTGTAAGTACCTCAGTGTACCCAGGGACATACAAGGAGAGACAGTGCCAGGCGTAGCATACTTTCCAGGGACAGCATTGAGCTAAATCCCATTTCCTTGTCCTCTGGCATTCTTCAGAGCAGCCAGATGGGCTAGTAGTCAAGGCAGCCAGCCAGGTGGGCTGGTAGTATCTACAAGCATTAGAACTGCAGTTATTCCTGAGGGAGTACAGTCTAAGATCTTCCTCAAACAACTCTTGACCTAGATTTAGTTCCATTTTTATTTGCTTTGCCCAGCAGAGGGCGGCGCTCTTCAGACAAGCCCGGGAAAACCTGGCCAGCAGAGTTAACCCTTACCTACCAAACAGCACCACCTCTACTGGGCAACATACAAAGCAAAACATATACTTATCCCAAAAGTACTGACCATAACCAGCACAGAAATACCCCAGTCATCACCTGCTTAGAGACAAACCCCAGATTAGATCAGGGACTAGGAGGAGTATTTCAGTTTAGATCTCACCCTAACCTTACGGCATATGGAGCCAGAACACAGCAGGTCCTGCTCTGGTTCCCTGACATCACCACCTTCATATAATACATGCATCATGTTGGTCATTTTGTTACCTGCCCGGCAGTGCGACAATCTGGCCACACAATCAGCTGCCAGCGCCTGTGTCTTGTTAGATTGCGATTTCTCCAGCAGCCCAATCAGGGTCTGAATTCCCACCGCGCAGGTATACGATGGATCTTTATCTGGAATAATCGGAGCCAAGACCACCAGCTGCAGGAAAACAGACGCCATTTATAGAGGGGATATTATTCACTATAATACTAGAACTTCACAAAGCCTTTGTGTGATGTCATCATTATACTACATGACTTCATCCTTCACTAAGGGGGTCTGCAATTCAACAGGGGAGTGTCTCCAAGCGTGACATCTCCGCTCTTTTTATTTAAAGGGGTTGTAAAGCTACAATTTTTTTTTCCCTAAATATCTTCCCTTACCTTAGTGCAGTCCTCCTTCACCTACCTCATCCTTCCATTTTGCTTTTAAATGTCCTTATTTCTTATGAGAAATCCTCACTTCCTGTTCTTCTGTCTGTAACTCCACACAGTAATGCAAGGCTTTCTCCCTGGTGTGGAGAAAGCCTCCTGAGGGAGAAGGGGGCGAGCACGAGTGTCAAGATGCCCACTAACACACAGCTACTTTCTCTATCTGCAGAGTAGAGAGTGTTCTGACACTCCTGCTCGCCCCCTCAAGAGGCTTTCTCCACACCAGGAAGAAAGCCTTGCATTACTGTGTGGAGTTACAGACAGAATAACAGGTAGTAAGGATTTCTCAGAAGAAAAAAGAACATTTAAAAGCAAAATGGAAGGATGAGGTAAGTGAAGGAGGACTGCACTAAGGTAAAGGAAGATATTTAGGGAAAAAAATAATTACCTTTACAACCCCTTTAAACATGTGACCTAACGTACCCAGAGATATATACAGTATCCCTCCATCAGGGCCGGTACAAGGCAGGGGCGGAAAGGGCGAGTGCCCTGGGCGATACCATTTTGCATAGGAGGGGGGCGCAGCCAAAGGTGAAGTATTGCCATGGCCGCCAGTACAGTGACCTCTGTGTCATGGCCAGCGCGGGCAGCGGCACTGTATAAATTGTGTGCCGACTGCGCTCACCGCTCCTGCAGCTGGGACCGTCACCTCCCACCCTGGATCCCTTCCCTGCTTCACTGTTTACTCCCCTACGGAGGAGTCTTAGTCCCTCCCTGCCAGCGGCGTGACGTCACTCCGCTCACGGCCGGAGGTGAGGGGGGAGATGTAGGACTCCGAGCTCAGCGCAGGGAGCTGTGTCGGCGCTGCCTGTGATATGACTCACAGCCAGGGAGCTAGAGAGGAGGAGCCGCCGACGAGGACTAGTCTCGAGGAGCCTGCCTGTGCTACAAAACAGACTACTGAACTATCTCTGACTGACAAAAAAAAAAACTCCATCAATTGCAGCCTCACCATGCCCATCACACGCCACCACTGTGCCCATCACACGCCGCCACTGTGCCCATCACACGCCGCCACTGTGCCCATCACACGCCGCCACTGTGCCCATCACACGCCACCACTGTGCTCATCAAACGCCGCCACTGTGCCCATCACACGCCGCCACTGTGCCCATCACACGCCACCACTGTGCTCATCAAACGCCACCACTGTGCCCATCACATGCCACCACTGCCCATTACACGCCGCCACTGTGCCCATTACACGCCGCCACTGTGCCCATCACACGCCGCCACTGTGCCCATCACACGCCGCCACTGTGCCCATCAAACGCCGCCACTGTGCCCATCACACGCCACCACTGTGCCCATCACACGCCACCACTGTGCTCATCAAACGCCACCACTGTGCCCATTACACGCCACCACTGTGCCCATTACACGCCGCCACTGTGCCCATTACACGCCGCCACTGTGCCCATCACACGCCGCCACTGTGCCCATCAAACGCCGCCACTGTGCCCATCAAACGCCGCCACTGTGCCCATCACACGCCACCACTGTGCTCATCACAGGCTGCCACTGTGCCCATCACACGCCGCCACTATGCTCATCACAGGCTGCCACTGTGCCCATCACACGCCGCCACTGTGCCCATCACACGCCACCACTGTGTCCATTAAACTCCACCACTGTGCCCATCACACGCAGCCACTGTGCCATGAATTGTCGCCACTGTGCCCATCAAATGCAGCCACAGTGCCATCAAACCCAGCCACTGTAACCATCAATTGCTGCCAATGTGTGCCCATCAATTGCCACCAGTGTGCTGCCAGTTTGCCCCCATCATTTGCTGCCAGTTTGCCCCATCAATTGCCACCTGTGTGCCCCCCCCCTGCCCGGCACTTACCTGCCTTGGTCAAATCTATCGCTTCAGCCAATCAGGTGACCAGTAACCAGACCTGGTGCACCTGATTGGCTGAGATGTGGGTAAGTGTTAGAGAGGCGATTCCCTAACACAGCACTATGTAAGCCCGCTGATTAACAATTTGGAAGCCTATTAGAGCCCACAGGCTCTAATTATGAAGCCTATTATAGCCTATGGCTCTAATCAGGCACTTCCAAATACACCCCCACCACTGTAATTCAGATGCCTGGCGCTCGACAAGGGGCCGGACACCTGAATAGTGGAAGGCAGTGGCGACAATAGATAGATAGATTCATGCAATGAATCTATCTATTGTTGATTGACGGTTGCAGGAGAGAGGAGGTGGCGCATCACAGTGTCTGTGGCTTTCAAAGTCCCACTCAAGGGGGAACAGTATATTCTTGTTTTGAAACAATATCGATTCTTTCTTAAAAACGGGGGGGGGGGGGGGGGCACAGTTTGCCATTTTCGCCCTGGGCACCAAATGGCCTTGTCCCAGCACTGCCCTCCATGGTGTAGAAAAGATATCAACAGTTCAATTTTGTTCAAAGGTAAAGGAAGCTTTTTAGAGATTTTTTTTATTTTTTTACCTTTACAACCCCTTTAAGCTTTTCGGCAACAAGCCTTGATCATCCTAGCCATGGCTATGATTAAGCCTTATTGACGAAACACGTAAGCCACTGCTATTTGTACATTTCCCTCAATATAATAAAGTAACTTATTCAGAAGTACGAGTTGCCAGCTCTATATTCTACATTTTATTAAAATGTATACTCGGGGCCTTGCATCTCTCTCTTCTTGGTCTTCTCTGGATATTCTAGGAATTTCTCTGGCCACCAGAACAATATAAGAATTCCAATGAATAGCCAACGGAAGAGGCAACAAATGAGGGATGGATTTATGATGTGTATGATATCTGCTACATTGTGACCGTCCCATATACAGTGGACACCAATCTATCTATAAACGGAAGGATCCGTATACTCCATACCTGGAAGGCTGCGTTGGCTCCTCGATTCTCATCGTCTGTTTCCAGGAAGGGGCTGAACTCATCCCAGGTCACCCCTCCACTCTGGACAATCTCCTTCTGCTGACTGGGGCTGTTGAAGGCGAAGGTGGCGATGGCCGCTCCGGCGGTTAGGCGCACCTCATCATTGGGTGAGTGCAGAAGGCGGAGAATGTGGCTGTAACTGAACCCCGAGGACTTACTGATGAGTTCCAAGTTTTCCGGATTTCCTGGTCGTTGCAAAAAAAGGATTTACTATAATAAAGACTGAGGACGGCTGAGCATTAAATAAAGCTGACCGCAGAGGGGTGAACAATTACACACGATCGGAAAATCCGACAAGAAAAACGTGGACTTTTTTCCGACGGAATCTTGGCTCAAACTTACCAGAGGTGTGACCTAGTGAAAATAGCGCCTATGGCAAGCACTAAAACTGCGCCCCTGTAGAAACATTTAAAACCTGTCCTTCAGATAACCTTAACAAAAAGAAAACAGCTAACAAAACTAGTGATAGTTATCATCCCTTGTGATGCCTTGGGTAGTGACATATCCTCTTTATGGAGAAATCTGGGGTTTATTAGACCCCTGATCCCTCCTCTGCTCTCCAAGGCCTGGTAAATGCAGAACCAATACTGGAAGTGATTAAATCTTCATCACTTAAAGGGGTGTTCCAGCCAAAAATTGTGTTTATTAAAAGTCAGCAGCTACAAAAAGTGTAGCTGCTGGCTTTTAATAAACACTCACTTACCTGCACCTGCGTTCCAGCGACGTGCCGGCAGGGGTCCGCTCCTCCCCCCCCTCCCCAGCCGGCGTCTCAATCCCGACTGTGGGCACCCAGCCGTGACAGCCTTCGGCTTCACGGCCGGGCACCCACTGCGCATGCGCGAGCCGCACTGCACATGCGCGCGCGGCTCACCGCTGATTGGAGAGGCGATCGCATGGGACCTGTCATGTGTCCCATGTGATCGCCTACAGGGAGGGGCTGGTGTAGGCGATTAAGGCTTAATCGCCTAACCAGCCCCTCGGCGGAAGCAGGAAGTGGGACAGAAAGTCCCACTCCTCCTGAAGCCCCCACTCCCCCCCCAAAAAAATTAAATGCCAAATGTGGCATGTAAGGGGGAGGGGAGTGGATTAAACAAAAGTTATATTTTAGGGTGGAACTCCTCTTTAAGGCCTCAGTTTTCACAGAGGAGAGGGAGAAACTGATGTTCCTTCTTCTTTGTGCGCTGCCAATCCGACCAAATGGAATGGGAGAACAGGGGAGGGCTGTGGGTGAACCCAGCAGGGATAGCGCTGCCATTGTCCATTAGCAAAGGTGCTGAAAAGGAGATCCTGCCTATGCTTAGGAGGAGGGAAGAAGAGACCCTCAGCCCCTGGTAAGTGCCTTGCTGCCCAGCCACTCAACAGCGCCCCCTTCATATGGCACGCATGGCACTTTACATAGCTGCCATACGCCACTCGTCATGCCAAATTCCGACTGTCAAGAACACGGTGACGTACAACACTACAAAGAGCCGGAAAAAATTACGTTTAATGATTCCGAGCCTGCGTCAAATTGATTCAGAGCATGCACGTTTTTTTGTGCATCAGAATTGCATACAGACGATCAGAATTTCCTCCAAGAAATTTTCTTGTCAGAAAATTTGAGAACCAGCTCTCAAATTTTTCTTGGCGGAAATTCCGACAGAAAATTCCGATTGAAGCCTACACACGGTCGGAATTTCTGACCAGAAGCTCACATCGCACTTTTCTTGTCGGAATTTCCGATCGTGTGTATGCAGCATAAGACTGACCACAGAGGGTGAAATATTCACTATGGTTAAGGTATTTTTCACACAGAATTTGAATCAGTCGATAAATTTTCGACCAATTGTAATTCAAATTGTTCTGAAAATTTGGAATTTATTAGAAAACAAATAAACAAAACAAATTTTAACTAAATTTGTTCCTATTGTTTTTCGATACATACGCATCTCCAAATAACCAAAAAATGTTATCCGAACCAAAACGACTTGCACATGTCTAATGCAAACCCTTTAGAGCCGGTTTACACTGGGGCGGCTCGACTTTGGGGGCGACTCGGCAAGGCGATCTCAAGACGACTTGCAAAATGACAAAATAACCCCAGATCAGGCAGTGATTGTGATTGGTTGCCAGAGGTTACAGCATATCATTACCACTTACTGACTGGTTGCTAGAGGTCACAGCACACATTACGGCTCACTGATTAGTTGCTAGAGATTATAGCACCTAATTTCTTCTTGATTGATTGGTTGCTAGAGTTTTCTGTACAGTAATACTGCTCACCGATTGGTTGCTAGAGGTTACAGAACATCATCTCTTCACTGCAGAGTGGCATGATATACATATGAATGCCGCCGGCCTCAGCTATTTACATATGAATTCTACTGCTATTTACTAATGAATGACGGTTATTTACATGTAAACACAGGATCTGCAGGTGAGTCATCTGTACACAACAATAGGGAAGACCTGGGCAGCATTAGTAGCAGAACTTCACACTGAGATATCAGGACACAGCACAGGACTGAAACGTTAAGGGACAAGGGGATTTAAACTGGGATAGTTGGCAAGTATGAGGCAGTTGCTTTGGGCATGGCTCCCAACTAGGGTGACCACATTTCCAAACTACTATTCAGGGACATCCCCCTTCCAAAAAATCAGCTTGTTCTGTTACGAATCACAGCACAGTAATTGGAGACAAGAGGCAGGATATATGGTTTCTCCAATCACAAGCAGGGGGCAGGACTGTGCTCTTCCAGGCAATCTTGGTCAGGACAAGTACTGTCAGGGAGTAAAGTGGTCATGTGGCAGCCTTTTTTGGGGGGCATCAGATTGGCCGGGGAGTGGCTGCGTCAGTTTCATTCCGGGACACTCTATTGTGCTGGAATGAATGTGCCCGGGACAGACCTGCAAAATGCGGGACTGTCCCGGGCAATTTGGGACACGTGGTCACCCTACTCCCAACTGTCCCTGATTTCGAGGGACTTTCCCTGATTTGGAGCAATGTCCCTCTGTCCCTCATTCCTCCTCATTTGTCCCTCATTTTGGTCTGATCTATATAGATGTATATAAAATGCACTTTTTATATATTAAAAAAAGTGTTTCCTAGCGCTAAACCTTTCATCTGATTTCTAAATGGCTTCATTTGTAAATTCCAAAAGCAATATAAAGGTATAGAAGTGGTAAAAAAAAATCACTTGTGCGTATAACCAATCTTTGTTTTGTACAATTCTCCTTTAAGGGGGCGTGGCAAGGGGTGTGCCCTATGCCTGCATACTTTTGCTGATAGATGTCCCTCATTTCCGTCTCAAAAAGTTAGGAGGTGTGGCTTTGGACCCCACAACAATGACAGTGCCCAGGGCAGCTTCCCCTTTTGCCCTGCCTTAAAGACGGCCCTGAGCATGTCACAATGTATACAAGTAACTGTATACAATATATAACAAAGACTGACACAACACTAATTCCCATATACAGTATAGTTAGAATAAATAATCCCAGAAATAAAAGATTTGTTGTGATTGATTGCAGAGATTTTCCACCTCTATACTCTCCTAGAAGGACAAGGTATACATTCTGTGGTCTATACATTTATTTTATGTTGAATAAACACTCCGCCCGTCTCGCACCGTCCGGCAGGCATGTGAGCACTTGTCCATCCCAGCGGATATCAATCAAACTGTACGGCCGATCTCTAACCAGCAATTCACGCTTTGATACACAGCGCCCGTCACTGCGACAACCCGACGGCACGAAGGTAAATATTTCCCCAACATTTATAGCCAGGCACTGAGACGTGAAAAGATCAAATACTCTCGGGTCAGTCAGTCCGTACAACAAACAGCGGGCGGGCACCGCGGCCAACATTTACAATACACATAAAAGGTCTACAAATCAAAGATATCAGAGATACACGATATTACCAAAAGTATTGGGACGCCTGCCTTTACACGCACATGAGCTTTAATGGCATCCCAGTCTTAGTCCGTAGGGTTCAATATTGAGTTGGCCCTTTGCAGCTATAACAGCTTCAACTACTCTGGGAAGGCCGTCCACAAGGTTTAGGAGTGTGTCTATGGGAGACAAGAATTGTTCTAGGGGAGGAAATTTGGGGGTATGCTAGGAGTTGTGATTTGAGGTAATTTGTGTTGGGATGGGGGATTTGGGGGGGGGGGGTGCTATAAAAGGTAATATGGTGCTGGGAGATTTGTGCTAGGAGGGGATTTTTTTTTTTGGGGGGGGGAATTGTGCTAGTAGGGATGATTGGGGGGCATTTATGCTAGGAGGGGGTGATGTGTGCTAGGATGGGGGATTTGCTAAATAAGGTAATATGGTGGGGGGGGGGTAGATTTGTGCTAGGAGAGGGACTTGTTCTAGTAGGGATGATTGGGGGGCATTTGTGCTAGAAGGGGACATTTGGAGGGGGAGATTTGTGCTAGGATGGGGGATTGGGGGGGGGGGTTGTGCTAAAAAAGGTAATATGGTGGGGGGGGGGAGATTTGTGCTAGGAGGGCATTTCTTTTTTTTAGGAGAGGGTGCTAGTAGGGATGATTGGGGTGCATTAGTGCTAGGAGGGGGAGATTTGTGCTAGGAGGGGACATTTGGAGGGGGAGATTTGTGCACCCCAAAGATTAAACACATATCACAAATCACTCCTGATGAAAGGGAAGAGGCCGGTAAGTTACATATTTACCAGCCCCTTCCCCACTCATCCTAAAACACCCCTGCAGCAACAGCTGGATGGAGAGGAGACTAGGAAAGCTGGAAGTGCTGCGGGGGGAACCAGGGCTATAGGGGGAATCTGTCCTGCACACAGTGATTAGGGTGTGCCTGGGCACACCAGGCACACCCTGTGCGCACACCTATGCTGACACATAATACCCAAACATCTTGGGGGGGGGGGGGCTGCAATTTGGCATGTTCGACCTAGGCTGTAGATAGGATGGGCCACCACCGCCCATGACACAAGAGGAAGAGAGGAAGGACCTGTGATGTCATCAGACTAGCCTGTAGACTGCAGGTAAAAAGGTATATATATGGTTGGAGCTCAGAGTTGGATTTTTTTTCTGTTTTCTCTTCTTTCTTTCAAAGAAGTCAAATAACAAAATACATGAAAAATAACTTTAAAGACATGGAGTCTCATTTTGCGGACCCACCGAGAACAGAGGCAGCGATAGCGAGAGAAGCTTCCACCCGAACCCGCTCGGAGTCGCAGTGCCGCATTAATGCCATGAGAAACTTCAGTCCGCTGGAGCTGGCCACCGCACATTGGTTCTTGACGTGTGGAACAAAACCTGAACAACACAAGATAGTAAGTGATAGAGAGGAACTCCAGGAGATTGAATTATCAATGTCAGTTACAAAGACAAGAGGTTAAACAATCTGTGTAGTCTGATCTCTCCTGCTAGTCTATTTCACATCATATCTAACAGATAGCTGTTGACCATGTTTGGACATCTACCACCTAATATGTATATATATATATATATATATATATACAGTTGAACCTCAGATTACGAGTATAATCCATTCCAGGAGTATGCTCGTAATCCAAAGCACTCGCATATCAAAGTGAGTTTCACCATAGAAGTCAATGAAAACGAAAATAATTTGTTCCGCATTGATTTCAATGGGATGCAATACGGAATGCGGCCAGAGGTGGGGGGCACTAGAGAGCGCCAAAAACGGGCGAAAAGGCCCAAGGACACTTTGGCTCCTGCGCCCCCGCACCTCAGGCCAAATGAGGTACTGCAGGCCTACTTAGCTTGAATTCTGCTTGTCTTGCGAGTCATCACTCGCAAACCGAGTCAGAATTAAAAAATAAAGTTGCTCGCAAATCAAAACGCTCTCAAACCAAGTTACTCTTAAACCAAGGTTCCATTGATATATATTGGGAGGGCCCATGGAACCCTGAAGCTCTTACAAAGTATGAGCCAGGAAATAATGGACATATCTTGGATTACTTGTAATCCACAATATATTCAAAGATGTCTGTAGGAACTACTTACAGGTTGTTGATTCTGAACTCAACAGGTTAATTGAAAGAGTGACTCATTCAATGTGGCAACACAGACTGTTAGGTGTTAATGTCGTCTGCTACTGTGATGTAAATTAATCTTCGTATGGCTCCTAAGAACCTTTCATTGTGTTGTGCTAATTGACCCTGTATTGTGTGAAGGGCTATTGATGATAAATGTGTATTGTGAGTTAACAGACAGTCTATTATCAGCGGTAGTTAATTGGCTCATGTAAATTATGTCTACTAAAGGAATGTGTATTGTATAGCAGATGAGAGGAGCCAGGATGTCTATCTTAAAAGGTCATTTCTCGGAGTCACCTTATCTGGGTAAATGATTCGTTAATTAGCTCATGTAAATTGTGTCAGAGTTGGTGTCAGAATGTCTGACTAAAAGATGTGTATTGAAGGGGCTTGTTAGAAACCATTGTATAATGTTGTGGGTGGAGTTGAGTCATTGTTCATTTTTGGTTACTGACTGTATATAAGAGCCTGCTTTCTCAATAAAGAGTCTATTCGTTTTGAACCACAAACAGAGCTGTGTCTCGTTTCTGGGGGAATCCGTATGTGGTCGCCGGATTGTGGAGTGTCGATAAGCTGTCTTGGGTTCGGAATGGAATATCTTAAACGGCGTTAACCCCTGTGCCACATATATATATACACACATTACGTATTTCCTCGCACCCTTTCCTTATGCGTGCCACATACCGACTCCAAGGCAGATGTGTTGGAGGGTTCGGATGGCGCTCAGCACCACATCCTCCTCCTGCGATCTCAGAAGGCGGACAAGATGGCGGGCTCCATCAGCAGACATCACTGCATTTCTCACATCGTAGGGTCCTTGGACTAGAGCGCTGAGACCGCCGGTCCCAATCAAGTTCAGTGTAGAAGACGGAAGGGAGAGGAATTCAACCAGCAGAGGTACACCTGGAGAGACAACCCAAAAACAGCAGTCAATATAATAATAGGAATATATTTCAGCTAACCAGCCCTTAGATGTGGTGGCTGCATTCGTTTTCTTTTCTCAAGTTTTTTTTTTGACCTGCTGATCCTGCCAGCAACACTTTCTCTGATACACTGCATGCTGCGTCCGGGTCTCACAGTGAAGTATTTTGAACCCGGACAGAACCAGTCAACTAGCATTTTGGAAAAATAAAACAATGGCAGGCTCCTATTTTTCTCATAACAGATTGAGGACCCTCTGTGTGCCTAAAAAAGTGCAAGAATACAGGGAATGTGTGGAATATTCCTTCCCGTCCCCCCTTGTTCTGTTATGTATGAGAGTTGCTATGGAAATACTGCAATTATAGAAGCTGCCGCTGTAAAAAAACAAACCGACTGACATTCCGTTTCTAAACTTTGGCGATAAAGAGATTCAAAGTAACATTGTTTATAAACATTGTCAGGAGATAGAGAGATACAAAGTAAATATTTTTATAAACATTGTTCAGATCGGAGATAGAAAGATACAAAGTAATATTGTTTAACAACATCGATAATACAGGTGATAGTGACATACAAAGTAATATTGTTTAACAACATCGATAATACAGGTGATAGTGACATACAAAGTAACATTGTTTATAAACATTGATCATACGAGAGATAAAGAAATACAAAGTAACATTGTTCAGACAGCAGATGAGGAGATATAAAGTAACATTGTTTATAAACACTGATCAGACAGGAGATAGTGAGATACAAAGTAAATATTCTTATAAACATTGTTCATATCGGAGATAGAAAGATACAAAGTAATATTGTTTAACAACATCGATAATACAGGTGATAGAGAGATACAAAGTAACATTGTTTATAAACATTGTTCAGACAGCAGATGAGGAGATACAAAGTAGCATTGTTTATAAACATTGATCAGATGAGAAATAAAGAAATACAAAGTAACATTGTTTATAAACATTGTTCAGACAGCAGATGAGGAGATACAATGTATAAAAAGATAAAGTAACATTGTTTATAAACATTGATCAGACTGGAGATAGAGAGATACAAAGTAACATTATTTATAAACATTGATCAAACAGGAGACAGGGAGATACAAAGTAACATTGTTTATAAACATCGCTCAGACTGGAGATAGAAAGATACAAAGTAACATTGTTTATAAACATTGTTCAGATGAGAGATAAAGAAATCCAACATAACAATGTTTATAAACATTGATCAGACGGAAGATGGAGATATACAAAGTAACATTGGGCCAGATCCACATACCTGCCCCGCCGGCGCGGCGTGTCCCATTTACTCTACGCCGCTGTAAGTTACAGCGGCGTATCCTTATCCACAAAGAAATGCCGCTGTAACTTACGGCGGCGTAGCATAAATAGACCGGCGTACGCGGGTGTAATTCAAATTTACTAGTGGGGGGCGTGTTTTATTATAATTATGGATGACCCGACGCAAACAACGCTTTTTTTTAACTGCGCATGCGCCGGCCGTGGACGTATCCCAGTGCGCATGCACGAAAATCACGTGGCAAAACATCAATGAAAACGTCGTGAACGTAACTTACGCAAATCCCTATTCGCGAACGGTTTACGCAAACGACGTGAACGACGGAATAAACTACGCTGCCCCGACGTCCGTACTTAACATTACGTACGCCTCTATACAGCAGGGGTAACTTTACGCCGGACCTACACTTACGCAAACGACGTAAAACACACTGCGCCAGGCGTATGTACGTTCGTGGATTGGCGTATCTACCTCATTTGCATATTCGACGTGGAAGCGCCCCTAGCGTCCAGCGTAAATAGGACACTTTAGGACGACGGCGTAGGACGGCGTATCTACGCAGAAAACCGGCGTATCTTGTTTTGTGGACACACAAAATTCAGACCGGGAACTTACGGGAAACACACTATAGTTTCCTTCTAGGGTTAGCGCCCCCTCCTGTATACAGGAGGAACTTTCCCTTGGCCTGGAGCTGCCAGTAAGAGGAATTCTATACCCTGAAATTACAGGACAGGTGACACCGTACAGGTGCAGCTCTTAATAATTAGGGTTCTGTATTGTATACAGAGCAGGATTGGCGCTGTCTGGCGTCAGAAAATGACACATGGGAGAATTGTACTTCTGAATGGTCATCCGATCCGCACCTATCCTGGCAGCCACCATTCTCTGAGCCTCCATCTCCTCCCCTGCCAAGGTCCACACTGCCCGGGTCACCGCCTCCTGTGTACGCTGGGATTTGCTCCTCCGTAGCAGGTGGATGAGGCTGGATAGATTGCCTGACTCCAGGACCCGCCTTCTGGTGTGAGGATTCCCTTCCACCAACCTGAGACAAATACATGAGACGGGAAAAAGTGTTTGTAAACTTCAGACAAGAAATATGAACAAAGCATGTCCCTCTATAGTGACTACTTGTCTCTATTAAGAGCACTAAGTGTTATTTTTGTCCACTGCTTTGTTCCTCTGCTATCATCATGAATTTTTATTGACACCAAGAGAAAAATGGTGACAGGGGAGGGACCTCCAGCATGATTGACAGCCTCAGCTCTGTTCCTGTGTGCTGTGTGAATGGGGAGGAGGGTGTGTCCCTTCCCTCCAATCAGCTCTCAGAGCTCCCCTCAAAGAGCTCTGCAGAGTGTAACTTCAGCTCTCCGCCCCCTTTTTTCTGAACTCTCTGACAAGCTTATAAATTTATCGTTTTGAAGGGATGTTGAGAAGAGAAGCCTGCAGATATACAGATAAAACTTATATAGGAGGGTTTGTTTCATCTTTGTGTATAACTTGAGGCCAGTCACTTTAGTTCTAAGAAGGATGTTGGGCCTAAAGTGGTGAATACAACAAAATGAATGAGATCCCGAGAATCAGCCAGAGAGAAAAAGCGGTTTTGGGCTTACAGTCCAAAAAGCAAGTGGGGAGGGGGCATCTAAATGATCTAATACAGCACAGCAGGGTGTGCAAGCAATCCCCCCCCACCCACCCGGGCCGCTGGTGGAGCGGCACTACTGCACTACTCCCCTCCCCCCACCACCACCCGCTGTCCTTAACCTGGATGTTTTGTGGGCTCGAGGAAAGCTGCTCCGGTGTCCTCTCCTGGCGCAGCTTCCACTGTGTCTCCCCTCTCCTTCTCCCGTCACTAAGCGACCAATAGGATCGCCTGAGGTTTTGGCCAATCGGGAAACAGGTTTCTTACCTGCTTCCCGATTGGCCGGGTGGAGGATCAGTGTTACAACACACCTGGGTGGGCTCCAGACACAATGCTCTGCATCCCGAGTCCACCCTATTGCCCTGGTGCTCAGTCTTGTTGGTACAGGAAGGGCCCGTCCCCAAACTGTTCCCACAAAGTTGTCCAAAATGTCTTGGTATGCTGACGCCTTAAGAGTTCCCTTTACTGGAACTAAGGGGCCAACCCAACCCCTGAAAAACAACCCCACACCATAATCCCCCCTCCACCAAATGATTGGAAAACCTTCCGGATGAATTAAAGACTTCGAGCCGGGCCTTCTCGTCCAACATCAGTGCCTGACCTCACATATGCGCTTCTGGAAGAATGGTCAAACATCCCCATAGACTGGGATGCCATTAACCGCTTACTGGGCGCATACACCCCCTTCCTGCCCATGCGAAATTTCAGCTTCCGGCACTGCGTCACTTGCGCGGTTGTGCGACGTGGCTCCCAAACAAAATTGGTGTCCTTTTTTCCCCACAAATAGAGCTTTCTTCTGATGGTATTTGATCATCTCTGGGGTTTTTATTTTTTGCACTATAAACAAAAGTAGAGCGACAATTTTGAAAAAAATGCAGAATTTTTTACTTTTTGCTATAATAAATATCCCCAAAAAAGATATAAAAATATTTTTTTCCTCAGTTTAGGCCGATACGTATTCTTCTACATATTTTTGGTAAAAAAAAAATCGCAATAAGCGTTTATCGGTTGGTTTGCGCAAAAGTTATAGCTTTTACAAAATAGGGCATAGTTTTATGTCATTTATAGTAAAAAAAAAATTTTTTTACTAGTAATGGCGGCGATCAGTGCTTTTTTTTTCGTGACTGCGACATTATAGCGGACACATCGGACACTTTTGACACCATTGTCATTTTCACAGCGAAAAGTGCTATAGAAAAGCACTGATTACTGTGAAAATGACAATGGCAATGAAGGAGTTATCCACTAGGTGGCGCTAAGGGGTTATGTGTACCCTAAGGGAGTGCTTCTTACTGTAGGGGGGCGTGGCTGTAGGCGTGACCTCACTGATCGTCATTTCCTATGTCAGGGAACAGACGATCAGTGTCACTGCCACAGAAAAGAACGGGGAAGGTGTGTTTAAACTCACCTCTCCCCGTTCTTCAGCTCCTGTGACCGATCGCAGGACATAGGTGGCGATCGGGTCCGCGGGTACCGCGGGCGTGGTCACGGAGCTTCGGACCCTGTCACGCGTGCGCGACCCACGGCTGGGCTCTTAAAGGCGATGTACCTGTGCCCAGCTGTGCCATTCTGTCGACGTATATAGTGGGTAGCGGGTTGTTAATAGTGTTGAGCAGAATATGCCATATTCGATTTCGCGATATATCTCGAATATATAGTCGAATATTCGAGATATATTCGCTAAATACGAATATTCGTGATATTTTTTGGAAGTGAAATGATTGCGAAATTTCGCTATTGCGAATGCGAATGCGAAATTTCGAGAAATGCGGAAGGAGCACTCTGATTGGCTCAGAATATTTGTGATATATTACAATACAAAATAATTGCGAAATTTCGAGAAATGCGGAATGGAGCACTCTGATTGGCTCAGAATATTCGTGATATATTACAATACAAAATAATTGCGAATATTCGGCAAATGCAGAAGGAGCACTCTGATTGGCTCAGAATATTCTTGATATTTTATCGTAATTTCGCAAAAATGCGAATGAGAAATTGATTGCGGAATTTTGACAGTAACACTCTGAAATCGAATATATGTGTTATTTTAGCTAAAAACAATATTGCGAATTTCTCGAAAATAATCGCGCGATATCGCTATTGCCGAATAATCGCATTGCGATTTTTCGGCAATATAAAATGAACGCTGCAGCTACTCGGCCCAAGGTCTCTAATCATACCAGCAATGCTTTTAGACGTCGATGGGGATCTCTAGGATGTGATCTGTTCTAAAAAAAAAATTTAAAAATACGAATATTCGAAATAGCGAATATTCACCGCGAAATTCGGAATATATCGCGAATACTCGAATATGCCATATTCTAGCCGAATATTCGCAATACGAATATTCGTGAGCAACACTAGTCGTTAAGTGGTTATACATATTGGGGTCTTAAAGTGGGTACTTTGCAAGTAAAAGGGTTCCTTTCTGCCCTTCATCTGTGTCTTCTATTGTTTAGAGCGGCCTCTGGGGCACAACCTTGCCTGGGCATATGAGATCGGGGTCCCACATGTAAGTGCCCCCCTTTATTCCAGAGTTGTTTGCTCACATGGTTGATTGAGACAACTAATACAGAGCTTTTACAGACACACATTTTCAGATTCGTTTACCTGAATAACGTTTCCACGGCGGACATCTGGACCTCTCTGTTTTTGGATCTCAGCATGTGGTGAAGGCACACGCCCGCGTTCTCATTGATGAGAAGACTTTGGTTATTTTGGTTGCCCTCAGCGATACGTCCCACAGCATCACTCCATGAAATTATAAGGGGTTTTGACTGGCAGACCTGAAATAGTTTCACTATGAGGGTCAGAAGACCACTTTGCCCCCCCATTGCATCCTTGCATGGAGGAGAGGAGGCCGCCAGGAGGCCCGTGTCTTGTAATATTGGCTGTAGGACTTCCTCCGGAGCCTCCTCTTCCAGGACCTCCAGCACTTTTCTGAGGGTTGGAATGAAGGTTTTTGAGAGCTCTTCAGCAGAGTCTTCCTCAGCACTCAGTTCACAAACCGAGTCCATTATGGCGGGAAATAAATTCCTCAACTTCCTGTCGATGAGAGACACAAGGACTTGGATTCCACCAATCTCCAGTAACTTCCTTCTTCCATTTCTACACCTCAAGATATTTCTCAGCAGATATAATGTTGTAGCCTTGACCTTCTCCCCAAAACTTCTCCGTAAGACGCCAACCAACCCCGAAACCAGGCCTTCCTCTATAAAACCCTTTAGATGTCCATCTGACCCCTCCACCGATGGGCCGGTCAATTGAGAAATCATGGAGCAAGACCCAATGACGAGGTCTTCTTCTTCATCAGAGTCCAGAAGTGCAATAAGTTTCTTATACACATTGAGATTCTTGTTGTGAAGGCCAATGAAGTATTGGAGAAGGTGAAGGTGGCCCTGAAGAGCACAGATTTCCACAACTCCCTGCCGTTGTCTGTTTACAAAAGTAACGACCGCTCCAAGTTTGACCAGCAAGTTCACCATCTGATGGCTCCCGCTGGAGACGGCCAGCAGCAGCGGCGTGTTCTGAATGGCGTCATCCGTCGTGGTGTCCAAGATGGCCGGTCCAGAGGACTCACTGAGACGTTCTACCAGCGAGACGTGATTCTTGTAAGCCGCGTGATGAAGCTCAGACCACCCACCGCGTTCTAAAGCCTCCATGTTGTCTACTGATCTGCAACAGAGTGGGAACAGAATAGAAATAATGGTAAAAAGTACAACTGCGACCCTAATTCCCCAAAAATTGGGACACTAGGAAAATCTAGACATGTGCACAGGGCCAATCCTAGGGTCACAGACGCCTGGGTGCAGAAATATTTCTGGCGCCCCCACATGGGCGTGGTCATCTTGCTAACTCCTCCCCTTTACAAATGTTTCTATGGCTCAAACACAGAGATGCTCCCCTAAGAAGTCTTCATTAGTGTCCCCCATCAGAGCCCCCCCCCAGCAGGTGTCCCCCTATCAGAGCCCCTCCCAGCAGGTTTCCCCCATCAGAGCCCCCTACCAGGAGGTGTCCCCATCAGAGCCCCCTCCCAGCAGGTGTCCCCCATCAGAGCCCCCTCCCAGCAGGTGTCCCCTATCAGAGCCCCTCCCAGGAGGTGTCCCCCATCAGAGCCCCCTCCCAGGAGGTGTCCCCCACCAGAGTCCCCTCCCAGCAGGTGTCCCCTATCAGAGCCCCTCCCAGCAGGTGTCCCCCATCAGAGCCCCCTCCCAGGAGGTGTCCCCCATCAGAGCCCCCCCCAGCAGGTGTCCCCTATCAGAGCCCCTCCCAGCAGGTGTCCCCCATCAGAGCCCCCTCCAGCAGGTGTCCCCTATCAGAGCCCCTCCCAGCAGGTGTCCCCCATCAGAGCCCCCTCCCAGGAGGTGTCCCCCATCAGAGTCCCCTCCCAGCAGGTGTCCCCTATCAGAGCCCCTCCCAGCAGGTGTCCCCCATCAGAGCCCCCTCCCAGGAGGTGTCCCCCATCAGAGCCCCCCCCCCAGCAGGTGTCCCCTATCAGAGCCCCTCCCAGCAGGTGTCCCCCATCAGAGCCCCCTCCCAGGAGGTGTCCCCCATCAGAGCCCCCTCCCAGCAGGTGTCCCCCATCAGAGCCCCCTCCCAGCAGGTGTCCCCCATCAGAGCCCCCTCCCAGAAAGTGTCCCCCATCAGAGCCCCCTCCCAGGAGGTGTCCCCCATCAGAGCCCCCTCCCAGGAGGTGTCCCCAATCAGAGCCCCCCCAGCAGGTGTCCACTATCAGAGCCCCTCCCAGCAGGTGTCCCCCATCAGAGCCCCTCCCAGCAGGTGTCCCCCATCAGAGCCCCCCCCCCCCAGCAGGTGTCCCCCAACAGAGCAGTCACGAAAAAAATCGCTGATCGCCGCCATTAGTAGTTAAAATATTTTTTTATATAAAAATGCAATAAAACTATCCCCTATTTTGTAAACGCTATACATTTTGTGCAAACCAATCAATAAACGCTTATTGCGATTTTTTTTTTACCAAAAATATGTAGAAGAATACGTATTGGCCTAAACTGAGGAAAAAAAATAGTTTTTGTTATATATTTTTTGGGGATATTTATTATAGCAAAAAGTAAAAAATATTGAATTTTTTTCAAAATTGTCGCTGTATTTTTGTTTATAGCGCAAAAAATAAAAGAGGTGATCAAATACCACCAAAAGAAAGCCCTATTTGTAGGGAAAAAAGGACAGCAATTTTGTTTTGGAGCCACATCGCACGACCGCGCAATTGTCAGTTAAAGCGACGCAGTGCCGAATCACAAAAAGGGGCAAGGTCCTTTACCTGCATTTTGGTCCGGGGCTTAAGTGGTTAAAGTTTATGTGTGTGTGTAAAGGCAGGCGTCCCAATACTTTTGGTAATATAGTTTAGATGGTGTTTGCTCTAACCTTTCGATTTTGGAACAAATGGACTTTCCCAAAACCAGAACCACATTCACCGTTAGAAATTTGTACATTCAAGAAAAGATTTCCATCCCACTTCTTCTAATTTTCTAGTCACTGCGGGTGAAAATGTTTGTCGCTTTGACCCCACTAATGATTAGAAAACTGAACAAATGTTCTTAAAAAAAAAATTACAAAATAAATTCAACTCAGGTGTACCCACCTTATGGATGTGTTGTCATCTGATCTGCAGTGTAAGCAGTGGTCCCTCTGCAGAGGTCTGACACACCACTGCACTGAATTGGTAAGATGCTGGCAGGGATGAAGACGGTTTCCTGTTATCCAATAGGAGACAGACGTGTCATTGCAGAGCTCAGAGATAGGAAGCAGCTCTCTGTGATCTCTCACCTGCTGGGCTCTCAGCCTCCCTGGCTCTGCATTCTGCTCAGGACTAGGAGTGTCTCCACACAATCTGATTAATGACAGGACTCTTGGCAACTTTATATGTGCAGGCTCCTCCCACAACAGCGACTCCAATAACATTCCCAGAGACTTTTCACCAAGATTTCTTATAGCCAATCAGAGCTGAGCTGTATGTGAATGGTGCTGGAGATATAAAAAATGAATATATAGAGCTCCTGGCTGATGGATTATTAACCCATTGATGGCATGGCACATTGGTGACAATTGATGGGCACATTGGTGACAATTGATGGCACAGTGGCTGTGTTTGATGGCACAGTGGTGACAATTGATGGCACAGTGGTGACAATTGATGGCACAGTGGCGACAATTGATGGGCACAGTGGTGACAGTTGATGGCACAGTGGTGACAATTGATGGGCACAGTGGTGACAGTTGATGGCACAGTGGTGACAATTGATGGGCACAGTGGTGACAATTGATGGCACAGTGGTGACAATTGATAGCACAGTGGTGACAGTTGATGGCACAGTGGTGACAATTGATGGCACAGTGGCTGCATTTGATGGCACGGTGGCGACAATTGATGGGCACAGTGGTGACAATTGATGGGCACAGTGGTGACAATTGATGGCACAGTGGCGACAATTGATGGCACAGTGGCGACAATTGATGGGCACAGTGACGACAATTGATGGGCACAGTGGCTGTGTTTCATGGCACAGTGGTGACAATTGATGGCACAGTGACGACAATTGATGGGCACAGTGGCTGTGTTTCATGGCACAGTGGCGACAATTGATGGGCACAGTGATGACAATTGATGGGCACAGTGGTGACAGTTGATGGCACAGTGGCTGCATTTGATGGCACAGTGGCGACAATTGATGGGCACAGTGGTGACAATTGATGGGCACAGTGGTGACAATTGATGGCACAGTGGCGACAATTGATGGGCACAGTGGTGACAATTGATGGGCACAGTGGCGACAATTGATGGGCACAGTGGCGACAATTGATGGGCACAGTGGTGACAATTGATGGGCACAGTGGTGACAGTTGATGGCACAGTGGTGACAATTGATGGCACAGTGGCGACAATTGATGGGCACAGTGGTGACAGTTGATGGCACAGTGGTGACAATTGATGGGCACAGTGGTGACAATTGATGGCACAGTGGCTGTGTTTGATGGCACAGTGGCGACAATTGATGGGCACAGTGGTGACAGTTGATGGCACAGTGGTGACAATTGATGGCACAGTGGTGACAGTTGATGGCACAGTGGTGACAATTGATGGCACAGTGGTGACAGTTGATGGCACAGTGGCTGTGTTTGATGGCACAGTGGCGACAATTGATGGGCACAGTGGTGACAGTTGATGGCACAGTGGTGACAATTGATGGCACAGTGGTGACAATTGATGGCACAGTGGTGACAGTCGATGGCACAGTGGATGTGTTTGATGGCACAGTGGCGACAATTGATGGGCACAGTGGTGACAGTTGATGGCACAGTGGTGACAATTGATGGCACAGTGGCGACAATTGATGGGCACAGTGGTGACAGTTGATGGCACAGTGGTGACAATTGATGGGCACAGTGGTGACAATTGATGGCACAGTGGCTGTGTTTGATGGCACAGTGGCGACAATTGATGGGCACAGTGGTGACAGTTGATGGCACAGTGGTGACAATTGATGGCACAGTGGTGACAGTTGATGGCACAGTGGCTGTGTTTGATGGCACAGTGGCGACAATTGATGGGCACAGTGGTGACAGTTGATGGCACAGTGGTGACAATTGATGGCACAGTGGTGACAATTGATGGCACAGTGGTGACAGTTGATGGCACAGTGGCTGTGTTTGATGGCACAGTGGCGACAATTGATGGGCACAGTGGTGACAGTTGATGGCACAGTGGCTGCGTTTGATGGGCTCAGTGAGGCTGCAATTGATGGGTTTTTTTCCGTTTGTTTGCACACAAGATGTCTTCAATCTGCGTGCCACTCTGCTAGCCAATATCATTCAACACACTTCCTTTGAGCCCAGGTCATTCTGGACCTATGATTGGACGGTACTTCTTTTATGACAGAGGACGTCCTCAATCTTCCAGGCCGATTGATAACCAGCATCATTCAACTCACTTCTCCAAACTCGGGCTGTCAGTGGACAGTAAATGGGAAAACAGGAGGCTGGTGCGCCAATCTCTCTGTCACTCTGCTCTCTTCTCCTATCAACATGTCCCTTGTTAGCAAAAGGGAGCACAATTGATTGGCTTGTAGTGCTGCTTCTCACTCTCCCAGTCTGAGCTCTGCTGTACATTGATTGCAAGGGGCTGATTCTAGGTCACATTCAGTGGTACTTTCTGTCTTTTATATCTGCCTGGAGTCCAGCTCTAAAGCTACAGTGAGTTTTCATCATTGCCTGTGATGTCCCCATGTCAGATTCCCATGACTTCTTGTCCCGATGACTTTAAATTCTATTCATTGAAGTTTCAGGCTCCGCCCAGAACGGAGGACATTGATAATGGTGGTGGTATGGACGTCTCTCACGGCGATTCTCCTCCACCTTTGGCGGCTGGCTGGAGGAAGCCCTGTGACTGTATCCAGCATTGTCCGCTAATTGCTCGGGATTAATGTCTCTTAGAAGAAGGATTATTGTGCGGCTTTGAAGAGGGCGACTTCATGTAACACTGTACACCAGGGGAGGTCTCTGGGTGAAGGACGGCGCTACACAGGGGGATTATGGGTAACCGCGTAATGATAACTTAGTCCAATGTTTGACCCCCCCCCCCCTAGACTCCCTCAGCCACTCCCCCTGTCCTTCCATGGTACCCAGAACCCCCAAATCCCAGACTAGGACGGTCCCAGTGGCGGCTGGTGCTCAAATTTTTTGGGGGGGTGCAAACAAACAAACGGAAAAAAAAACATCAATTGCCGCCACTGTGCCCATCTTTTGCAGCCACTGTGCCCATCTTTTGCAGCCACTGTGCCCATCAAATGCAGCCAATGTGCCATAAAATTGTCACCACTGTGCCATGCCATCAAACGCAGCCACTGTGCCCACAATTGTCACCACTGTGCCCATCAATTGTCGCCACTGTGCCATGCCATAAATTGCCGCCACTGTGCCATGCCATAAATTGCCGCCACTGTGCCCATCAAACGCAGCCACTGTGCCCTAAAATTGTCGCCACTGTGCCATGCCATCAAAGGCAGCCACTGTGCCCATCAATTGTCGCCACTGTGCCATGCCATAAATTGTTGCCACTGTGCCCATCAATTGTCACCACTGTGCCCATCAATTGTCGCCACTGTGCCATGCCATAAATTGTTGCCACAGTGCCCAACAATTGTCACCACTGTGCCTATCAATTTTCACCACTGTGCCATGCCAAACGCAGCCACTGTGTCATCAATTGTCGCCACTGTGCCATGTCATTGTCGCCACTGTGCCATGCCATTGTCGCCAATGTGTCATTAATTGTCGCCATTGTGCCCATCATTTGTCGCCACTGTGCCATGCCAAACTCAGCCACTGCACCATGCCATTGTCGCCACTGTGCCCATCAATTGCTGCCAGTTTGCCTTGTAAAATGTCACACAACTGGGTGGTAGAGTGACCCCTTCCCAAAAATCAGCTTGTGGTGTAACAAATCACAGCACAGTCATTGGATACAAAAGGGGGGTTTCTCCAATCACAAGCAGGGGGCGGGGATTGTGCTCCTTTAGGCATTCCCGGCCAGGACAAGTACTGTCAGTGAGTAAAGCGGTGATGTGGCGCCCTTTTTCGGGGAATTAGTTAGGCTAGAGGGGTGGCTGTGTCAGTTTAATTTCTGGGACACTGTATTGTCCTGGAATGAAGGTGCCCGGGACAGACCTGCAAAATGCGGGACTGTCCCGAGTAATCCGGGACACATGGTCACCCTACTGGGTGGTCTCAGGGTGCAGTGCACCCCGAGCCCACACTTTTTAAGCCAATTAGAGCCTCAGGCTTAAAAAAATAAATAAAAAATCCATTGAAATTCAGTGCTTCCGGCACCCTGCATGTAGATTAAGAGCCGTGCGCATGGATTAGGGGTGCTGCGCCCCTAATAGAGCACCCCCCCACTGACATATACTGAATGTTACATCGATCCCCCGTGGGATGTCAGGGCCACAACTGAGACACAAATTGTTCTGGGTTTTGCCGTTCTCACTGTCCCTAATAAACAGACATTCAATGATAACCAATCCCATCCATCCGCTCATCCTCATCCCCTGTATGCTGCAGTGCACTATCCCGGCACTAGGTGGCGCTCAGCCCTCACACACAGTATGTGACTTCCCTGTACTGTATCTTCCTCTGCAGCAATGTAATTGTCAAGCTGTCCTGCCATTGTTCATGTAGATGTGTAATGGCAGGCGTGGGCAGCACAGAGAATCCTCCACCTCCAGAATAATTCATATCGGGGGCTTCCCCGGATACAGAGAATCCTGCCTTATAGGGCAATGTGGGGGGGGGGTGACATCACTCTCATTGTTATAATCCAACGTTCACAACACACCTTCCTTTCATCGCAGAGCGCGGAACGATTAACCCTTTCACTGCCACTGACGCATCCTGGCGGGGGCATCTCATTAGAAAGAATCTGTCCATGCAGCAGAACACATGACATCATACTTTAGGAATATTTCCTGTATTGCACATATGAAGGCGCAGAGGAACGCACGGTTTTGCGCATCAGGTTTGGGGTCGCTCGTTCATTTCAGTGAGTTGTCCGAAAAATTTACAAAATAAGTGCACAGCCCTTTTACCGTAAAAAAAAAAAGAAGCAAAGTTTCCTTTCGTTTTGGTGCATGCGAACATTCGCCAAAGCAAGTGCGTTAGCAAGGTGCATAGAGACGCCCAGGGCCGGCCCAAGACATTGCGCTGCTTGGGTCCAAGAATGAAATAAATCACGCCCACCAAAAGGCCCCCACATCCATTATTTTATATCATGATAATTAAAACTAAAATGTAATTCATCAGGAAGTCTGATGTACATGCAACAGCACCTTCTATATGCAAAATTATATGACATACCATTATGTTCAATTCCAAGGGGTGGGCTAGGGCAATATAGGGGCAAGCTAAGGCAGTATAGGCGCAGGCTAGGGTAGTATAGGGCAGGCTATGGCAGTAAAGGGGTGGGCTAGGGCCGTATAGGGGCAGGCTAAGGCAGTATATAGACAGGCTAGGGTAGTATAGGGGCAGGCTAGAGCAGTATAGGGGTGGGCAAGGGCAGTATAGGGGCAGGCTAGAGCAGTATAGCGGTGGGCTAGGGCAGTATAGGGGTGGGCTAGGGCAGTATAGGGGCGGGCTAGGGCAGTATAGGGGCAGGCTAGAGCAGTATAGCGGTGGGCTAGGGCAGTATAGGGGTGGGCTAGGGCAGTATAGGGGCGGGCTAGGGCAGTATAGGGGCAGGCTAGAGCAGTATAGGGGTGGGCAAGGGCAGTATAGGGGCAGGCTAGAGCAGTATAGCGGTGGGCTAGGGCAGTATAGGGGTGGGCTAGGGCAGTATAGGGGTGGGCTAGGGCAGTATAGGGGCGGGCTAGGGCGGTATAGTGTCAGGCTAGGGCAGTATAGGGGCAGGCTAGGGTAGTATATAGAGAGGCTAGAGCAGCATAGGGGTAAGCTAGAGCAGTATAAGGGTGGGCTAGGGCAGTATGGGGACAGGCTAGGGCAGAATATAGACAGGATAGGGTAGTATATAGAGAGGCTAGGGCAGTATAGGGGCAGGCTAGGGCAGTATAAGGGTGGGCTAGGGCAGTATAGGGGCAGGCTAGGGCAGAATATAGACAGGATAGGGTAGTATATAGGGATGGGCTAGGACAGTATAGGGTCAGGCTAAGGCAGTATAGGGGTGGGCTAGGGCAGTATAGAGGCAGGCTAGGGCAGAATATAGACAGGATAGGGTAGTATAGGGATGGGCTAGGACAGTATAGGGTCAGGCTAAGGCAGTATAGGGGCAGGCTAGGGCAGTATAGGGGTGGGCTAGGGCAGAATATGGGCCTGCCAGGCTAGGGCAGGGACGGACTGACAACTCATGGGAGATTATGGGGCCCCTGGGCAATAGGAGATTATGGGGCATGGGGCCCTGGGGCAGTGCCCGAGTTCCCGAATGGTCAGTCTGCCCCTGGGCTAGGGTAGTATATGGATAGGCTAGGGCAGTATAGGAGTGGGCTAGGGTAGTACATAAACAGGCTAGGGCAGTATAGGGGCAGGCTAGGGCAGTAAAGGTGCAGGCCAGGGCAGTATAGAGGCAGGCTAGGGCAGTGAATAGACAGGCTAGGGTAGTATATGGACAGGCTAAGACAGTATAGACGTAGGCTAGGGTAGTATATAGACAGATTAGGGTAGTATATAGACAGGCTAGGGCAGTATTGGGGTGCCTTGCCTTAGTGCATTGGCACACCATTCAAAATAAATGCATTATTGTGCGATAATCACCGCAGACAAAAAGCTGGTTTCATATAAGGAAGCTCAGCAAATTGCGCTCAGAATTTCTTTCGCCTCTCGGTCTTCACCACACATGAAGGGTGAAATAGCGACCATTTTTCATCCATTGTTTCAGCTGATTTTTGGTTTTATGACATTTTTCATCTCCTGTCTTCACCTTGACCGCGTCAGCTGGGGGTTGTGATGGGAATATTGTGCTGAGAAATGGCCCCTAAACTCCGAACGTCTAACAGAAATCACCACTTTAACGCTGATAACTCAGAATACCGCGGACGCTGAGGAGGAGAGATTACCTCAGTTGTCGGCGCACCGAGGCCGAATCGGTGAATCATCACCGGAGTGGAGGATGCTGGAAAAATGCTGACATGGAATGGAGGGGAGCGTTTAAAGGAACAGTT